>VZTD01001144.1:523713-757465 GCA_013397725.1 Rhagologus leucostigma | reverse complement strand
AAAAAAAAAAAAAAAAAGGCAGCTGGGTCTTTGCTGTCAGTGTCTATTTTATGTGGAATAATATACAAACACAAAGGAACTTAGAGCAAGAACTGTTGTGCTTTGCAGTTTTTCATCAGGAAATGCCATGAGAAAATGGCCTAAACATGTGGACTGTTTCCCTCTAGTTGCATAAGAGTCTGGCTTGGCTTTGATTCACCTTAGATATCCAGAAGAAATTAGAAGAGATGCACTCACTTTGTAGTGGCTGCTTGTATATTTTTGTTTGTCCGCTTGTTTTGAAATATTGCTCACTGCTTCTACTCCCTTCCTCAGTAGAGGTGCTACCTTTCCTGTGTTTTTTCATCAAACATTGAGGTTAGGCTCTGCTCTTCAGTGGTGTCATTTTGGGAGCCCACAAGTGAAGCTTCAGCCACAAGAAAATGGAAAAGATTATATTGACATATATGTTTTCTTACTAAATAAGGAGAAAAAACTGACAGAGGGCCGCAAGCTGGATTTGTCTGTGTGGGCGTACCATGCTTGACATGAAACATGTTTACCAAATTTTTTTCCCATGAGAATCACAGTTTTCCTCATCTGACATCCAGGTTTCTCGTCAGAAGAACTAGGAAAATATGGTATTTCAGCCACTATTAAGGTGACCCAGAGATCTGGCCCCTCAAAGGTAACCAGTCTGAACTCTGATCGCCCTTTTGCCTTTCACACTTGGTCACAGAGACTTGCCTGGGCTCCTGAGGACTAATTTTTTTTTGTTTTCTTTCTGTAGGTATAGCTTTTGAAAATTCAAGGTTTTCAGAAGAGATGAGAGGTCTAATGAAAAGGATGTTAAAGTCAAAAGGGGTCTGATTTTCATAAGGTGACTAGTAATTACTCTTGAAATTCAGACCAACTTTGAAGCCTGAGATTCAGACTAGGTGTCCCTAAATACAGCTAAAAACTAATCATGTATTTGTATTAAACTGACATTGATGGGTACAATGATATGATACACATTTTCTTAATGTTCTTCCAAGCCAGAAAAAATTAATCTCCATGTCTGAGTTCTCAGCTTTTAATTCACAGGTGAATGGGAGGATCTATGTTTTTTCTTCAATGTATGACAGGTTTATAGAAATCCCTGAAAGTGTGGCTTTTGGATATATTGCAAAAGAGGGAAAAATGTTTTCTTTCTCTGGCTAGCAGCCATCATCTAATTTTAGCTTCAATCTTCAAAGGCTGTGGAATGGGCACTGCCTCTTCCCCAAAATGTGATTTCCCTGGCCTTGACACAGACTGGACTAAGTTGCTATTCATTGCTAAATTTGCTTGCGTGCAGCTAAAGCCTGATAATCTTGGGTCTCAACTAAGCCAAAGCTCTTTAACTTGTTTTATTCTGCTAGGCCATATTAAAGAACAAAGCAAAACAAAAAAATCCAAATTAAACAAAACAAACAAACAAACAAACCCCAACAAACCAAGCCAAACCAATAAGCCAGCTTACTACACCTTACTATTTAAACAGAATTGGGTTACGTTAGTAACAGTCCAGGTGCTGAAGGAAAAGCTGTTAATGTTTCAAGAGAAGATGGTGCTCATGGGTCCCTACTGAACCAGCATTTAAGCATGGAGTTCATGATGAAAAAGGGGAAAAAATAAGGTGCTATTTGTCTTTATTCACATTTTGGGGGACTTAGTTTCAGACATAATTGTATCTATTTAAGTCCACTTTCCTGCACTATTTGTGTATATGCTAAGTGCCTGTGATGTGTAAGGTGCTCGTATTAGTAACATCACACTGCTAAACAGCTGCTACCTTCCCTCCCAGACAGGAGTGTGTTGACAAGGGGAAGAAAGTCGTGATACTGCTCCATTACTGTGTCTGAATATCATCTCCACTTCCACACATGTATGTGTGTGTGTGTGTATATGTATATATCTATACTCACACGTATAGTTTTCAGTGGGATTCCCGACAGAAAAAAAGTTATATTTATTTTACAAGCATATTTATACTACTTCTTACGTACAAACAAATTTTCTTTAATTCGTGTTTGTAATCCTCTAAATAAAACTGAAGAATATAACTGAGACTGTGGGTTTATTATATATTTAGAATTATTTTTAGATGTAGCTGCATTTTTTCCCATCTTACTCTTTCAAATCGTAGCTCTTCAAACTGTGTGAACAAACCAGCCTATAAAAGCTAAAACATATTTCTCAGAATAAGAGTGTCTTCTAAAATGTATAAAAAGAAAAAAAGAAAGAAAGGAAAAAAAAGAAAAGAGTTGTGCCTTCTGTTTAGCATGGCCCTACTTCTCCCCATTTTGATTCTACTTCCATTTCTCACTGAGATCAAGTAGGGCATTCAGGCCTTCCATTTTAAATGTGGGAAGCACAAATGGCTCATATTCCAGCAGCTGTCTTTGAGAGCCTCATTTCTGCTCTGACCTTACTTTCTTGCCTCTGTTATTGGCATCAATCGTTGTTTAACAGAATGAGAAAGTTCCATAGTTAATTATTCTGCTGTCCAGTCCCCCTCTAAGTCTGTCTTCTAATAACAACAAAACATAGGATCAGACATCCATGTGAATGCTAACTTCATTCCTCAGCTAAAATACCATGCTTTATCTGGCTGAGGGTGGGATTTCCAAGGAAGCCTAAGAGGGTTAGGTGGCTGAGTCTCACTGAGATTCAACAGCCAGCTCATATAAAAAAACAATTTAAAAAATCACATTTTAAACCTCAAATCATGTGGAAATCTTCTACTATCAGAAAAAAAAAAAAGTCCTTTAAAGACTAAGTCTGATTTAAGTTCTTGACTGAACTCACAGACCACTGGGGCCCTATTCAAAGTGTTATACTGCAAATAGACAGCCCAAGACTGTGAAAAGCCAATAAAAGGAATAAATAGGACACAAGGGCGGGAGAAAAGGTTCATACTTGTTTTTCTAACCATTGCATTAAAAGCAATGAAAGCCTGTTTCTTTTCTCTTCACCTCCACTAATGACTCTCCTTCAAATAGCTCATGGAGGCTTTTAGAA
Source organism: Rhagologus leucostigma (assembly GCA_013397725.1). Classification (NCBI taxonomy): domain Eukaryota; kingdom Metazoa; phylum Chordata; class Aves; order Passeriformes; genus Rhagologus; species Rhagologus leucostigma. The sequence continues at coordinate 754,441 of VZTD01001144.1, read as the reverse complement.
AGGTTTTATAGGAAAAAGAGAACCTGTATAGCAACCGCTGGAGCAAAAGCCAGTTTCCCCACTCTGTCTGCCTGATGTCTGGTAGGCATCCCTATGAAGAGATCAGAGGGAATGCTTGTGTCAGTCAAAACTTTTGAAAAACAGGGTTCAGATAAGTAAATATCAATTGATTCAAGTCAGGTGATCAGATGCTCACAGTGCTCACATGTGTTTGTGGTTTGCTTTTATTTTTTAAGATGCATTGGCCTCAGCTCTAAGGGTGGAAAGTACATAAGGAATTTTAATTGCCACTCCTTCTCAAAAATTACATTCTTGAGCAAACCTGGCTTACTGGAGAGATTAATTTAATGTATAGACATAAAAACAAAACATGCGTTTCCAAAGTTCATCTTTGGAATATGCTTGGCAAGCAGATTTCAAAATTTTCATTCTTTCCATGTCAGCATCCCACGGCTACCCCAGCAATCTCACCACAGCTGAAGAAAACTAAGCGTAAAAAACAGGCATAAGGCCAAAGAGTGATATTTACTCACTAGACTGAATAAGAGGCAATGCAAAGTCACCCTGTCTAATGGTAGTTTTGGAGGGGGCTGAGTTTAAGCAGGACATGTGCCGTTCTTTAGTGACATAGGGGGAACTGAGGGGGCATGAGAGGCGAAAAAGCTGGTTCCTTTTCATTTTCCTTGACAGAACTCTGGATCCCAGAGGAGCTGGGGAACCAGGACCGAGGTCCTGGAGGTGGGGAGTCAGCAGCACACAGCGCTGGAAATGGAGGAACTGCACTTGAGCTCCTGATCTTCTGGAAGACACCTTGCTGGACTCAGGAGCATTTAGAGCAGGTTTCTCCTCCTCTTATCCTGATATTCATACTTCCTCTGATCAGCGGAAGTCTTGCCTATATGCCTGTCTGTTCTATTTTCATGTCTGAACTAACAATATTTTTATATCACAAGCTATTCTAAAAGGGAAACACATGGGCACTGGCATAGCTCCTAATACTGCACATTTTAAAATTAATGCCAGCCAACAGCAGCAGGGGAAGACTGTAAGCCTTGTGAAGGTGGAAAGAAATTCTGCTCAGAAAGAAATTGCCTTGGTTTGGCTTGCTATTAATCTCTCAAAAAGCTGAGCTGGTAGAAGAGGAATTTTACCAACTCTTGCGTCCAAGTAAGCAGCAGCAGCAGCAGCAGCAGCTTACTTCTGCTTGTCCCTTTCTGGAGCAGTGACAGCTTTGTGCAAGACAAGATCCATGAAGTGCTCTGTGTGCTTTGGAGAATCACAATTACCCCAGACTAAGAACATGTAAAAGCATTTGTCTGCACTGCCATTTCACTGGGTCTCAGCTCCACCTCCATTGTGTGGGGTAGAGAGACAGGAGAAAGGGAGAGAAGTGTGAGGAGGGACAGGGAAAGGCCATCCAGCGATGGAAGCAGGAGACTGTCACAGAGCCATGTTCCTCCATCTGCCAATCCAGCTCGACCTGGAGCCAAACACCTGGTACAGACCACGGAGGAGTCAGTGCCCCTGCACCTAATAGTGAGCAGGTGTTTCACTTTAAAGCTGCTCCCAGTCAGCATTTGGGATTTTTATGAAGGGATTATGAGCAGTTGTTTCACAGAAAGAGAGAAAACACTGTGCAGAGGCACAGGGACTGCCCCTGATGTTATCATTACCCTGCTGGTCCACCACATCCTCTGGTCTAAGTCGTAGAGACATATGTGCACAACACTGACCTCTTTGTCCTGCCACCAGCACCTGACAGAGCGCTGGCAAACCTGAGCCTTATCCTTTCTTCAGGGTTGGAAATGACTCCTACGCCCCTCACAACCTCTTTTCCAGCCGGCATTTCCCTCTCTTGCCTCGTTTCCCGATGGCTGTGTGTCAGCTCCTTGCCCTACCCGTCTGTGTGCACAGCTGAGAAACAGCTGCAGAGGTGGAAACACTGCAGCCAGATGCTGCTGACAGAGCAAGGAGAGGAAAAAGAGAGCTGCTGAGCATCTGCCAAGACAGAAGCAACTCAGAAAACCTTTATCGAAATGCCACAGTGAGAACTATATGAAAAAAATGTCATTTAAACCTTTTAGAAATGAACCCTGTTACCATGCGTGTGTGACATTTTTGAAACTCTGCTCTCTATAATTTCCTCTCTCATCTGGAATTATCTTTTCGTTCATACCTGTGCAACTGTATTTTTGTGCAAATTTGCAGTTTCTGGAGAACTTGCTGGTCTTTAGCTACAACTGAATCTTGGGACGTTGGCCTCACCTCCTCTTCCCTGGGACAGGAGCCTGGAAAACGTGAGGCCATCTTTCCAGACGCAGAGTTTTTGTCAGCTCTGTGGTCATGAAGTGATCCCACCGGTCTGGCTGACTGCCCATTAACTAGGCAGTGGGAGAAAATAGGAGCTTATGTGCATTCTGCCAACTTACACAACTGCATTTGCCTCGGGTGGGTATTTATTGCAATCGAGAAAGCAAGCACAGAGAACTGTCACCCTTCCTTTTAGCATGTCATTAAGGTGGGATTTTTTCCATCCAGGTAGACTGGTGAGTCAGATGAAAGTAAATAAGAAAGGTTTAAGTCCCCAGGAGTAGGAGCTAGCACATGTGGGGTTTAGACACAGCTTTGTCACTCACCTACAAGGCCACTTCATGAGAACAGAGTGTCGTGAAAGCAAAGGCAATTTTTTTATTATAGAATATGTGATAACACTACAAATGAGCTCAGCTGAGACACTTTAGGAATTAAATTAACAGAAATCAATGTTAACGTGATGGCCAGGAGACAAGATGAGGAAGAGACAGCCTGGAGACCCTGACTGGGTTTTTTGTGTGAATTCTCAGTGTATCTATTTGTTTTGGAAAAATTATAGCTAACCATTGTCTTTACTCATCTGTAGTTGCTGCTATCAGTGTTTCTATAGCCCATTTGGTTTCCTGGAGGTTCTAAGACTGTGTTTTCAATGATGCAGACATAGACACACATCTATATCTCCTGCATTTGACTAGGATATGTCATACATTGTTGTGCTGTGTATTTTTGGTCATGGATTCTATAAATCCTAGGACAAAAAGTGTTGATAAAGCTTTTCTTCCAGCCTGGTAAATACCTGGTGGTGGTTTGTGGAGAGGCAAGCTCCAACATCAGGCTTGGTGTCTAGGTTGCAGAGGCAGGCTCAGCGTTGCACGGGAAGGCTGGGAAACTGCTGGCAGGTTCTTGGCTCCTGTTGGTTTTACACCTCAGTCTTCCAGGATGCTGTGCACTTCTTTAGAGATTTATAGATTCAAAGACTCACAGAATGATTTGAGTAGGAAGGGATCTTAAAGATCACCTAGTTCCAAGCCTCCTGCCATAGGCAGAGACATTTTCCACTAGATCAGGTTGCTTGGAGCCCCATCCAGTCTGGCCTTTAACACTTAGAGCTTTGAGATCCAGCGTACTTCATTTGTTTGGCTGGATAAACATGCAACAGCTTTTCAAAAAAATGAAGATAAAACACTATGATTTAGAGCTAAATTTCCTTTCAGTACAGAGAGATTTATTATTATTTTTGCTCTTGTTATTTGCACTTTAGGTGACACTACCCAATAACTCCATTTATCTGGCAAGATATTTGCAAATATCTTATGCTAGCTATTGTACGAATGTATAAAAGATAGCTCCTGCTCCAAACAGCTTACATAAATTTCACACCCCTAGCTCATTCAACAAACTTTCTGAAATCTTTCTGAAGAAAAACATTGTTGATGGTATAGGATCAATAATTTTCTAGCAGTTGATGCTCAGTATGGAAGTTGTGTATTTTTTAAACGTAGGGAATGTAATGCACATTTTCTTCCTTTTCCTAATTTTTTCTCATCTTTGCATTGTTTTTAAACTTTTTTTCTGATGGTCTGTTTCCATTACGCTTATATCCTCTTCTCCATGACCACTCATTTCTACATTTTATTTTATACTCTGAGCAAAGACAGAGCATTTATGACAAGGGTAAAATGAGATGAAAACTCACAACATATGAAACAGTTCACTCATAACAGTGAAAACGAAATCTTCTCACTGTTCAAGAAGACACCCTCTTTCCCTTTTGTTGAAAAGCTGCTGTGTGTCCTAGGAATCAGGATTCACAGCTCTGTCTTCTCAGTTTTGTCAGCTGGTTTTGGAAAGGAGATAGTTTGTTTTAAACAGCCAATGGGCCTGGAGGAGAAGCAACAAGAAACGTGGTCTTGCTCCCAGAATTTTATCCTTGCTTCACTCTGACCTCTTGTTTTCTGGATTTGGCTTCTCCATTGATGGCTACCAGCTGTGCCAGACTTCCTGCACTGTGTTGCTTCTGTGTGTTGCTTCTACAGGGAAGTCTGGTGAGGACAGAAGGTGAGAAGCAATCTGTAGGAGTCCCTTCAGTGAGTAGCCCCCTGAAAAGGCTATCTAGACTCAAATAAAAAAAAATTGGCCCTGAGAAAGAGTAACATTGAGTAGTACAATGTCTTTATTGCCTTTGCTGAAGAGACAGTTCAGATTCCTATTAAGATTATCCAAGGAAAGAACACCAAACTCTGTTCAGACCAGATTAAACAGAAGAGAATATTTCACAGAAAAGTGATATTTTAAGCATGCAATGTTTTTATCTCCATATATAAAGAAAGTACCACCCTGGTAATTAAAGCTAACTAATTTTTGAGGAGAAGGAAAGTCCCCGTTTCACATTCAGCTCCCTTTGCATTGTCCTTCCATCCAAAACCACAACAGAAGATGACTTGGAATAAAGGGCCCACATATTTGGGTGGTTTTATATTCTCTTGTGATGCTAATGAAGCTTCATATGATTATAATGGTATGTATCCTCATGCGGAGTTACAGAAACACTTACAAAAGTTACATAAATATATAGATAATTTATACAGATTATACAAATAGTTGCTATCCAGGCTCAAAACCTAGAGAAGACTTTGAAGGTAACAAGAACAATGCTATGTCTGTGCAAGGCTTTTTGCTTTATGGATACCCAAAAGGAAAGCAAAAGTAAAAGAAAAAGGAGACATGCAAAAATCAGAATCAAGTCAGAATGAAACAGGTTTTAAAGGATTCCATAAATTTAGACATGAAGCACTCAAGGGAAGAGATTTTTCTCCTGAACAGCTCTGCAAAATACCACTTGACACCCCACGTTTCTTTCAAAGTTACATCAATGAATTAACTTAGCCTAAAGCAAGACATGTTAAATCGAATACTTCAATATTTAGGATTTTACAGAAAAAGAGCGAATCTTCCACACATTTGCCTACCAGCATTCAGTTCAGCTCCTGGATTTCTGGGTGAGTCCACTCAGGATCCAGGGAGTCAGATAGGAGGGGAATTTTCGAGACTTGTGTTGTTTGCAAGAGGCACTGTCAAGCTATACCTGTTGAAAAGTACTGATGGATTTCGAAACATGAGTAAAGACACCAGGCTGGGGAACTCAAAAGAAAACATGTTTATATTTAGTTTTGCATCCTTAAATTGAAGTCGTTTGTCTTCCAGCAATGCTGGTGATCCACAGCTCCTATAGATGAGATTGCCGCCTTCTCTTCCTTCTCTCACATCAGCTTTTTCCTCCTCAGACTAACCAATTGTTATAGCTTAAAGGTAAATATACATCTACAGCTAATCTACCCACTTATGGTTGTCACCATTAAGAGCTTGCAGTGTTTTTTTCTTGAGTATCTGCTGACAGTACATTAAGAACTTATAGTAAATGCTGACTTTGTAGTACCAGCCAATACATGTATCCATCACAGCACCAAAGACTTGACCTTCTGAATAACTCAGTGTATGCCAGACCCATCTAACTGATACAAAAATCATGAATAATAACAATGTATGATTCTTTGGTTATTCACAATAAAATTGCTAGCCACTACCTGTTGATATTATCATTTCACTTAGTTTTACCCTGAAGCCTGAAACAAAGGTTGGCAAAGGCTGCAGTGGGCAAACATGAATTTTACTGTTTCAACTACAGTGATAGGTGATGTCCCCAAAACCAGATATGAAATCATACTCTTTAAAACCAGTTGAAACTAATTGCACTTGAACTATGCAGAAAATTTGTGAACAATTGTTGTTTAATGAAAGAGAACATCTAGTGATTTCTGACCCCTAGTGCTCAGTCTTTTCACTTGAAGAGCCCTGTTGAAACAGAAAATTGCACATCACTTTTAAGTGCAGAAGAAGAGAATTACAATACATTAGTATATCAGGGCTTTATGTACCTGTAAGCTTAGAAATATGTTCAGCCTATCCCAAGCAAAGTGTTCACTGGCTTTTTTTTTTAGTTTTGAGACCTGACTGTTTCATAAGGACAATTTAATATAATTGTTCATTTCTCTTTGCAAGCTTTAATAGGGCCAACTATATATCATCTCTTCCTTTTCCCTTGCACAACACTATACATGCACAATACATGCTTTTTAGGCCATTCTGCTGTAAGAAATATTCAAATAGAAACTGATGTGACATATACGATTTTTACTTCAGAAGACTTTCCCAGAAAAAGGAAAAAAAAAAAGCAAACTCTCTAACAGTCTTCATACAGCTCACATTTGTAAACCAACAGTAATCTTCAGAGCTAAACAATGTAGACTTAAACCTCTGGTTCTTGTTTGCATTACAGACATTGAACTGGAAAAAGGGTAGGGTAAAGAAAACAAAAAGGAATTAAAAATGTCTTTCTCAGAATGATGAGGTAAAATGCAAGAACCTCACTCTTGTGTAATAATAATTTTATAGAGAAAATATTTCTCTTGCTTTTGTCATACTGCCACAAAGAATGTGTTATTCATCGGAAGCCTTTTGCAAACAATTATTTTGCTATTGAATATGTTGCTTCAGTGTCACAGGACTAGAACCTTAAGATCAGGACCACCTAGGAATCCAGAGGAGGATTTCTAATCCAACCACCTCAAATCAGAAAATGGTAAATTCAAGACTGCTTCATCTTCTTTTTTTTTCCTTACCACCAACTTTTTCTTTCTCTCTCCTGAATCAAAAGTGCTATTCAGCCTGCAGCCATATGTGAGCAATCACAGCTTGACACAGGGTACTAATAACACCTACTCCAGCCATCTACTCTTAAATTGGAGCATTGCCATTGATGTGTGCTGGCGATTGCTCTGGCTAATGTAAGCTGCACTTGGGAAGCAGTGGACACCGCGGGAGAAGGAGCAGGAGCCCCATGCTCGAGGCCGGCAGCAGCACCAGGCCCCAGCAAATGGAGCACGGCCATCTGAAAACGGAACGGGGTCAAAGATCACCCCTCAGCCTCATTTCGTAAGTGGCCCTAATGTGCTCCATAAGTATAGATCAGCAAAGAGAGTCTGAGTCAGGCCTCAGATTAACATTTGTTTTCATTTTTCGGTGGCTTCAGAACACACAGGGGTCACTGAACTGCTCATGCTGGCACTATTTTGCATTCATGATCTGGAAGAAAATAAAGTCCTAACCTCTGACCTTTCATTAGTGTAGAGCACACAGGAGGTTAGAGGTGAAAGGGGAAAAAAAGGGGGGAAAAAGTGTTATTCTCCCTCAGAAAATAAGTCTCTCCTGTTCATGCTGCAGGTCTGTCTTGTCATTAGCACAGTACTGTATTTGCTAATGGGTAAAGTTTTAATCTACTCTGGTACAGTGAAGTACCACAGAACATTAATTTTCCTCAAGCTTAGCTGCAGTAGCACTTTCTTCTGAGTTTAATGCTCATTGAGGAAAATAGCAGCATGGCCTGTCAGGACGAAGGTCCGTGCTGAGGAGGGGCTCAAGTCTAAGATATTTAAGCTGTAATTAGTTTTGCTAATGACTCCAGTATCCCTCAATATTTCATTCTGAAATTATTTTCACTTTATTTATGTTAATCACTTCCTAAGGTTTTTTCTTTTTCTTTTTTCCCCCAAGAAAAAGAGGTTGTTTTTGCAACTCAGATGCATGTGCTTCCTCTGAGAAAACATGGATTTTTCCTGGGTTTCACCCAGCACTATTAAAATAAATACCATCCATAAAGTCCAGTTGATGTTATGTGAAGTTCACTGATGTACTAGAATGAGGGAGTGGGCTTGTGCATCCTTCTGCAAGCCAGCAGACAGACGGAAGAAGTTTCAGAACACTTCATGTGCACTACCCATACCACCAAAGTATTTCAACGAAAGGCCTGATTTTCCACTGCTTTTCCCAGTCTAGTAATGGGTACCGATGTAAACTGTCGATAAACTGCAGCTCCTGGCTGAAGCCTAATGATATACTTGCTCTTTCCATGGTTTAAGCGGATGCACACAGTGCCAGGCAGCATGAAGGATGGGAACAGACCGGCAGGCCAATGAAACAGCTGTGCATCTTAGACCTCTCCTATGAACGAACAGGAAAACTAAACCCACATCCCAAAAATATTTCAGTGCCTGAGGCTGGCAAGGCTAGCTGTGGAAAGGACTCTGCTTCTGAAACTACCCCTGGGGCTCACTAGCTCCCTGCTCTTCCCTGCCCAGTGCGAGCCTTCTGGGCCAGAAAAAGCAAATTCATTCTCCTCTGTACCTGGTTGTAGTTAGACATTTAGGCACAGATCCAAGGAGACCAGGGCAGATATCCAGGGAAATTTAAACCTGCAGCATGCTGCTAGAAATCTTTTGCCAAAATGAATCTTGACTAAAACCCATCAGGATGCCATTCCAGATGGCTCCTGTAATATTTCAGAGTTGTTCCATGAAGAGCAGGAGTGTGTTTGTGAGGTTGGTTTGGTTTAGTGGGAGTTCAAGACCCCTATGAATTAGGTAGAAACACGTAAGCTGTGTTTGACAAAAGGATATTTGGATGGATCCAGAGCTGTAATTTGCTGCCAAGCTCTTTAGAGGTACAGAGATCTGTGCATGTTTCCCTGGACTCAGTTGTACCTGCCTTCTTATACTGATGAAGTTATACTGAGTAATCAGTAAGTCTCACCCGTGGTATACATTTTAAAGCATCCATCAGCATAGTTTAAAGATGCAATGTAATTGCTGTATAACTTTTCTGTTGTTACATTTAGGATATTCCAATTTTAAAAGTTAAATTTTTCTCTTAAATATATACATTACTGAATGTGAAACATTCAACATATTGAATGTGTGAAACACATTACATGTGTTTTTTAATTATATCATACTGTTTCCTTCCCTCTTTTTGTGGCCAAAGTAATAAGCCAGTAGAGAAGAAATTTTGAAATCCATTATCTGGGTGTAACATGAAAATTTCACTCTGCTATGGTCACACTGCTATATTGTGCAATAAGGAACAAAAGCAAACCAGTGTGATTTAAGTAACTATTCCCACTGAGAACTGTGAATTATAAACTCAGAGATTAAATTCTCTGTTGGAATTGATAATGTCTGCAGTCAGGTTACAGCACAGCTCAAATTTGCCGAGGGTGAATGAGGTAGGAAGAATTTTATTCTGTAGATTTTCTGGGGAACCTGAACTTGCAAGGATTTGTATGAAACAATCATGAAAGATTTGTAGAAACCTTCACTGAGAAATTAGCTTTGTATTAGTACAAATATTTGAAATGAAGTTTCCTCTCACGGCTATTTCCTGAGCAGTAATGGAAAACAGAGGAGACCTGGTGAAGGCTGAGATGTGTTTGCATAGCTATTTTGAGCAGATAATCCACAGCACAATTCCAGTACCTAAGCAAATAACGATGAAAATTGTGAGTATTGTAATTGCGTGCCAATTGTGAAATTGCATGTGCACCAAGGAGTTATTCTCAGCCTTTACCCTGAGTTACCTGAGGGTATAACTGAGATACTGCTTAGCTCAGTGCCAGGGTGTGGCTTCCCAGAGCGAATTTCTCGGGCTGCATAGGTGCTAACAGAGTTTAACTTACTGTTGTCAAATCTTTCTAAGTACTCTGGAGCCACAGACCTGTAGGTATGAGGAGGTACGAGAAGTTGATATTCATTAAAAATGCGTGGTGCAAAGTGAAAAGCAAACAGTGCAGCACTGTAAGGAGGGGCACTGTGTAACTTTGCCTTTGGATGCAGAAATGTGAGAGGAAGCTACAGACAAATGCCTCTGCAAAGAACACTGCCACTGGCTAACTCCTACCCTCCATACATGTATTCTGTGCCAGTTTTCCTTTCTGCTTTCAGCTTGTGGCTATCATCTAGACGAACCTAAGGAGCAACACAATTGTTACACTATATAAAATTATGTAGAGATGGTGTAAAATAGCATGAGTACAATTTTTTCCAAGGTCTGACCTCACTATTAAAACATGAGACACGCTCTTAATTGAGTTTCCAAAAACACTTTCTTGAAGTCAGCTGGGTCCTTAGAGGGAGTTATGTTAGGAAAGGCTTTTCTGAATCACACCTGGTAGTGAACCGTAATTAGCCTTCTCGTTATTTACTGAGGGCAAATAGGCACCTAACAAATTTGGATCTGTGACTGAAAGAATGTGGGATGTGGGATCATATCCTGGGCTAAATAACATTTCTCTGTTGCTTTGAGACATTATATTTACTGTGAGAACACAGACAGCTATCGCAGGTCAACTTGAGCTATGCAAATTTGACTTTAAGAAAGGCAGAATATCTATATCTCTTTTTAAGGAAAAGAGAAATGTCAGACGGCTTTATTTTTCCTTAGAGGAAAGGAAAACCCAGAAATCTGTGGCAAATTTAAAATATTTGCCTTTATGAAAATGAAACTTAATTTCTTTGAGAACAAAAACATCTGCTGATTTAGCTAGTTAAGTGTACCTAGTAATTTAGAAAATATTAATGTATAAAATAAATGTATATAGGTACCTTGCTTTTGAATAATAATGGTTCTACAAAATGCTGGAGATGGTGCTTCCTTACACACCTGAGTGTATTTGCTACCTGTTGACACATCCCTATGACAGGAAGTAACAATTAAATCCTGAAAAGAGAAAGCAAGACCGGTGGTGACTTCCACATGAAACAAGAACTTGTGGCTTTCAAAGAGAAACCAAGTGAGTTTGCAGCTCTATAATACAGATAAGGAAAGCTCATTTCCAAAAGCAAAGATGAAGATGAACATGGGCATCCTTTCTCAAGAAAAGATTTCTGTCTGCCTGAGCCCAGATGCTGCCTCCTCTGGTCCTTGGCTGAGTCCAGCAACCTTTTGACACTCTCTGGCCTAATCTTAAAACCGTAGTATATTTTATCCCTTTTCTCTGAATGGTAAGGAACCATTAGACTGTTAGTTACAGAAAGATGCTTGTGAGCTTCAGAATTTGTCAGGTCATCCACACTTGTGCACAGTCTGTCAACCTCACAGTGGGTTTCCAGGAATAAACCATTCCTCAAATCTAGTCAGGATCTCATGTCTGTACCAGCCAGAAACCTAGACTCAAGGTTCTGTTTTATAAAATGTATTTTACAACCTGTCTGCCATATTTTATCCTACCTTACTGGCCCAGATCTTTGCCTCAGTCCTATCCCCAGCCCTAACCTTACAACAGATGTAAAAATTTTGGAGATGTTGCAAGTTGGAAAAGCAAATATTTTCCTTGGAAAGTATGGAGGGTGAGGGGATGGAAGGAGATGTTCAGAAAAAATATCCATTTAGGGAAAAATTCCAGTACCATTGTAAACATTACTTTAAACATTCTTTCACTGTTCATTGTGAGACAGAGTATTTCACGTGAAAGACTCCCTTTTTTTTCTCCTCCAACTTTTCCCTACCCGACCCAAGGAAAAAACCCTTCCAACACTAACTTTTTCTGTATGCATTTCCAGGATTTTTTTTTCCCAGGCTCTGAAGTTTTTAAACATGTTTTAGGCCCTGAACTTGAAAACATGTAGGTTGTATGACACGTGAAAGTCTGAGTCACTTGAGGGAAAGGTTGTGTCCACAACGTGCTAAACCTGCAGGAATAAAACCCTTCCTTCCTGTGTAAATGTGGGAAGACCTCTCCCAGACAGTTTCAGACCTGGAAAAAGACTGGTGTGGCCAAAAGCCTTTCTGGATTTCCCCACCCAACTCTTTCAGCTTTTCTCTTGGTAGATGCTGCTCCATCCTCCCTACTTTCTTGCCCTTAGGCTTAGACCATCACTGCTTCGAGATCTGAGCAAGGTTTTATATGTGATAGAGAGTTATTTATCACAGGGCATTTGGCATGCTGTTCAGTAACAAGGCTCTGCAGCTGGGAGGCATTTGGGTGATGCAGAGGTGTATAGTGGTAGGGATCCATGCATGCATTCATACCTGCATCCAGCTGCATGTATCCAGGGACCACAGCGCACACAACCCAGCGCTGTCAGGTTTTTCTTTACTTGCTATTTAAGGCTCTGCAGTGTTTTCCTCAACATCTCCCCAAGTTGCCAGTCTAAGCCTTTACCTGATGAGTGATAGCCCTGATTTATGCAGCTGGGATGTGGACTCCTGCGGCTGCTCCTGCTGCCTGAACCTTTCTCAGTGCTGTCAGGGGTTCATTATAATGAAGAGATACAGGACGGAACCTGTCAGCCTGCGGGCACGGTCTGTGCTGCAAGCCATAATGCATATGGCACACTGGAAGCTGCCACACTGGCAGACTGAAGGCTGCTCTCCCCAGCTCTGACATGCTTACACACAAATACACACACAGACATTTATAGGAGCTGGTAGTCAGCCCTATAGATAAGGGACAAGAAATATGGATAAGAGTAAATATTCTGTATGTGGCAGAATGCAGCTTGAACTACCACATACTTAAATATTTCAGGCTTTCTAAAAACACCTCCTGCAGAACAAGCGAAGTGTAGAACCTGAAAGTGGTTTCTACGTCTATCTTTATTTTCTGTATTATTTTGTGCTTTTGCTAAGTCAACATTTCTGTTCCTCCAAAGCAAAACTGATTTATTGATTCAAGATTTCTAAAAGCCTGGTACTCTAACAACTGCATTAGAGGAGGGGGAAAAAATAATGACAAACTACCTTCAAAACATTGTATGATGTTTTGAATGAGTACAGATCTATCTTTCCTGCCTACAGTCCTTTTTCTACAGGGTTTACACATTCTACTGGGAGACACGTGGGCCGATAAGGCAGCACAACCAAGGCTTTGATGTGCAGCACAGCCAGGACAGCTGGCTGGGGAAGTGCACCCATGGCTGGGCAGCAGCAGCATGTTCAGAGAGGTGATGGGTCAGCTCAGAGCTTCAGGGTGGCTCCCGGGGCCTCGCCAGCACCTGGTAGACAGAGGATGGTATAATTGGCTATAGTATTTCATTAGGGTGACAAACAAACCATTTGACCAGCAGCAAAGCTCTTTGTTGCCCTCTGCAGGGACAGGATATTGGAAACATTGTTCATCAGATATTGAAAAGAAAAAGAGAAAATGAAAAGGAAAAAAATAAAAAAGGTGATTCGAAGAGTTCTGAAAGAATATATATCCTTGGCAGCAAATGTTGATACATTTCAGGTTTTGTAAGAGCCCTTCCATTGTTCAGTGATTTATACATCTGGCTGTATTTTAAAGAGCTGGCATGTTTAATGCTTTAAGAAGATAAGGGTTTTCTGCTCAAGAAAAAGGGATGTGTGTGTCCCTTTCATAATTACTTTTTTCAGTTGTTTCTGGAGGAGATAGTGTGGTGTTTGCTGAAAATTAAATTAGTTATGTGTACGTGTTCAAAATATATGTTGTCCATCATTAAGTTATTCACAATTGCTTAATTTCTGCTGTCCAGATAAAGATACTCGATCCTGTGAAACCAGAGCAGACAAGAAAAAACAACCCCAACTTCTTAAAAAGGCAATACTGTCTGGAGGGAGGCTATAAGGAAGGTTCTGATCCATTTTTCTCAGAAGATCACTAGAAACACAAAATATTTCATCCTGCTGTGTTATACTTATTTTTAAATTGCAAAGTAACTGAATTAACTAAAAGGTAGAAGGAAAATCATTAAGTAAAAAGAAAAAATAGAACCAGAACTCCATTAGCAGAGTACCTTTCTCTGCTGTCTCAGCTTTTCAAGGGTGATGAGATGACAGCTTCTTGTTTAAATTTTCACAGATTTCTTTACAGGCACGTAACCCATGAACTTATGACTGAGATATATACATTATACATGCATTCATAAATGAACATCGATCAGGTTTTGGAATACTTGATGACGAACTCGTGCTGCTTAGGTTCCTTGAATATCAACACCACCTTACAAAATTCTATATATTCCAATGTACCTTATGCTTTACAGGGTATTTCTGGCTTCTGCCATTCAAAGACCTCAGAATCATAGATTCTATGCTGAATAAGGAGATCAGGTTAGGGCTACATTTGGGAGCTGGAGTAGAGACTTTATTTTGATTAATACAGCGGATGAATACACATTTTCCATGTAATTCTGCCCTGAAACATAAGGAGGAAAAAAATATGATAAATAGAGGGGAAAAAACCTTTACCACCAGTCTTGCATTTTTTGTCTGATCGTCTGACCTGGCAGCTGACAACAGAGCTCCCATTGCCTTCAGTGGATTCACCAGGAGAGTCGAAAAGAGATGCCAAAGATTTATGTCCATATTTTGATTTTATGATGCCTTTCAATGGATGAGGAGGCTGAAAATCCTGCAGTGTTCACTGTAGCTAAGTCTAGGCTCTAGGTTCACCTGTCACATGTGCTCTCTCACACTGTAAGTGCTCAAACTGCTTTGGCCAAAGTATCTCTCCTTTCCCCCACACATTAAATGTTTCTCCCAGTCCTGCCTTGAACAAACCCTTCGAGGTGCTCCCTATTTCCCTGAGGGAGCAGGAGATGGGAGGGGAGCCTGGCAGCCTGATGGCTGCTGCTTTGAGGGAGTTGGGGGAGCTGTGTATCTGCCTGGCAGAGACTGCACTGCCAGCAGCCACCACCCTTCATCTGTGTGCTGGGTGGCGAGTGACTGTAGCTGAGCCATCTGGGTGGCACCTGCTTCTTGAGCAGCTTTCCCTGGGTTCCCCTGGGAAAAGAGAGCAGGCCAGGTGGAAGTGCTTTACTGGCCAGATCTGGCACATTGGCTGCTGGTCAACACTGATGTGTAAGAATGGCTGTCTTGCTTAGACCAGAGGGCCCCGTAGGGCCTCTGGAGGTAGCTGAGGACAGACGTGTCAGGAAGGATACAAGAACAGGCAAGGGTATAGCTGTGTATTTCTGTTCCCCCTGCTTCCCATGGCTCAGGGATCTCCTGCAACTGCAACCATGCCTCTGTGCTTGGAAGCCTTTTGTTAACTTTTATCCTGTTATCTTGTCTAATCGCTTCTTGGAGCTCTTCAAGCCTTTGGCAACTGCAACATCCTGTGGTAACGAATTTCCATGGAGTAACGGGTTAAAAAAAGGTACTTCCTTTTTTTTTGTTTTAAACTTACCACCTGCTAATTTCATTTGAGTCTCCCAGCTCTGGTGTTGTGACAGGCTCAATCCCACTGCACCTTCTCTGTGGTGTTCTCGATTACACAGCCCTCTGTGTAGGTCTCTTCTGATTATTAACTCTTCCTTTTAGGAAAGCTGTCCCTTACCAGGTGCTACAGGCCTTGCAAATGATTTTAGACTCACTGATACAGAAAATGATTGATGATTTAAATATTCATCAGGTGTTGCAACATGTCTCCTAAATACTACCTTTTCTCTTTAGCAATTTAATCTCATCATATTCCAGGTGACATCAGTTGCGAATTTGTTCCTGTCTTGAATTTACTGCTAGCAGATTACAAATACGTAACAATAACACACAATATTCTTCAGATATTAAACCATATGAACATCTAAGTGATCTGTCACTATGGTAGTTAATTTAACTTATATTTAGCTGATCCTGGGTCACAGTAACTCTCAATTAACATGATAAAAATAACCTTTTTTCATATTTTTAATATATGAAATAGCTTTAAAGATAAATATTCAGAAAGTTGTGATTGCATGCAGTATCTGCTGTAAGGGAACAGTGTAAGTTTAATGTCTTCTGTGTTTTAAATCAATAAAATATACAGGCCTGCAAGCAACAGGGAGAGCTAGACTTGATAAATTACTGGTTATGAAAGGTGAATAAAAATACAGGGACCTACAGAACTATAGCAGAGGCTTGCTTGGAGGGGGAAGGGAGCTGAGCCTTTGACTGGCTCCTTCTCTTCTGCTTGAAACTGCTGCTCAGTCCCTAAAGTTACCAGCTTGTCTGTTTGATGGCTTGGCAGGGCTCTGCCGGGAAATGTGCAAATTGCAGCTTGTGGGAACAGGGGAAAAACACAGAAACAAGACTAATGTGGAAGAAGAGCATCTAACCTCACAAAATCAGTTTTTAACCTGGAACTGCCAGGCCTGGTTAAGGAGAAGGATTGGTTTCTTGTAACTTTAATCACATTTGAAGTAGTTAGCCTATTAAGCCTTGTTTATTCCATGATTCTATTAGCAGCTTTGATCCATGTCTGCAGCTCTTCCCCACATCAGGGGATGCATAATGTGTGGCTGCACAAAAAGAAGTGGGAGGAAACCCTTTGCCCGTCACTGCAATGAAATAGCTGCCTTGTGTGTGGTTCAGGGAGGCTGATGAAGCACTGCCCTGCCCTGAGCATACATGCCCCTGGGAAAATGACAGCAATCTCTGGGAAAGAGGATCGACAGAGGAAGTAAACACTGCTTGGCTGGGTATGGCAGTCACACCTCTTAAATAACCGTCCTGGAAGAACAAATCCCTGTAAGCCAGTGGTGAGGGAAAGCAGTAGTATTCTGGGTTCGGTTGGGCCAGGAATATTGCAAGAACAGGAATATATGAGATATTTTGGTACTTCTACTGTCACTTTCAGTCAAAGCCTGGCAGGGCAGAGGTATGGGAATCTGCAAAAAAACCGCAGACTGAACTTTTGATCTAAAAAAAAAAATCATGTCACTTTCTTAATCCAAACCCACAGGCTTCAACTTTATGAGGACACTCATGTTTTTCCTTTTTTCTGTGGTCAGACACCCATGATAGAATTGAAGAGTTATGCTTACACTAGACAAGCTACAATTTAATACCCATTAAATACTCTGTAGATGGTTGAAAAAAGTGCTCTGGATTCAAATTGTCTTGTTTCATGGTGAATATATTTATTTTCATTTTTCATTCAATCACTCAACAGTCTGAAGTCTTTTACAGCTATGCAAATGACTGTTTTGCTGTTCCCCTCAAAGTTTTGCTGGAGCCAGGCAATTTAAGTGCCAACTATTCCTCCTGTTTAAGGCAAGTAATGCGATATAAGCACAGGTCTGTAGGAGATACAGTTCCCTTACCAAAGTCTGCTCTAACTTGCAGATCAGATTCTATTCTGCCAACTTGAACACCCCCTTGACCCTGGAGCTCAAGAACAGGGTTTTGTGGGGCAAGAGCTGTGGCAGAACCAGGATTCTCTTTCACATGTCCTTCTGACAAAGAGCTAATGTACAATTTCATAGTTAATGAAGAAAAATTTTACTATTGGGCTTCAAAGTGGATAGGAGCTGATCCTGACACCCAGGAGTCTACAGTTCTGTTTCTCAGTTACCTCATCTGTAATGCAGGTGAATTATACTTATCACCCAAAGGTGCAAAGTCTTTATGAATAAAAGCACTTCCCAGCCCAAGGCTGCTACTCTCCCTCTTGTTTTCTGTCCCATCCACAGCTTTTCCGTGAAGCTGTGAGTCTGCTGACAAGAGAAATCAAGTCTTATGTCTTGGGAA
The DNA here is from genome assembly GCA_013397725.1 of Rhagologus leucostigma. Lineage (NCBI taxonomy): Eukaryota > Metazoa > Chordata > Aves > Passeriformes > Rhagologus > Rhagologus leucostigma. The sequence continues at coordinate 736,768 of VZTD01001144.1, read as the reverse complement.
GCACTGCACAGTACTGTCTACCTCTTCTGTCAACAAATTCAAGAATGACTGTAAAGCTCTAGGCATTCACGTCTCTGTTGTCCCTCAAGTCTTTGTCTTGCTTACTCATTGCTCTCCTTTTCGTCCTTATGCCATTCCCATGATTTTTCTGTTTTTTATCTCCAGCAGCCAGTGTTTCTTGTTTTCTGGGGTTTTTTGTTGTTTTTTTTGGGGGGTGGTGGTGGTGGTTTTTTTGTTGTGGTTCTTGTTTCTTTGTTTATTTAATTACTCCTGAACTCTAGATTCACATGTGACATTACCAGCCTGGGAGCCAGCACTTCAAGATGACAAAGAAAAGCTGGATCCATGAGACTGGAGTGGATGTCATGAAATCAGAATATGGAAAGAAAGTATACTTCATCTAACTCTTGCCTTAAAGCAAGAAGTAACCCAAAGTAGACCCTTCAACTCCGGCAGATGTTAATTTGTTCTTAAAAGGCTCTACTGAGCCTACTCCACTCTCACAGAATTCCCATGTGGTCCACCCCTCCCTGCCCTCATGACTGGAATTTTTTGGTAGTTCGTACAAAGAAAATCATGCTTCATTTTAGTCGACTTGAAAAACTGATCACCATCTACTTTACAACACTTCTTTTCTACATCTATGACGATCTTCCATATGCTGTACTCCTACCTAGATCATGTCTGTATTCAAAAGACGTTGTAGGGAATATTGACGTACTTTTCCTTTTAAAAGCAGCATTATAAAAAATCTTTAGCATGGACCTACCACTGTGTGCGTCAGTGAGGGTGTTAGGTGTGTAGGTGGTGGCAGTGGCCATGAAAGTGTCTAATATTTGGAGAGATTCTGTGTACCTATTTATCTCTGAGGACCCAACAGAAAAATAATTTTTTGAATAATGTTTCTTTGTTAAAAAACTAATTCAAAGAAGTAATTGTCTAGGTCTGAATTTGGTAAATGTTTAATCTCTTGAAAGATTTTGTCCCTATGTTCTGTCACAACTGGTCAATTTTGCTATGGCTGTATTACTTGACTTGTAACACCCCACCTTCAGAAAGTAAGTCTACTGTCATAAAGCTGATGACACGGTCTGATTGTAAAAGTTCTCATCATGTTGTTTTGGGAATATACCTGGATAAAAACCTGAGCTAGTCCTGCACTTGACTTCAGTTTGGGTAGAAGGTTGGATTAGAGACACCTAAGGTCTCTTCCAGCCTGAACAAGTCTGATCTTGTGATCCTGTTACTCTCAGACATGAAACCAGGACATAGACAAATAAGACATTGAAGCAAACAAAGTTTTCTGGCAAGTTTCGTAAACATCTCCTGAGTTAGAACTCTTCACTCCTAGCACTCATTTTCTTCTGTGGAATTAGTCAGAAGAGCAGTAGACTATAGTTTTTTCCCCAAACACAAATCTGATTGATATTCATGATATTTTTCTTAAAATAACATTTAATTTGGCTCAAGTCACTAAAATAAGTCCTTGTTTCTGTTTGGGTTTTCTTGGCTTCTGGTGTTCTTGGGCTTTCTCAGAAGTAGAACAGATCATCTGCCTTCCTGCCTAAGTTTCTGGTACTTTCAGAGTTTACATTTCCAGTTGTTCTGTTAGTGAAAAGGTATAGGAACTGAAGTGTAACCATTTGATATATCCTAACAGACACGACGCTGTTTATTGGCAGACGGGGGGGTCTGGAGGAGCTGAGAGGACCATTCACTATGTTCTGTCTCCCTTCACTACAATTTGCTGTATATGTCATTGATTTTGGGGAGGGGGCATCAGCAAATGAAAACAACTTGCAGAACAAATATCAGAAATGGGATAACAAGGAAATTCTTTCACTTGGTGCAGGCTTTGCTTCATATTTTCCATTCACTACCTGATCTCTCAAAGGGCTGATTGCTGCTGAACACCTCTCGCATTGGCTTGCCAGATCCCTCAAGGTGATATTCTTACCAGGAAGGCAGCTGCATGCTTTCTCACTCCCAAAGGAGTCAGACAGACATGCTTCCAGTTAGGATGCACCATTTTGTAGAGAGCACCAAGCAGAGCCATGTTGCCAAGCCTGTGTTTCAGCTCAGTGGTAAAAGCTTCCGGACTCTCTTTTGCTTAATTTGGTTCTACTTCAAAAAGCTGAATTGTGTTTGTGTGTGCACGTACAAGCACATAAAACTTACTCTGTAACCACTCTGTGCTGGATGCAAACATTTGTCATTCTGTTTTTTGTATATGTGGGCCAGTTGGCAAGTTTGTCACAGCAATTTAACAATCAAAAGTGGCTATGCCTAAACATTGCTCTGTTTTCAGAAGCATACTTAAAATGAATGTGTCTTCCAGGGCCAGGTGCTGACTCCCCTAAGGAGTACTCAAGCAGTTCTTTACTCCTCTTGCAAGTCTGTTTTAGGCAATGGTAGAATTGCTTAAAGAGTAAGAGCTGACTCATTGTGAGTAAAGATATCAGCATCTGTCCTCAAGTGAGCAATAAATAGAGGTAAAAGATAATGTATCAGCTGGTATGTTCCCTACGTGTATATGCTTGTTCATATTTTTTTAAGAAGAAAATAATGTGTGTTCTAGTTACAGATTTTTTTTAATTGTTATTTTTTATTTTTCCCCAGTATTAAAAAGATGCTTTGCCTATAGTGCACAGGAAAAATGCCTCAGATTTGTAAGATTTGAAATCTGAAAGATTGATTTTTCACTCTTGTGATGGAAAACTGCCTTCTGCAGCACAGAATCTGAGGCTTGGGGTACAATTTTCCTTAAAGTCTAACCAAAATCTCCCACTGGAACTTCGGCTTATTAATTCTGCAACTGCATCCCTTCTTCCTCCTCAGCAATTCTTTCCTCTCCATGTGCAAGCCATGAGTTGTTATGGATGATGACAAAGTGGAATAAAGAGGTGGGTTTGCCAAATATTAGGCTGAATGTTTCCCTTCAATTCATAGTTTAAACTTTATGGAGAACAGGAGAACCCTGAAGTCCTGCAGCCTGTAGCTTTCTGTTGTTAGCAACAGTGAGTGAAACTTATTTTCTTATCTGTCCACAGTCTGAAATGTAATCCTTTAAATGTATGAAAATTTTTTCTTCTGTCTTGCTTTAGAAGTGTAGCTTCCCTTATAAATCTCATCCACCGTTCAATTATGTGGCCTCTGTTTAAGGTGTACGTGCAAGACAAAAGATTAATTTTCTAATGGAGCATGGAAAATCTTCACAGAAAGCATCTCCCGTGTTTACAAAAGAATGTAACGTGCAGGACCAAACCTGTCAGCTCTCACTTATTTCAGCTGAGACTTGTTCACTTTCAAACAGCTTTTTACAGCACACTGTCGCACTCCAGCAAGGAGAAAATTTCTCAGTGTGATTCAGTGAGACTTCTCACTCATTTAACTGTCAGCATATGAGAATTCCTGTCTCGTGAGCAGAGGTAACAGGAAGGTGCTGTCTGTGAGTCCTCTCAGCTTTGTGAGCTTTTCTACATCCAGTGAATGTCAGAGAAAGTTCTTTTTCAAGAGAAAGAGTCTCTGTTCTGAGCCAGCAGGACCTTCTCTATTTTCCGCAATGAAGACAAACACTGCAAAATAAGTAAATTTGTAAAATAAGTACTTTTGTAAGAAAACATCCCCACAGTAGTGAAGATCTGTAGCAGGCTGAGGTCAGAAAAAAGATGGATGGTTTTGCCTTTGTTAGTCCTGCATATTCTCTGCTGTTAATGAATGCTGTCTTTTGAGCAAAATATGCTCAAGTCTCTAAGTGTGTTCTTAAGTATTTAACAGGAAAGAAAATATTTACCTATATAGTCCCTATTGTGTCTGGAAGAATTAGAGTTGGGACCAGTTCACCAGCCAAAGAACCAGGCAATGAAATAAAAATTTAGTCTAGGATAATAACATATACAACATGATATAAAGTGCTACAGAAATCTGTTCAATAATGATAATAATAGAAGAAAGCATAAAAGAGAAGGCAAAACCAAGCTAGTTTTACAGAGCAATTCAACCAAAGGCCAGGAAGCCTTTTATGGCTCTGTCGTGGTTTGACGCTGGCCCAATGCCAGTCACCCACGAGAGCCACTCACTCACCCTCACCTGCCACAGCTGGGCAGAGGAGGGAAAAAAAATTAACAAATGCTTCACGAGTGAGATAATGACTGGGAGAAGAAGGGTGAAACAGGCTCAACTTAAGCTGCGAAGTGGATTTATTACTAACAGAATTAGAGGAGGATAATGAGAAGTAAAATAAGCCCTTAGAACACCTTTCCCCCCCAGCCCCTCCCTCCTTCCCACCGACAGCGCAGGGAGACAAGGCATGGGGGTTTGGTCAGTTCATCACGGAGATTTCCCTCCGCTGCTCCAGGAGAGGAGTCTTCCCCTGTGAGGCCGTGGGGTCCCTCCCACGGGAGACAGTTCTCTGTCAACTTCCCAGCATGGGCCCACTCTCACGAGCAGCAGCCAAACTGCACCTGCTGTATCCTGAGTCTTTCCCACAGGCACACAGTCCTCCCGAAACTGCTGTGGAGTGGATCTCTTCCCACAGGGTGCAGTCTTCCAAGGACAGGCTGCTCCAGCCTGGAAGAAGGGGCCCCCTGTCTCCACCGGGTCTTCCACTGGATCACAGCCTCTTCCAGGCATCCACCCACTCCGGCGTGGCCACCTCCCCCATGGGCTGTGGGTGGATCTCTGCATCCCACGTGGATCCATGGGCTGCAGGAGGACTATCTGCTTCACCATAGTCTTCACCATGGCCTGCAGAAGAATCTCAGCTCTGGCTCCTGGAGCACCTCCTCCCCCTCCTTCTCCACTGACCTTGGTGTCACCATGCTGTTTTCCCTCACATGTTCTCCCCTTCTCCTGTTCTCTGACTAGAATCCAGAATCTTGTGACTTTGTTTGATTTTCTTCTTAAATGTGTCACCACAGAGGCGTTACCAGCTTCTCTCATAGGCCCAGTTTTGGCCAGCAGTAGGTCCATCTTCAGAGCTATCAGGGATTAGCTCTGCCAGACATGGTGGGAAGTTTCCAGCATCTTCCTCACAGGAGCCATCTTTGTGGCCCCTCTGCTACCCAAAACCAGGCTGTGCCAAACCCCTACATTGGCTCCAAGCATCTCTATCGAATATCCTCCACCTTCTTGGCAACTCAGAAATGTGGTCAGTGTTACCCAAACAGCAAAATATCTCAGTGCAGCTCTGGCTTGCAGCAGACAGTTTTACCACAGAGCTCTTACTCAACAAAGTCAAGCTCAGGAGTTTGTGCAGACAACAATTTTGTCAGTAAGGATCTGTGCTGGTTTTGGCTGCAGTAGAGTTAACTTTCTTCACAGTGGCTGGTATGGGGCTGTGTTTTGGATTTGTGCTGAACTAAGTGTAGAAATTACAGAGATATTTTTGTTATTGCTGAGCAGGGCTTGCACAGAGCCAAGGCCTTTTCTGCTTTTCCTACTGCCACAGTGGTGAGGAGGCTGGGGGTGCTTGGGAGGTTGGGAGGAAACACAGCCAGGACAGGTGACCTAAACTGACCAAAGGGATAGTCCAGGCCATTTGACACCATGCTCAGTATGTAATGTGGGAAGGAAAGAAAGAGGAAGGGGAGGATGTTTGGAGTGATGGCATTTGTCACATTGACATATGATAGGGCCCGGCTCTCCTGGGGATGGCTGAACACCCGCCTGCCCATAGGAAGCAGTTAATTAATTCTTCAGTTTTGCTTTGCTTGTGTGCATGGCTTTTGTCTTCCCTGTAAACTGCCTGTACCTCAACTCGTGAATTTTCCAGCTTTTACCCTTTCAATTCTTTCCCCCAGTGCCACTGGTAGGAGAGTGAGTGAGCGGGTGTGTGGGGTTTGGCTGCTGGCTGGGATGAAATCACAACACCGTCGGCAGGCACTCAGCTGCGGAAGTTTGTACGAAAGTCCAAAGAGTTTGGGAAAGTGTTCTCACCTGCCGTCCACTGCTTAAAGGTTGGACCTCACTTCCTCACAGATGACAACTGCAATTTGCAATAGCTCTTGGTTCTACTCTTGTCCTTTTTCTCGCCTTTCTGCTATATACAAAGAAATGCAAATGTGTTACTGAACTCTTTGCTGATCTGACAGAGAAGCAAGCCTACGTGCTTTCTTCTCTCATCCTACTGCTTCCATACTGAACTGGTCAGGATTTTGTCTGTAGCAAGACCTGTCAAGGAGTAGCTGGATCCGACTCTTTTCTTCCTTTCGCCGGTTAACTGGTTGTCTATGCTTCCCATTTCAGTGAGAACTGTGATTATGTTGGTTGTTTTTAACTGATAACCAGAAGCTTTCCTGAGGAGAACATAGTCTGAAAGCATTTAAAGAACTGTGTGTATGGTCACTAATACAACAGGCATACACCCATAAGCATGCCTGTGTTGAGGAGCATGCTGTCATCTTCCCAGTGAGAAGGACTCTCATGCCCTGGTGTAGAAGCTGAGAATTGATTCCATCATATCGAGAAATTACCCAAACCAAAACTTCAGCCATCTTTACTACCAGAATCATAATCAATCCTAGCCAGTAAATCATGGCACCTTGGTGTTTTGGGGAACACAGACTCTTCAGTATGTTAAAACACTATTGAATATTTACAGTGGGATAGGATTTGTAAGGCCTCTCATTATCAATCTCTTTCTATTTAAGTAGCTGATAAACTGCAGTGTGAGGAGTTATGATGTCTGTTGATTAAGAGCAGTTACGTTTTAAACAGATTCCTACACTTTCCACACTTGGAGCTTTTATATCTGAACTATAACCCACACAGGAGCAGGAATATAAGCTCTTGTTTCACAGATCAGATAGATGGATACCTGTACTCATAACTGCTTTCTTTTATTTTTGATCATGTTGCAGACCACCTGTTTGGGTGGTTTTTCTGAGCTACAACTAAGTACTTTTCTTTGCAGCAGATTTTTCTCACTTTTATCCAGTTCTTAATTTTCCACTTGTCAAATAACAACTTCTTAGATAAATAGACACAATTTTTTTCTAGCTTGCCTACTAATCTCTGTCACATAGCAATAAAACACAAGCAGTTACAGAAACCAGACATTGATAGGCGTGCAGCATCCCAGACCGGAAAGAGTGCACTCTTTTTGCTGGTTGCAAAACACAAGTACAAAGCCCTGTCCTCTCCATTTTTCTGACTTCCAAATCCCAGAAGAAGGTAAAGGAATAGCTTGGCCTGTCCCAGGGCTGCTCACTCTAGCATCAGCTTTCTTTGATGCTGCAAATGCAGGACATCCATTCTTCCTCTATGCAAGACTGCCAGACATCAAAGGGCATAGCCCATGAATTCCTCAGCTGTGTATCTTCACCTGCAGATATGTCATTTTGATGCTGTTCACTGCCAGGACAAGTTAGAGCAATGGTCATTTCACCCTGCTGCAGAAGAAAAAACACCTCTTACCTCTCAAGAAAGCCATTTCAGGAAAGGCAGTGTAAAACTTCTGTTGGAAGAATCAAACTGTGCTCTTCTGCAGAAGTGTGAACCTGAACCCAGGCATGGCTTACCAATGATAATTTAGTAGTCTGGCTTTTGGTGGACCAAAGGCAGTATCATTGCAGGGCTGTCTTCTGTTGGAAAGGCTCAGATGGCTTCCAGGCCTGGCAATGAGAGCTTTGGGAAGTGTGCATGACAAACTGGAATACAGCACTCTTAATAAGCTCAGCATCTGCTCAGCAGCAGCTTGTCTTGCGTGTATTGGTGAACTTAGTTCAGCCTATTGTGTCAAAGGTGCATTGCAGTGTAACAGTCTCTTTCAACAGGTAAAGGACTGAAAACACAGCAGATTTAATTGTCCTTCAGCCATACACGTAGGGTTTCCTGCTGTGCAGCCACTGCAGTATGTGCTGACACACATGTCTTAGTATGAAGGATTTGCCTCCAGAGTAGGACTTTAAATTTCTTCTCTAGTACCGTGCAAAATTGTCTTTCTCAGGTAAATCAGTCTGAAAGAAAGGTTATAAAGCTTCGTGAGATAAATCCCTAAAAGAAGGAGAGAAAACCAAGAGCAAGGCTACACTCTGGGACTTGGGAATTGAAGAAAGCACAATTGTAGAAGGCTGTTTAAGAGGATGGCTAAGTTCCAGATAGGAAAGACAAACATGTCAATGTTTTGGTGTCTCTTCATTTTGATATTGTAGCTTAAATTTAAACTGCAATAGTACTACACTGTAAGAAGGGTGCTTGGCTTTGTTGTGCTCCTTGGCAGTCTCAAACTGCTTGAAGCAGATTTGAGCACAGAATGAGGGATGCGTGAGGTTGCTCAGCTCAGTCCTCCATGCTTGCAGGAAGCCACACACTGTGGTGCCCCTCAGAAACACATTTGGTTCTGTCTTGAAGACACTGAAAACCTTGCGGCTGTTCCATGTACTGGGACCTGCATCTCTGGACACTGGTGACTAGAAGCCTGCTTCTGCTTCCCAGCATGGCTGCATCCATGGCTCCCTCTGCCTGTTTGTTCTACTGCCAGGATTGCCTGATAACTTTAGTGGTTCTCCTTCAGTTTTGTGCATTTATCTTGAGCACTTGTATTTCCTAAAGCTTGTATTAAGCTAGGCTAGCAGGCCTAGGTCTTTTAATCTTTCTTGCATGATTGTCCTTCCATTCTCATGGTCGGTTGCATTGACCTCTTGCATTTCCAATTTTATTTCTCATAAATGCGAATTGTAAGAATACAGTGTACAACGTTCCCATGGGCATGCTATCAACACCTTCATATAGGGCATAAATGCTGTCTTTATTTCGCAGGAGATAGTTTAATGCTATCTCCAACCACACTGTATATGACTAATCTAGACACGAGTCTACCTCCTCTGATTTTTCAGTTGATTCCATCTCATAACAGATACCAATTAAATATTCATTATTAATTCATAAAATGCGTGATTTTACGCTTGTTTTTCTATATCTTTAATCTGAAAGGGCAAAAAGGTCTTCTTTCCTGCTGTCTTCAATATCGGCTGTGTTAGGTAGTGGCTAATTTTCAAGCATTCATTTGTGGTCTTGCTTTTCTGTTGGTAAATAATAAGAGATCAGTCCCTGAGGAATTCCCCTTGACTAAACAGTTCTCCTGAAAGGGAGTTGTGCATTCCACCTCCAACCAGTACAACTCAAAAATAGCCAAACTCAGTCTGCAAGGGGCCTGGGGAGCTGGGGCAAGAGTAGGAACCAGGGCAAGCCTGATGTGGATCTGCCCAGGGAGGCTTGTGTGTGATGAGCTTGAGGTGGGAGATGCTGTCCAGAGCTTCACTCAGAGCAGCCAGAGAAGTGCACAGATGCAGAACCAGCATCTCAATAGCAAGTTCCTTCTGTCACGTAAAGCTCTTTCAACAGCTTTAAGTCCCTTGATCATGGGGGCATTGACCACCTCACAGGGGAGACTGTTCTTGTTCTGGGGACTGCAGGAACACCAGGAGCACTGCTGGAGGACATACACCTCACAACGCAGGAATGTCTGGCAGTTTTAAAAGTTTCCACAGAGGCAAGTATTCAGAACAGATGCTGCTTTCTGCTGTGTGAGACCCAAACATTGCTGCACTGTTCTCTCACACAAGAACCAGAATGCAACAGGAGGCAAATATGCATGTTTGCCCTATTCTCATTTTTTGAGAGCAGAATTGTGCCAAAATAAACAGGTGGTGAGCAGGCAGCAAGATTTAAAAATTATTCATTTAATAATCTATGCATTTTAAAGTATCAGTGATAAAGGTTTCATTTTTTTAAATGTTTTTTGTAATAGTTTTCCTTGAAGGAAGCTACTACTATTATATTTGCATGAATAATTTTTTTACTCTGCTCAAAGAATTTTTATTTGTGTTAAAAACAAAATGTGAACATATCCTATATCAAAATGAGGTCTCTCTGATTCACATATTATTTAATCCCACATTTAATCCCTCAGACCTGTTAGAGTTTGCTGTTAACCAAAGTTGTCCCATTTACACTCCGGGACGAATTTGTTTGAAATACAATCCTAAACTTCATCCCAGACTGCCGGAAAACATCCATCCACATCTGAAGAGGATTAAATGCAAGCTCTCCAAAGCCGTGTCTATCCATCAGCAACCCTAAAAAGCCTATCACTATAGTGTCTAGACACTGAGATAACCCTCCTGATGGAAGCAGATGGTAAAGACCTCTCCACATCATGGATATCCATGAAAGATATAATGACACAAGGTTAAATTAACAGTCTCTTGGCACAGATTTTCATAGGAAAAAGACACTACCATATTTAGATACACAAAACAGGAGGAAGTAAATTGTGAGTTTTTTTAAATTCACTTAGGCTGAAAACTATGAACCTGAGCCTGGATTTTAGCAATAAATGAAGAGCAGAAAAAGGAAAAAAAAGGAGGAAGAAAAAAGCTGTGGCAGGGATTCCAGAGCAGATTTACCTCTTGAGAAATGAAATCAAGGAAACCAAAGAATCAAAAATGGGTTAATAATCCTTGAAATAAACACACATGGGAAAGTTTTTATTCCGGTGAAAGAATTCTTCCTGAAAAGTGGATGCAAGAAGATTAAGATGCTCATTTAAGACTTAGTAAGCATAAAATTTAAGACCTTCATGAGCCAAGATGTGCACAGAGTAGAATGATTAATTGACCTAGATCCTGAATATTCTGAAATTGCCTGCCTACTCAGTCAAGGTCTTGATGACTCAAACAATTTGACACAGCACAGGTCTTGGGACTTTGGTCTCCATGTCCCCAGGTAAGCACAGTCCTCCAATCAGAATCCTGTCTAAATAAAGAAAAAGATCCATGAAAAATTTATGTTTTACTTTTTCGTGTTCTCAAACCACCCCTTATTCCACTGATCCTGGGTACCTGGTTGGCTTCATCCTCACCAGTTTGAATGCACCATTTCTCAATGGGCTTCCCAGAGTAGCTTCCTATACAAGTATCTGTGCAGTTGTACGGTGAGCACGGCAGAGCCTTCTAGCATGAGGAAAACTGCATCTGATGCCTTTCAGACTCTCCTAAGACTTCATTTTTAAGTAGGAGAGATCTAGGTCAAAATGAGTGTGGAGAAGAACTTCTAGACAATGGGCTGCACTAACAGTGAGTGTTGCCTTTCCCTGGTCTTAAAATCAAAAGCCAGACACCGTTGAGGGGAAAAGGCATTTTTACCTCGGTATTTATTTAAGGATCCTTAGGTGCACTATGTCGTCCAGATGGAATGCGCCGAAATGCACGCCTAAATGCACATCACAGTGCACCCCAAAATGCACACACAAGATAGATTGCGTATACCATTTATAGGCCTTGCAAATTAGCTTATCTATCAAAGACTCCTCAGTGAGAGGCTCGAATGAACCCTTCATCTCGAGGAATTCCCCCCTGGATGGGCCTATTTTAGTTTACAGGATATGTTCTAGGAAGACCTTGGTTTCTCATGATAGCATAGGGCTTTCTGGTCTCCAGCTGGAGGCCTCTAGGATGTTTGCTCTCCTAATTTAATGGAATATTATGTCTCAGCTAAGTTATCAGACCTAAGGAATTACAAGTATGTGGGCTAAAAGCACTAAGGATACATAAAGGCTGTATAAAAGGGCATATAAAAGGGGTATAAAAGGGATATATAAAAAGGCAAAAATCATCATTGCATCATGAAAAACCTGAATGAAAAAGCATGATTTTTTTTTAGCCTCACAAAATAAAGGCACATGGAATGATGTGACTGCTTACTTAACTGTCTTAAGAGATGAGACTGCTACGTGCAAGAATAATTTTTAAAATTAGTGACAATATTGACATGATAACAAGTACAATGTAATTGTGTATGCATGTAGCTTCAAAAAGGCTACTGTATTACAAAAATCCTTCTAGCTATCAGAGAGTGTGTTGGTGTTGGAACAGATTTCTACAAGGAATAAAATGATCTGAAAGACCCAGACTGGCTTTTTTTATTGATGAGGGACTTGCTGCTATTGTGCCAACATTGTTAACTGGCATATCACACTGAAATAATTATTGTAATTTATTTTAAATTTATCTAAACATCGATCATGGAATGCAATATATAAATTAAATAAAATAAATTTCCCTGGAGATATTCCCTTCCAATGGCAGGGTATATAAAAACGGAGTGTCAGGCATTAATAATTTGATGTAATATAGTTTCAGGATACTTTGCTACGTAACTAAAAAAAGTTTTTACTGCATGTGGCACCTTTGAGGTTAAAAGAGCCTCCTTGTCTAATAACAGAGCATCAGCCTCTTGTCAGAGTGACTTCAGAGGCACAGACTCACCAAACAATTGCTCTCACCCCTTTTTCCTGTCTAGACTGACCTTCCCTACCCCTTCCTCTCAGCCAGCACAATATAGCTACGCTTTGGTTTGTTTCTTACCGATACAGACACATGGTTGGGTCCTCCAAGATTAAAGACAGTCTCATGCCTTACACCAGCCAGCCATGAAATCTTTGTGGGACAAAATCGGATGGCTCAAATTCTTCCTTCGGATGATATTTACATAGAAATTAGTCAGAGGCTTACCTAAGCTCAGAGCCATGGTGCATTAAGCACTGCATGAACACACACAACTTCACTCCAGAGAGTGAATAAGCTGAAAAAATCCCAGATGGAAAAAATGGGTACAATAAAACAAAAAGAAGAAATTATTTACTCAAGCCATGCACTGGATGAAAAAATATCTGGGAAAGGAAGCAAGGAAAAGAACTCCCATATCTCAGCCTTATGCTTTATGAAATGAATAATACTGCTTTGGATGTGCAGTGACCTATGGACTGTGATTAAACAATCTATAGCTACATGCATAGATTCCTTAACAGCCTGTATATAAAGAGACTGAAATAGTTTATTTCCCCTTCTAGCCAAACAAATACCAATAATTTATGAATTTATTTTAATTTTCACGTTAGATTTTTAGAAAGCTGAAGAAGTTCAACAAATTAAGTAAGTCCATCAATGTAAAAGATTAGTTTAAAAGTCTCTCTTAAATGATGCTGTCAGCACTCTTTTAGTTTGCAAGCTGCATCACCAGGACCATTGTAAAAACGAAGATAATAAGTAACAAGGGGCTTCTTTTTCTTTATAAACTAGGCTGTGAAAGGTGAGAAGACAGTCAGTGTCTTCCGATAATTTTAAGATAAAATTAGGGAATAAAACAAAGATACCAGGAGCTCCATAAAAGTAAATGCATTGGTACAAGAGTCCCTGCCTCTTAGTTTGTGGAATAACTAAGGTGTCTATTACTAGCACAGAAGTAATATGGAAATATGGCTTGCTTAGGCAAAGTGAGATAGCATACCAATGGAAAAAAATCCCTCCATATTTTATCTGGTGTCACATTCAGAAAAGTCCAAATCACATTTCCACTAGGGGAATGACTGAAAGTGTTTGCTGGATTCCCATAGGCTAGTTGTGTCTGTGTAAGACAGGAGTTTGCTCTGTGTTGAGAATCTGTGTGGTTACATCTTCTGCAATCTTACTGTCACATGGATTTACCCCTTTTGATGCAATAGAGAGAGAAAATTTTTGCCTTTGTGCGGTTCTTGAGGAAGATATTTCCTGATCTTACATGATGAAATAATGTGGGTAGAGAGGAATCCAAGAGTCAGAGGAGGGCAAGCCTGTGTGCACTAACGTGTGACAGTTCCCTGAAAAGGAAGACAACAGCACGGTACATTTTTTCTCTCAGAGGTAAGAAAGAGAGTTACAAAGATCTGGGGATAGGAGAAGAAAGGGCGAGATAATCAAGGGAACACCCCTTCAAAGCATGCCAAATAGAAATGTGCTATTTCAAAAGAGACATGTGGAAGGGAGGAGAGGAAGCAGCCGCGAGATGGGTCACAAATCAACAAAAGACAGACTTGAAATTTACTGCTTTCCCTAATGGCAGACACTTGCCAGTCGTGGTTTGGAAATGGCAGTAACTCACATCAGGAAACCATCTCTCCATCTGTGCAGTTAGCACCGGTATGTAAGGATGCAGGTACGTGACAGGAGCTTAATGGGTGGGACCAGCACCAGCTGGGGCTTGGAACAAAGACCTTATCGTCTCTGATGCTACTGACACCACACTTCTGTAATTGCTGCAGAAATAGTCAAGTTCAGCATGTTCCTCACAGATGACTGTGACAGACACCCAGGGAGAAAAGATGTGTAAACACATGGTTTTGTGTTAAGGTAGAGCTGAGACACCAAGGGTGAGGAATACCATATGCAAGAGGGCACACTGCAGTGATATTCTATCCTTTCCCTTTTCAAAGGAACTTAGGAGTCTTTGCAAAAATTGGGCTACAGCTTTTCTTAGTTTCTTCCCGTCTGGTCAACCTCCGTTTCTTTACAATGCTATGCATATGTGATGCTTCTCTTAAGCAAGTTGGCCCTGGTAGATGCGGAAGAGCTTGTTTGCTCACACTTTCCTTCAGAGGTTGTGGCCTTGTAATGTTCGATAGTGGCATTTGGCTCTGGTACAGATGTTGGAAGTTCAACGTTAGGGAGAATATTGGGTGAAAGTGGTGGGAAGAAAAGGAAAGTGATCATGTCACCAGTGGCCTGATAAGAAGGAAGAAAACCCCCTGTCTATAGGGTGGGAAGGTGGAGGGGAGACTGTGGGACCTTGAGCAAGCTGTGCTGACTGCCTTAGCACATGGTGTTAGCTCTGCTATCATCTTTAGAAGCATTCTTCTTGGAAGATAAAATGAGATTCACATCTCTACTTCACTGCTTGTGGTGTACTAAGAAGATGGCAATATCAGAGAGGGCTGAAACAGAAATGTGCTTTCCTAGCATATTGTTGGAAAGGAGGGTGAGTAAGAAAGGGGGTGGGTGGGTGGTGGAGAAGTGGAAGAGAAATCTTGTAAATACTCTCTCACAACTCTAAAAATTGTGTGTAATTTGATCCTTTCTGAAGATTTTTCTAGTATCTAAATAGAAGGATAATCTTCAGCTCAGCATAAAATGTTTTAGGGGATTAGGTATCCTTCCCGGTCAGACGGATAGCGATAATTCACACTTCACAAGTCTCCCAGTAGCTAGTCTTTAATAACTTCAGTAAGGTTAATAATTATCCTATAAAATTACCTGGCACTTGAACTGGCAACCAGTTTTACTGCCTGGAGGTGACTGTTAAACAATCTGTGTCTATTGGCAAGCAGCACTGCACATACACCCTAGCAAACCCCTTCCTCTGTGATGGGTCTGTGAAATTGCATGGTACATTCGACATGCTGATTAGTTATTTTTTGTACCCTGCCTGTGTTCATCACCTCAGATACCAGAAGATATATGAAGTGTGTCCTCACAGGCAACATCTGCTCCAGCCTGGCATCATAAGCAGAAATAGGTAGTTGGTACCTGAGACTTTATCAAAGGCAGATGAGGTCAAATGCCATAGACCTGGGCTTCAAACCACAGCCATAAGGAAGATATCTATCACTGCTGCTTTAGGTATCTTTGCACTGTGCCCTGGTTCAAAACTTGCTTTTGACATGTCGCAGCTGTGAGCATACATGTATTGTTCAGTCTTGATCAAGTTGCCTCAGAAGCCAAAGGCAGGAGCATGGGATTTGCAAGAGGCAGATAGGATATTAACTAGACAATTGTTTTATTCGAGAGGTTTGGACGTATTCCAAAAGAGGCATTAATTATTAATGGTGGTGTGACTGACACTGGTTTGCTTTATTAGTTAGGAAGACCATTATTTGATTTTGAATAAATCGGCCAACGACTGTTGCTCAAGCAGCTGTGAAATCCCCCACACCTCCAGTAGCAAAACCATGAATGCTGATAGCTCACACATTCCATAGGCTGAAATCTGAGCGTGTTGATTTCTGATCTTCGCTCTGGGATGGTTATTTCAGTTCACCACAGGCTCTTTCCACATTTGGCTTAACTCTGCAAAATGAGGTCTCTCAGCATCAGGGAATGCTTGGGGCTGGCCTTGCAAAACAGGAATCAAGTTGATAAGCCATCTCAGTTTTGGTGCTTGTGGCTTCCTTGCCACATTCAAGATTTAGGGCCATCATTTCAATGGATTCAAAAGAACAGAAAAGAAGAGAGAATAGTTCCAGTGAGCCTCATAATTTCTGAGCACCCAGTGGGAAAAATCTGCTCGTAGGGGATATTAGCTGATAGCAGCACAGACCCTTGTAAATAGTGACAAGAGGAAAGAATGAACTAGTTCTCAGAATATTTGCTATATTTTATTGGTTTTGCTCTACATTTATAAGGGTCTGTTTTATAACTTTGTTTTCAAACCTGCAGGCAAATATATGTTGCCATATGGTGATAACGTGTGGCCACATCCCTGTGCTCATGTAAACACAGGTCCAGGATTATAGACGAGGGATGAGCTATACCCTTAAGGTGTTGGCTGACTGTGTTAAGATATTCTTCTGAGAAAACGTAGCTGCAAACAGGACTCAAAACACATTTTAATCTGGAGCTGCATGTCAAAAACCAGTGATTTGAGGGATTTTGAATTAAAACTTTTTATTTGGATTTAGTCTTAACTTTTAATATCAGGTCATAAAAACGACCCTGTGACCATGTCTTTGTGACATGAATAAGTAAGAATTAAACAGTATTAGTCTACAAATTTGCCTAGCCTACAAACCCTCTACAGGATTTCAATGCTCAAGGATCCCAAATTTTCACTGGTACAACTAAACATTTGCGTATTTCCACTGTCATTCTTTACATATGTGAAGACAAGCTCCTAGTTCGAGGTTGGGCAAACGTGAATCAGCAAAGTAGTGTATACTTGCCTATGTGTGTAGAGACAGTCTTGTTTTGGAAATTTACATCTGAAATTATTTTCCTTTCTTTTATTCATTTAATTTGGAGATTTTTTGTGTCAGCTGAAGATGCCTTTTAGTGCTTCTCCTGACTACTACATTCTTGGCTGAAACATTTTTAACTCACACAAAATGGGGTTTTTTTTGTGCAAAAATGCTTAAGAAAGAGTTTCAATAGTAAATTTGCAGTATAAATGCGTACAGTTGTCAGCTGCCTGCAAGGGATCTACTTCAGTAGCCTGTAGAATTATGGAAACATGCAGGTTGGCTGCTCTTCGTAGCTTTCCAGGTAGCTGTGTGATTGAAGGAAAGCCCAAACTCTGTTCCTCCGTTGACTTGTAACAGATGAAGAAGGATGTCTCCTTTGCCTGGGCTGTGCAAGCAAGCAACCAGGAAATTAATGACAAAAATTCCAGTTTGAAAAGACTGTTGTCTGGGTTTTTTTCTGTGTCTTCATCAGAAATCTCAGAATTTACCAGATTTGAGCCCTCCAAGACCTAAATATTATTCTAGCCTAACAGAAGTAAGGATAGTGCAAACTAAGCCTCAACAAAGTTTTACAATTTGGTTTTGTACCATCATAGAATAGGTCAAGGCAGAAGTTGTAATCACTGATATTTCTTCCCAAGGGAGCAAAGCAACAGGGAATTTGGCCCTGAGGCTGAAAGCACACCCAATGCATTCAGCAGTCTTTAAAAAATGTATTGCTTGTCGCCCCTCACTACTTAATTAAAAGGAATGTCAGACATTCCTGAAAAGACAGTGGGTGAGCTGTCAAATGTAACAAAGAGAGAAAATAATTTCCAAAAGAAAGGAAGTCTATGTAAATTTTAATACCCATCCTCTTCTATCCTAAACCACAGCTATGATAATTTTAAGTGATTTTTCTATGGCATTTTAAAATGAAATGTAATTCTCTTGTTCATTCTCTGGCAATATGCCCTGAAATATTCCATTAAGTGTTTTCAATTACATGCCAGTCCCAATAGGATCTCAGTAAGAGGTTTTAAAAAGATATCTTATCTAGTACATTATCTAATGTAGTTTGAATTCTATCAATGTTGCAATAAATAAAAATAAATTAAATAATACAAAAAGGGTCTTGTAGCTTTGAATCAATAGACTGGGTAGCAGCTGAGGAGATACACATATGTTCTCTTCTCCTTAAATAAAGGTTTCAGAACTTGGCACCAGAGCAAGTTTTTTTATCTCATTTTATCTCATTTCTACCACCTTGTATCAAAGTCTATTTCAGGAATAAAACCAAAACGAAACCTAAACTACATTATTATTATTTCTGAAAGCGTAGATGAGTGTATTTTTGAAACATATGGAGATATGTTACCTTCATTATGACACAAATTACTGCTCAAAGGCTGAGTTGGAAGTGGCTGCTGAGCCATGCAACTAAGAGCACACTTGAGTGCTTGGCTTTGCCTTGCAGCACCTGAGTAGAAGGGCATGCACACATGTGCGTGCCTGTGTGTGCACATGCCAGTGTGCTGGCCACTGGCGCTGCCACCAAGGCAAGCTGGTCATGTTGCTTTTTCTAGATAATTCATTGGACAAGTTTATCCCATTCCTATAAACACTTGAGCAGGTACTTCATCTTCATCTTACTGACATGAAGTCTCATATTTCTGCAAAGGAAACCTCTTTATCAATGTAAACTGCTTTTGCTTCTTATTCCAAACTGCTCATGATAACCACCGTGTTTAGCTTGACCAGGTGTTTGGTTCCACTGACGTCTGGAACGGAAGTGTGGAAGAGCTTGTGTAATATCATGTCGTTACTTCTGTTCTCTTGCTTGATGGCTTGAACATTAAGCATCAGTAGGTATTCCCCTTAGGATTCTTATTTTTGAGTTCCTATAGTAATCTTGCATAGGAATGGTGGTGATGCCTTGAAGTGGCTACAAGAAAACAGAGGCCAGACAAGAGTAAGAGAATAAAAGCAGGTATTTATTTGAAGGGCCTTCAAAGGTACACTCTGGGCAGTCAAAAGCCTCTAAGGGGCTCCACCCAAAATGGATGCTGGGTCACAGGTTGTTCACACTTTTATAAGTTTGGTCCATTTGCATATCAGGGTTAATTCTCCAATTATAATTTCAGGTAGTGATGTAATTACCCCAAGTTTGCTCCTCCTCTCAAGGCTTTAGTTTACACATTTTGGGGCCTGGGACAATCAAGGTGTCCTTGAGTTCAGGCCCAGAGGGGGTTTGTTATGTCTAACCAGCATGAGACAACAGTAGCTGACAGGCTGTATGAAGTTTCAGAGTTACATACTGAGCAGTACAGGGTTTGAAATATATGAAAATTAAAACCTAAGGCATCAATGGGAACAAACAAGCCAATTCATTTTGAGATGGGACTTAATTGCTCATAAATATAATTGTGTGATATGGTGGTGCTAGCTACATTGACTGTACAGTCATTGGACCCATTACTTATGTCTGTGTCAGGATCTTAGGATCAATTTTTTATCCTCTGTCTTTCTCATGGACTGGCTGTGATCCTTTAAAGCCCATCCTCATAACCCTCTGTCCTAGGAGCCTCTTAGCCTTCACACTGAGAAGCTGTGAAAAACCACCATTGTTTTCATATTTGATGACAGGCTGGCTGTTGGGAAATGAAGGTAAAGAAAGGAGAGCTCCATCACTGTCCAATTTGCTTTGTTGCAAGCTTCTTAGCTTTGTGTCATATTTTAACAAAGATTTATAACGTGCTGACTGACTAAGGCCCTGGGGTTGCTGCAAGTAAAGGGTGGTGGGAGGGAACAAAAGCTGCTAATAAAAATGTAACATTACATTATGGTAATTAGCATGAAATGTGAAGATTTTTATAAATTGCTTATCTGTTTTAATTATTCTTGAGACATCTGTAATATTAATGCACGGATAAAGAACAGTTAATTGGAAAATAAATGAGAGATCTAAATGTATTTTCCCCTTCTGTGTGTATAAAGAGGAGCCTGCATATTAAATCTTGAACTTCCAAATTCTTTTTGTGATATTGTAGAAATGTACAATTTAATCAAATATTTAGTATATAAAACAAGGCTTGACAATTCCCAATTCTGGTGGATTAACTAGTGAAGGAGTCCTAATATGGAGGAACCAGCACAGTTTGTTTCATTTTTTTTAAACAGCCCCTGTGCCTCCACTATCACCAGCAAAATCTATCCCTAAGTAAGTTTTCCCTAACTGACATTTCCTTTATTTTTTTTATGCCTTCCACAGATGTGATTCTGCCATACAGACAACAGCATGTGTCAAGCATGAGCAAAATGACTATAGGATGATAGTGATTTTCCATTAAGTCTTCTTGGGAGTTACTACAAAGCCAAACTATATGTGTGTCACTGTTGTTTGCATATATTAATGTGTTATGTACATACACGCATACCTCATCTTTGAGGAATAAATGCAAAAACAATTAACCATATGGGTGATGAGAGAGATAAAACTGAAAAGATACAAAGAGAATAAAACCTGAGAAATGTAGAAGATAGAGAGATAAACATCTTTAAATCAAAAGTAGGACTTAGAGTTTCTGCTCTGCTGCAGTTTCATGTTTATTAAAAGGATTTATCCTGGAATCATCAAGACTGAGGCCACTAGCTGTTCATTTCTCCTCCATTTATCTTATTGATTTCCGAGTTATGGGGATTACAAAATCCAGTCATGCAAACCCCCCTCCAAAGTGTTTTGCAGACTCCATGAAAAATATATTCTGCAAACAACAGAGTTCACTTTTCCTTCTCTCCTACTTCCAACCCTCCCCTCTCTCTAATTTTTTTTTGCAGTATAATGAGCCTACAACTAATGTTATTCAGGCAATATCCCTCTCATATAAACATGATTATTTGTTCTGTGAACTTATTTCTTTTTTTTTTTTTATTTTTCTTTTTCCTGGTCAGGAAATATAGAGAAATATAGAGATATAGAGAAATATAATATATATCTGATAATAATATCTGATATAATATATCAGAAATATAGAGAAAATCCTCAGAAAAGCAGAGAGATTAACACCTAGATTAATGTATATGCTGACATATGCACAGCCTATTAACAGCAAGACACATAATTGCCAATCACTCAAGTGCAAGTTCTTCTTTCTGACTGACATATTCCTAAGTTTTGTTTGAGAAACCGTTATTTCTCATGGGTTATTTTCAAGAAGCAGCCTAGCCACTGGTCCTAAAACAACTATTTATACATAACATGCATGTATATATACCATATTTTGAACCAGTGATTTGACATTGGCTAATGTTGAAATGTGTTTCTCCTGTGTTTCCCTATTTACGTCCCAAGTGTAACATGAACAGTTGCCTTCAGTGAGACTAAGAGTGCCTTCAACATGCCTTGCTTATTTGAGGCCCAATACACCAATACAGATGTTTCCCTATTGACACCACCATGAGATTACAGTGGTTTCACCCCCTCTGTTTCACATCTTGCTAGGAGAGGACAGATGAGAGTACTTTTTTTTTTAGAGTGAGTAGGAGAGTGAGTAGGATGAGGTCTCAGTGGGATTGTGCCTGGCTTTGCAGAGACGGAGGACCTTGCTTGGCCTTGTGAGGTGAAACAGGAACATGTGGGGAAGAATGAACTTAGGAAAGACTCACTCCTTTACTGCAAAATCAGGAGCTGCCAGATGAAAAACATGCTCTCTGGTGCTTGAGCTTAGAATTTTATGGCATGGTGCCAATTTTATGTAGCAGGTGTTTTGGATTTTACAGGTCAAGCACCAAATTCTGGTTATTTTTATTATTGTTTTCTCTTTTGCTTGATATAATCGCTTATGTTGTAAACTAATACAGAGAAGGTTTGAGTGAGGGATGCTGGCCATGCCTTTAATTTCAAAATAATGAAAGATTTATGATGGATACTAAAGTAGAATAATGAAACCATATTTACAAGTTTTCTGTAGTAGGCTTTCTTATTTCTATTACACCTATTAAATCCTAATGGATGTGTTTTATATATGCTATTTGTGTAGCAACTTTTCTCACGTAACAAATGGCAAATACCCTGTAGGGATGATTCCCCCAAAATGAAATCTGGTAAAAAGAGTTACTAGTACTAAGCCAATTTCCCTAAAAGATCTTGATTTACCTTCATTTTTCAGTGTTGTGTGAAATAGGCCACTTTACATTCCAGGTAAGTATAATAAAGCTCCACATCTTATAGGGGACTTGGAAATTATATGAAGGAGTGAATGTATGTCCTTACAGTTTTCTGCTACCTGTCTGCTTGGATACCTCCTCAGGCTAATATGCAAGTACGACTGGGGCCCCAGGACAGAAATGTAGCTTGATCCATTGCAAGGGGCTGCTTCAGACACCTGGGAACCCATTTGGTAGGGTCCCTGTCTGTAGGTGAAAAGACATGAACCTTCTGTTTGAACCAGAAGAAACCAGACCAATGAAAGATGCCCACAAAAATCCAATGTGCACCTTGTTTCAGCCTGTGGATGGAGTCAGCAGAGGGAGGCAATATGGCTTCTCCCAGTCTGCTTGACACTAGAGCTTAGAAAGTGGGCAGTAATCAAGGCAGCAGTGTAGGAGGAGAACCCCTCATCTGTGGTAGATTTGTATGCTGAACGCATCCATAGGCACCATTTTTCTGACAGATGAGTGTGGTTTAATAGGCAGTGAAAAACAGAAGATGCTGTATATACAGGCCTAATGCAGTAGGGGAGACACATTTTAAATATTGTTATTAATCATATCCAAAGGATCTGAGTAAGAAAACAAAATTAGGATTGCGATTTAATGAAGTAGTGATAGATGCATTACCTAGATAGATATTTGAATAAAAAATGCAAATAAGTGGGAGATTTGAGTAGTGTCTTTTGAAAGACTATTCTTTTTTTCCATGTGGCTACTTTTGGTTTGCCTGTCTGCTTTTTTGCAGGGTTAGCCTGATTATATTTATCCCTATGTGTAAAATATTGTAAATGCACACAGAGGATGCAGCACAGGCCGTGTGTGTATGTTTGCTTGTGCATAGACTTGTACATGAATTCACTCATGTATACATATGTATGAACTCCTTATTTTTGTGTTTATGTGGATACATACACACACGCGCCCAGTATATCCGATATCTTAAGCCACTCGAGATTTAATTTAAGCACACATATTTTCCAGAATGATTCCTTCAGCTATCAGCCACAGCAGTAAGCCTTCTTCTCCCTGCACTGTTCTGATAAAGCTGCCCTGCCATCACTGACCTGAAATCTCAGCAAGCTGATGGGTAGATCTTGTTTCAGATATGCATTTTGATGAGCCTTCAGTACAAATCCAATCTGGGTTGCAAGCTAGCTGATGCATGGCTGGCCTTCTGTTCCTTATTTAACAGAACCGCATTTTCCTCATTGCATATACCGAATTCTGTTAAAGGATCTCTGTTCAGCCTAAATTTGAAAACAAAATACACTTCAGCTGATACCAGGAATCTGTACACAAGAGCAAGTGAAAAGGGAGAGCAGCACACGTTTTCGGCCATAATTTAGTACACAGATGGTAACGATAGGAGGTGTTGGTTGCAAGAAATGAGTTGTTCAGGAAGATTCGCTCAGCTGAATTTTGATTTTCTTTCCAGCAGACCTCCTCACTTGGTATTGTTTATGCAAATATACCCTCTTTTCAAAAAGCGTCTGGCTTCAGAAAGGGCCTGGCAGTGGAGCACAAAAGCTAAGTTGTACAGCAGCTACCAGACCTGAAAAGACAGGCTGAATGGAGCAATGGATGCAATATGCAGTTGGCCAGACAAACAGAAGAACCATTCTTTTCTGGGTACCAGTGGTGTGTGGAGAAGGCAGCCTATCCCAGAGGGAGGAAGAAAAGGCCTTGAGATGGGGGTAACTGCCCTGATCCTATAGAAGAAAATAAAAGGCTAAAGGGACCAGAGCCAAGCATTATAGATGCAACTCCAGTTAAGACATAAAACTGCTTTAACCCACTTTTAGGACCTCTTGTGGCACTGCTAACGTTGCCAAGAGAAATTAATTGGAAATTTACGTTGCTTGTAGGTAGAAAACATAACAATGAAAAAAGTAGAACAAATCTTTACAATGCAGTAACTTTCTAACCCCTAGGAAAGAATGAAGACATTTTCTTTTTGCTGTTAGCTTTAGCAGATAAGTGCACTGGAAAATATTTTTCTAACAGCAAAAATTTAGCTGAGATGAATTCTCTGTACAGAACTGCAATTACCTTCAGTCACATATGGGCAGAGAGAGCACTAGTACAAGGATATTGCATTGCACAATGTGCACATAATAGAAAATACTGGTTTCTTAATGCAATATAAACATATATATTCACTTCTCATCCATGTTTTATTTCTGCTTGTAATCTAAAAGCTTGGTATAACCCAACCATTATGCAGTGAAAAGCCATTTAGTTATATATGACACTATATTATAACTTCAGCATTACCCGCTTATTTGATAAAGACAGTTAGTGTCCACTGTGTTTGCACCTCTCCTTAAATATTTGAGATAATACTTTACAACACATACCTTGTGACAAGATTATAAGCAAAAAGATGTTAGTTTTCTAATAGATTCACATTTTTTATATATTTTTTCAAGTGCTGCATGTAAGTACAGCAGGTATGTTTAGCACACAAAACACATACAACCTCAGAAACTTCCAGTGCCTTGTTGTATGCCAACTGCAAATTCAACTGAAGATGCACTTATCTATTTTGTTTGGTGTTTTCAAAGTGTTTCATATGTTATGAAAAAAACATCAGCTCTGTTAAGTGAAATTTTTTTGTCAGGTCATTCCTGTGTTTAATATATGAATAATGTATTTTTAATTTCAGTATTTCTGGATGCTTGTCTTTTAACTGAGAGACCAAGTCTAGAATAGCTGTTTTAAAGGCCAGTCAGAGACAGCATGAACAGCACAGAGAAAGCATCTTGAATTGCAGTTCTGCAAAATCTGGTCATTAATTTAACCTTATATCTTATTCTTTTTATGCCAGCAAATCTGAAAACAGAGTACAAGAGAGAATGGCATCATCTGCATTTCAGTGGCCTGCCTTCAATATAAAAGCTATCTTCTTATCTCTCCTTTTTGTCCCCCTACAAGAAGTGTAGCAGAGACAAGGCTTTTTTTGGAGGATTTTGGTGTTAGAGTGAGGGGTTATTTGCCATCTGCCATCAGCTTGTAGTTTGCATATCAATAAAAAAAATTAATAAACTAATTTCAAGCATATATGATACAGTTAATGTGGAAGGTCCATTGTTAGGGGAGAAATAGTATATTCTTATCAGTGGCTTTAAACAGCTATTCATCATTTCTAAAGGGCAATTATTTGGAATCTATTAAGCTAGAATTCATAATACCCCTGCATACTGAATTTTAAATAGAAATCTGTATTTAGATGAAGGAATACATTAGTATAAGTCATTAGAGCACTGAAAATCCATGACTTGATCATTTTTCACTTACTTCTTTTTTTTTTCAGAGAATGTGAAGTATCGAGGATCTCAACACTTAAAGAAAACTTCCCAGTGTGTTGTTTTTTGGGAAAGTTTAGATAACAGCATATTTAACCCTATATTCACTTTGTTTCAGATGTTGCAAAGTACTGCTGAGAAAATAAACTATCCAAGGAAAAATATTTCAGGAAGCAAACAGAAGATAAAAAGCTAGCTAGCTAGCTAGAGAGATAGACAGATAGATGAGTGCATCTGTATCTAGCTGCTGGGCAGCTAGGATAAAGGACTTGGTTTCAAAATGTTTCCTTGAGTTTGGAAGAAAATCCATCAAAGGGCAGGGAACAGATATTTCTCGTAAAATTTTTTCTAGTGGGTATCTCATTTTATTGTGCTGGTTATGCAAAATTGTTTTTACAAGGCTGATTATCAATGAATAAAAAATAATTGATTCAAAAAATATAATAGAAATTGATAATAAGACTGGAGAATAGAAACTGTTTATTATCTCAGTGAACGGTAATGAATCTTCTGCCAGGAGGCTCACAAAAAAGTACAGCAAGCCAAAATCCGTGTCCCAGTAGAGATAAATAGATAAGCTAAAAATCACCATCTCATACTCACATATTTTTAGAGTAAATCTAGTTTAAAGATAAAAAAGCACAGTGTATGGGTAACTTACATCTGCTTTGGAACTGTGTGAGCACCATTTACTCCAGCAAAAGCACTGTTAAACATCACAGGGAGCTGTTTAACACACACGTGCACACCTTATGTCTGTGCATGAGTCCACATCTTTACACCAAGAAATTCCCTATCCAGAGGCTCAGCCTACTGGCTTGGATATGTAGTAAACAATTAACCAGTAGCATGAGAATATGAACTTCATATCTGCTGCTCTTTAGGATCCTGAGACTGGTTAATATGGAGCCACAATAAAATGACTGTATGGAAGGGAATGCCATGCTTCAGCCTGATGCTTT
This sequence comes from Rhagologus leucostigma, assembly GCA_013397725.1. Taxonomy (NCBI): domain Eukaryota; kingdom Metazoa; phylum Chordata; class Aves; order Passeriformes; genus Rhagologus; species Rhagologus leucostigma. The sequence goes on along the minus strand of VZTD01001144.1, from coordinate 710,540 downwards.
CTTATCTTTGCAAAGATGATGTTAACATTCTGTTTCTGTAGAAACAGAAAGAAATTGCACACAAACAGGGAGGTATTAAGTAAGATTTCTGGGCTCCTTGTTGCAGCAATGTGGATGGGTGGAGAGGACAGACGATGCATATTTCATGCCATGGGTGGGCACCATCCTCCACAGACCTCCCACAAGGAGAGCATGGCTTCCCCACAGGACCACGCAACTGCCAGCCCTTGGGACCATTTTAGTGCAGAGAGTGGAATGGGCTGAAACTGAGGAAAAAATCTTATGTTCCCTGAGAAGACCAAGCAGTTAATTTATTACAAACTTTTTTTACTGCCTTGTTAATACAGCTCTTCATTATGGCTTTAGAGAGGGAGACTTACTTGTCACTTGGCCTCTGTGGTTTTGGGTTGGGCAGAGGATGCTAGACACTCTTAAGCAAGAATGCATTTTTGTTGCAAAGAACTTTCCTAAACTGATTTTCTGTGCTGTGGTCTATGTTCCCTTTCACCACAGGAGGCAGGAGGCCACAGATGTATGATTTGTATGTGCAGAATTTGCAGTCTTGCCAAAGCATTCATAAACTAGACTTCAGATAAGCTAGATTTCACTAGGTCAGGCTCCCCACAGCTGGGTTTGTGCTGAATTTGGCCACCTGCTCCCCTGTATGTTATGCCATTACTGATGCTTACGTGATCACACGATGCAAGATAAGACTTGTATACATGAGAAACTTGCATGAATGTGGCAGAAAAGGGTCCTAGAAATATTTTATGAGACATGTGAACTAGCTGCCATGGTTTGGCAACATTTGAGCTTTTTCAGTTTGATCATTGTAATGGGCAGATGTGGATTAATAATCATGGCAAACTCAACATAATCTGACTACACCTAAATTACAATAAAATAAATTTAGGTTTAAATTTATTATGTAACATATGTCCCATATTTAAGAGAAAACACACAGACACAGTGGGCCTGTGATTCCTTTCTCTTTGCGCGATCCCACTTCAGGACAGACATGGTTCAGGTGATGTGCGATAACAGGGAAACTCAAGAAGGTTGTTTGGATATATGTGCCTAATTTAAACCTGATGCAAAATCCCTACTTAGTTTTCAGCATGGCTTCTTTGGGCGTCTCCTAACTTGCTGAAAGGAAGTAGATTTTAAATAATGTCAAGTTAATCCAAAACACATTTTTTGGCACAGCAGCAGTTGCAGCAGTTCGAAAAAAATGGAGCTTTAGTTAAACAGACAGAAAGGGAAAGGGTCTTTGGTCTAACTGACTTCTCTAGGAGCCAAGCAACAAGATATTGAATAAGATGATTAAATTGTTGTGGGTGAAAAACTACTAAAAGAGCTGCATGCTCCTGCAAAAGGAGCAAAGTACACGTTCAACCTGTGAGCACAAGGAAGATCTTTGTCTAAACGGAATTATTCATGTGGCTTAAAGTTAGGTCTGTGCACAAGAAGCACTTGCAGAATTTGGTGCAGAGTGCTCATCCCTTTACAAAATCCAACCTGGCATCAGCGACTTGATATCAGGTCATTATCATCAGTAGCTCTCAGTCCCAATTAGGAAACTTATACGGGGAACAGTTTGGATTGCAAAACAATTTATGCTCATATTTTAAACGTAAACTTGAAATACATCCAAAAAGCCATTAATGTTCTCCATTAACTGTCATCTTGTTAAGTTTAATATATTAATGACTTCTCTGTCTTGTGCAGTGTTCTGCATATCAGAGAGAATATCACCACAGAACCATCTACCCTGTCAGTGATACAAGCTGAGGAATGAATTGTTACTGACTCTAAATTTAGGTGTCAGGAGAGGATATGCTGAGTAAGTGAAAACACAGAAGTAAAATGACACGCCATGGCTTTGGGGATAGGCAGCAACAAGTAATCACACCTTAACAGACACAAGTAAGCTGGTGAAGAGACATTGGTCCTGCACTCGCTCATGATTTGCCTGAAGATCAAGGATCTAAATACATCTGGTCTGTTAAACACATTGAATGACCAAATAGTCAATTGAACGTGAACACCAGAACAAGTTCAAGAAATCTCTCTGTAGCAAAAAGATGCTTCAGAAGATAAAGGGCGTGTCCACTTGTACCTAAGTGCTAAAGAATCAAAGGAATGGCTTCCCAGTAGCAGAAGATAATAAAACAGGAGTATATTTTCTCCCTTCCCATCCATTTTTATTCCAGCTTCAGCTGAATTTATGTATGCATATATGCAATTTTTTTCCCCAGAGAAATAAGTTATCTTAGTTATGACACAGTTGAGAGATACTGGTTTCCTTCGCACTTTACCTGATTTCATACAAGAATTCCTGCCCATACACGATCACACAACGCAGGGGACTGGTGAGTGACAGAGGCTGTTCCCTACCAACAGCAGAATCTGTAGTAGCTGTACTGTGCAGAAAAGGTACTCCCTTCCTCCCCTTTCTCGTCTTGGAACTGTACGTCTACAGAGTTCCTCGAAAGGATTATATGCGTGGCAGAGATGTAAAACTCTAGTTAAATTCAGGGAGATGGCAAGTTTTACTGAACATTCCCCTGCTTCCCTCCACCTCCAAACCCGAGAAGCCTGACAGGCTGCGTTGTTACTGTACTATCTCTCAAACCCTTGGAAAGACAAGAAGCCATGCCATAATTAATACATGAGGTACTTGAAAATATTACTGATTTGTTAAATTGGAGTATAAACTCCTGTTAAAATACTTTTAGTGCCTGGGTCTTTATTGTCGTATAGTCATAATCAGCTGTTTTGGACTGAGTGTAGAAAAAAACATTATAAATCTTCCTGAAATTTACTGTGAAGAGCATAATGCAGCATAGAGTTTTCCTCTGCTCATGGAATTCTAATAATCAATACCATATTATATTATTGCTGGAGTACATATTGGCATTTACTGTTTGCCACAGCAAAGACATTTGGCAGAATAGTGAAGGTTACTCAGGTAATTTTCCTCTAAACTTTTGGGTTCCTTATGGAAATCCTTTGGGGGGATTGTAAGAACAATTACTCTGTACATTTTTTTTTTTTTTTGGTGAAAATTGTAATATATTTTTCAGGAAAAAAACCGCAAAGAAAACAACCACCAACAGAAAGAATAACAAACTTTTGTTAACAAGAATGACCACTATACTCAGAAAAATTTACCTATGGTTATTGGATATTGATATTATTACACTGGAAGGAACATACACATCTTTTTTTGCTGCCACCACTGGCTTAATTAGTGAAACTGTTCTCATGTTCCCCTTGTGGAAGGCGATACACAAGTAGTCGTTTGTAATTGACACCAGTGTGATTTTTGCAAGTGTCTTCACATAGAGATGAATCAGGCTGATATTGTGTGGTAAAAAATACCTTCTTTCCTGTCTGACATTAGAGACTTCATTTTACATCCTTTGAGTGAAAGTGGATGACTTTGCTATGCTTTCCAGATAACAAATATTTAGATGTTTGTATTATGCTAAAGCCTGCATTCAAATCATCTTATCAAATGCATCACCTGCACAGCAGGTCTGATGTGTTTGACATGCACTGTTCTTCAAGAGAATGAACATATTGTTTCCATAGCACAAGCCATGGTACGTTGTTTGTGTTGTAAACCAGAAAAATGTAGATGTCCTGGGACCTATTTTTTCTCCTGGAAATCTCAGATGGAAATCTGGGAGCTCAATCTCAAATTAATGGAGGACAATTCATAGCAATTGTATGGTCACTTCTTTCAAATTCATTTTCATAGCACCAGTACAAAGGAACTTCTTCCCTTGTTACAGACCAGGCTGGACAGTTTGTGTAGTCACTGAAATGAGGATAAAGAAAATCTATCCTTCAGGAAACTGAAGCAAAGTTTGTGGTTGGGTCAATGTCTTTCTAAATATAGGCAGAAAGATATATAATCCAAATTTCTATTTAGCAGAATGGATCCTGCTAGTGTCAGCAGATAAGCACCATCTTGGTCTGTTTCAGTAGCATGGACTTCTTAATTTTTAAGGGATTTTGCATTTTTTTGTGCTTTCTCAAAAGAAGGTGAATAGAGTTTTCAAGAAGCAACTGTAGTCATTAAAAAAAAAAAGAGAAGGAAGAAGAGCAGACCATTCCTTACACTATATATGATAAGAAACCAAGGAGTTTTAACTTGTTACTGGGTAGGAGACACTTGAAATTTTCATGAAAAGCTGTTTGAAAAAACAACAAAGGATGGCAGATAAAAATCCCACATTATTAACTAACATAATATAAATTTCACCATGCAGCATGCACTACAGATAGTCATGGTTTATTGTTACAGTGAATTAGTAACATTGTCACAACAGATAACATCACATACTCTGGCTATTTGAGTGATAGGAAGCCCATTAGGGTTTCACAGTAACAGAGCAGCTTTAAAATTTAAAAAAAAAAAAAAAAACCAAGCAAAAAAACTTCCCAATCAACAAACAAACCAACTAAACAAACAAAACCAACCACAATCAAACCAGAAAAACCAAATCCACCACTATCAAGTTAAATTCTTTCTTGGGTGTGAAGTAGTGTAACCCTGGCCTAGTCTGGCAGCAGAAGATAGAGTGCTCAGACTGCACTGCTTGTTTGTAGGAGATACATGCTTTGCATGCACATCGAAGTACATTTTAATCTTGCTAATTTAATTTAAGGTGAATACTAAAAACCAAACTCCTCACCTTCTCTGCGCTTGATAGTTTCAGCAGAAGGAAGACTAGATAGTGAAATATCTCTTCCACCCTGAATAAAATAAAAATCCTCAGCACCACTCCTTAGGCTTTAGCTTCTCATCAGTACATACAGAACACACCATGATTTGGTTTGATTTCCCTCCTCACCTCCAAAACAGACTTTCCAAATCTTTGTCTACAATTTTGCACACCATCTTTCAAAGATAAACATATTCTTTCAAATATCAAAAATATTGTTTCTCAAAGAATAATCTAGATTCCTCTTCACCACTTAAAAATTGTTGAGACAAGCTTTGTTAATATAAGTGAATTTAGACAACTAAGGGACTTGTAATCTCCCAGATTTGTAGCGTTCATGGATTCTTCTGGGAGAAAAAATTATTTTTCACTTTCTTTTTGGAAAAAAAAAAAAAGAAAAATTAACATTTTCTGGTAAACTGCCTGTTGAAATTAAACTTTAATTACTACTTTTAGGGAGATGAGAAGGATGTAAACTAATACACTTATTCCACAGGAGCAATACTTGGCATAGCTATTATATTAATAATTACAAACACTTTCAAGCAATAACGAACTTATTCAGCATTGCAGCAATGAATTCAACATTATATTGCTGTACACAAAGGCTTCCTAGGGGAATTATATTTTTTGTCTTTTGATAAGTCTTTCCCCTACACATCATTAAAATTCTGAAAATACCTGGAATACATTTGACACAAGGACATAACAGCAAGAAATTCAGGACTTGTACAGCTCTAGGTGGCATGTGAAAAGGATTTAAAGTTAGAATTCATCTACAAACCCCACATATTAAAAAAAAAATGGTGTGTCTTAGAATAGTACTATGATATCATCATGGTTTTGCCATAGAGGCTATGGAATCTCTATCCTTGGATAATTTCAAAGCTCAGCTGAGCAAAGCCTTGAGCAACCTACTCTAACTTTAAAGACAGCTCTGCATGGAGCAGGGAGCTGGACTAGCTGATATTGAGAGTTCTCTTCCAGCTTTGTTTATCCTATTATTCACTGAGCACTTAACCCAATACAATATTAAGGAACAATTGTAAACTCAGTATCTAAATCTATGATATAAAAGAACTGAAAAGATCCAATTCTGTAGGTTGTGAAATATAATACCTCCTTAAAAAATTTTGTAATTACAGAACCATTTTGATGGATTGAAGCGGATAAGGAATATTATTGGTTTACACATTTCTAAAAGAGAACTCACTGTTCTCATTGACAGAAAATATTTCAACAAAACTTTCTAAACCACATCCTCCAGTCTTCACCTTCTTCTACAGCAGACCTCAAAGTTGTTTTTTCTGTGCAGTTTCAGTGGTTTTCTTTCCTTAACCTTAGGCCTCTAATTCACACAATTTTTTAATAACACTGAATTTGATCCAATATTACACAGGCTACTTTACAACATACGTTCTTCTTTACTTTTACAAGTAAATGAAATGTGTCCCTTTCCCTGTGAAACATATGAATTATTCATTCCTCATAATTTTGTTTCTTTGAAGAAAACTTTATGAAAAAATTTAATTCCTATGAATATCTTGACTGCACTGCATTAAAAACCACTATTGGTTTAGGTAATAGAATATGCAGTACTGAATTAAGACTATTCCCCATAGAAATCATTTGCTATCACTGCACTGAAGAAGAAACAAAAACATTAGGCCCCTTTACTGACAAAAGTGCTTGCAATCTCCAAAGATCCTTTTTTTATTAATAATTTTCAAACTCTGGCTAAAATTGCTACTTCCCTTTGGTGTTCTTTAGTAAATTACACGTTATTTTTCTTTTCATAAGAATTAGAATATTTTTATAGATGCTTAGGTATCTTATTATATCCATATGAAATTATATGGCCATTAAAGACTGTCAAAGAATGTAAACAAGTTGAGAAAACAAATCCCATATAATCCCAAATCGTGGGGGAAAGTACAGTAGATTTTTTAATTTTAGATTTACCTTTTGTGCCCTGTGCACAGCATGTGGGACCCACTAGATGCAGCAACAAATGAAATATTTGTATTACAGCTGACTGTGTATGTAAAAAGGATGAAAACCACAAGCTGTATGTATCTTTCCACTGATTTACTTGTTCATGTATTTTAAAATTTTTTTACTGAAGTGTTATTATAAGTCTGTCCATAAGCCCTGTTGATACTGAGAAACACTCAAATGTACTTTTCCAAGCTGTCATACAAAATTCATAATATGGTTGTTTATTATTATTATTATTATTATTATTATTATTATTATTATTATTATTATTAATAATAATAATAATAATAATAATAATAATAATAATAATAATAATGCTCAGAAAAACCTGCATTGAATTTTGGTAGCAAAAAATTTGTTCTGCAGTCTGATTTTTAATTGAAATATTCCCAAAGAACAAACAGTAACCGTCCCAATCAGGCCAGGTCAATCAGGCCAAACAACCCAACCCAAATAAAAGTAAGTAAACAGCTGCAATCTTTGTTTTTTTGTTTCACTGACTATATGACTACCATCAGGCACAGAGTGCTTCTGTTTAACTGATTGGCTGAGAAGGCAACCAAATATCTACGTGGTCTTTGAGGTGTGATGGTGTTTAATGTGAAGGCAAGTACATGCCAAGAAAAATCTCATATTCTGTGGAGAATTTGAAAGTAACAGATGCTGTTAAAGGTTATTCATACCATTACAGGATACTCTTACTACTTAAGGTGAAAACCATTAATGTGGCATGCCTGTAAATACTTTAGTAGCTGCCTTGAAGTGAAGTTTAGAAGAAGCATTTGGACAACAGTTTCAGGGTTGATTCTTGGGGCTGTCCTGTGCAGGGCCAGGAGCTGGATTTTGATGATCCTTGTGGAACCCTTCCAAGTCAGAATGTTGTGTGATTCAGTGAAGTGTCTACTGTAGGCAATACTTCTGCTTCTTCCTGTCAGTGTAACTCCATGCACAGCTATTGCATTGCTGGCCCCAGCATACTCAAAAAATGTGGTTTTATACTTTGAAAGTGGAGGCACAATGTCTAGTTGCGCTCAGCTCTGCCTGTTATATGTTTGAGTCCCAAGCTTCTCCTTGCTCTTAAGGCCCTTTAAAGTTCTGTCCCAGTCATAGAGTCCTAAACTTGGAGTGATTCCTCTTGTTGATGCTTCAGATTCCTAGGGCATCTCCAGGACATTTGGGTGCATCTATGTGAAAGACTGGCTGGCTTTGGAGTGTCACCTACCCTTTAATTCTTCAGTGGCCATCCCAGTAAGGGTTGTATAGCAGTTACAGCATTCCTTCAGTATCTGCAAAGCGCTAACATCAACGCTCACAATATAGCAAAATAGTCAGACTCCTCTAAACCAAGATGTTACCAGAGAGATTGTGAAAGAATGTTAAAAAAAATATAGGATGAAAACTTGATGGGCAAGGAGGACCACGTCATCTTCCAGACCATGCCACTTTGAGTGATAGTTGAAAGCGGGCCAGAAATCTGACAAATGGCTGCCAAGTTCAGTTTTGCTACTTCATAGTAGTCATGACTTTGCCTAATGATAAAGCCACTGAAAGATGGCTGACAGACAACTGCTAATTCACAGGTGTGGTCTTATGCCATTTATTAGGGAGCAACTATTACTTCAAAGAGACACAACACATTTTTTGCACTATATAGCTCCTGGAATGTTCATTTCTCTGAGGTGTGACACAGCCCATTAGCTGCTTTATCATGGCAGTAGGGTGTTTGTGATGGCCCTGTGCCCAGTGCAGCTGTTCAGGAAACAGAATGACCAACTGCACAGGGTCTATCCTTGAGACAAATACTCGTGGGGTCTACTCCAGGGAACCCTGCCTTTAATGCAGTCATGGAGGATATAATTCCATCTTTGTCTCCAGCTAATGGTCGTGGGCTCCCAGTACATGACCTGCACAACCTTCTCTAGGTGAAGCTACTGTAGCAGGGATTTGGACAAGATGATGTCCAGGGGTCCCTTCTAACCCAAATCATTCAGCGATTCTGTGATTCTGCGATACCTGCAGTCTATCAGTTCCACAAACTAAACTTCAGTAGTGTGAGAATAACCATCTCCCCTGCTGTCAGTGTGTCCTATTTGCATGTGACCTGACGAGCATTAATCCAGGATATTCTTCCAATGTATGATCAACTCCTGGTGAGTTTAGGCAGCTCAGAATTTGTTCACAAATGCTTTCAAGATTGCTTTCACAATAGATAATGTCCAGTGACAACCAGTTGCCTGTCACAAAACAAGCAGTGCCTGTGAAGACAATGATAAAACATCCACTGTGAATGCATCTAGGAAAGCAGTCATTCTGGAAGCCTGTCTGGCAGATCAGCTCTGAAGCTCTGTGTGCTGTTAGCTGATATGTCTGCATGTGCATATGCATCTGTAAATACAGATTCCTCTATTCATATACAGTGGCTGTGGTTTTATTTGCCTTTGCCCTGCCTCATATAAAATAATAAATCATTGATTTCCCCAAGGCTAGATAAAATCTCACTGTCAGATTCACCCACATAAACCACTAAGCATCTTACATTCTCTTAAAATTCTTAACTGATAGCTAAAATTTTCCTTTTTTTTTTTTTTAAATATAGCAACAAACTGACTGGGTACCTATGAGAGAGGGAGGCAGAAGCTAATGTGGATCTGCTGTTTTGCTTTTTGGCTGTCATAGGGCTTAGACATGAGAACTGAGACCCTGGAGACTCCTTGTGCCTGCTGCAGCAAACACTAAAGGATGAGGAAGAAGGAAAGGAAGCAAAGATGGAATGATAAATTAGACTAGGGGGAAAAAAAATGGAAGACGAGATTGGGAGAAAGGAAAAGGAGAAAAGATGGCAAATGACAATGTGAGGTCAAGTTGCTATAATACAAAATAAAACACAGACTTTTGGTGCAGAAAGGGTCTGAATTAAATTTTCCAGATCTATTTAATTTTTTATTGTTTTAAATGTTGGAAATTTGAAACCCCACTGCTTGGTGTTTAACCTTACTTTTCCTTTAAAACAATCATTGCAGTAAGTATACCATATAAACTCAGTGTTAGCCATCAAAATTCATGTCCAGATCCTGATCTGAACATTTCTGATTCCCTGGTTCAGATAGTTCAAGATGTTGGTCTGTATGACTGTTGTGTAATTAATTATAAAAGAAGAGGGAGCAGGTTGATTAAAATAACTGGAGAACTGAAATGCAGACTAAGTCTTCAGTGACTTGCTCCATTTTTTGGCTAACAGAACACTGGCTTTTAATTAAACAATGAATTATAAAAGCAAGTATGTTCTTTTCACTTATTATGGGTAGAAGAAAATAATTTATCACATTGCACAAATAGTATTATCTCAGATGGTATAATAGTAATACCTGTGAGGGAACGAAACCTTCATCATTAAAAAAACCCATTTTTTTCCTCTGAAAATATAGCTCTTCTCTTCAGCATTTATCTTTCAGCAGCTGTCTATTATCCAGTCACAACGTTCAATTTCATTGAAATTATCTCCTAAATTGAATCATAAATGTAGGAGACATCTGTAACATAATAGACAAATGAGGTGTTACTCTGAATGAGCTGGGTATTCAGTTCCTGTCTTTGCTGACTGTTGCATTCGTTTAAAAGGAAACACAGTTCCCACATAAATGCACACTTCTTACGAAAGGTTCTGAGCACCACGTGCTTCCATGGCCACCGAAACACTTTCTGTTCTGGACAACTCAGAGCCATATCACAGTATACTGAGGAGTTTATCCTTGCTTCATACTTAGTAAAGTGCTTTGGCAGAAGAGTGCTCTGGAAATTTAATCTATGTTTTGTGACTCCAACAAACATGGCAATAGTTTCTGGCTTTCGAGTCTTAGATACTCAAACCAAAGAACACTCTTATCCATGAACTCATGAACACATGTTACAGAATGATTTGCAACTCCTCACGATTTTCCTAAATGCTGTGCAAATCTCTCCAGTATCAGAGCCATCTCCAAAGCCAAAGTATTTCTTTGTAATTGCCAAATTTAATCCAGTGAGCACAGAGACATATGCTTGGAGACACATAGCAGTGCTCTTTGAGAGCTTCAGTGTGCTGCTATTTGATTAGGAGGTTCTGGTGGGTAACATGGTAACTAAATAAAATATTGTGTCTTAAAAATTCTTTATTTGTTTGACATTACACCTTAAAAAGTTAATTACAAAACTCTGCCTTATCTATAGCATATCCCTTGTTGCTAACGTAATTGCATACTCTTCAAGGTAGCCTTCTGTATTTGTCACTATGCTTGCAAGTGTTACTCATCCTCAGAGTGATGCATAAAGGAAAATATGAGTGCATAGCTGTGTTTCCTTCATTGTGTCACGCTTGCAAATCCCTTTTATCAGCTAAACTAGGACTAAGCATGCCAGAGAAATTATAAATGGTGCAAAATTTATTTGTAAATAAAATAATATAATTTTGGTGATCTGTGCACCTGAGGTCTGCATCAGGTTCGTCTCGCTGGAAGCAAAGGTACAGCAAGGAGTGAATAACTCACACTGAGCAAAAGTGTTCACTGGCAGAGCAGTGCAATTGAAGACGTGGGGCAGAGAAGAAAATGCAGTTGGAACATTTTTTTTCCTGTTTCAATGCTGAATTTTAGTCTAGGCTCTAAACATAATTTCTGTACACATACATACAGAAATCCAAACTCCAGATGTGAAAAGTGATACCCACATAGACATACCCAAACAAAGTGGGCATGGAGAACTACTCCATGCCAAGATAGCTAGTGAGAAACCATACCTATGAAAAAATGCTTACTTTCATTTGTATTAGGAAGCCGTTATAAAGAAATACTGCATAATTTGAAATATACACTAAGCTGACTCTTCTTTTGTTTTATCAAAGAAAGCCGCTTTGACTAACGCTTCAGGCTAGTAGGACAAACTAACTCGCAGAAACATGGTTGTGACATGGCTTGTACTCACTGCCAGCTCACTTTCCTGATTGTTGTCCCACTGCTTCCTCACAGCAGGATGCATCAGTGTCGGAGTCTAATCTTCGACAATGTCTCAGTTGCAGGCATCTATCCTTTGATAAGTGGGTTTTACAAAGCCATTATTTTAGGTAGTGTTTCCAGTAATCCTGGACATTAACTCACAGGCTAGTCTGACCTCTCTGTGCTTGATGAAGGCATAATTTCAGCCCCTATTTCTTTTATAGGTATAAAATGACATGTATCCGAAGCTGTATCCCCTTAATGTAGGATGAGATTGGGAAAGAGAGAGGCCAATATTATGTCCACTGCCTCTTAGCTGTTACAAAGTACAGGTCTTCACAAGACCAAGTAACAAGGCTTAAATATGCTCCAGGGCATCTCTTAACCTCCATTTTAAATTCAGCCTTCTTCACTGTCTGGGAAACTGCTGAGGGAAAGCCAGGAGGTGGAAGTTATGTGAAAGTCAAGCACTTTTTCCTTCTTCCCTCCCCCCTCCCCCTGCTTTCTTCCCTGTGAAAGAAGGCAGAAGCTGTGTGCAGTTGTTATTGTTCCTTTGCGCTGGGTTTCACCTCCTGTTTTCTCACACCCCAGGGACTGCCTTAACAGCCTTCTGTGAAAAAAAGTCTTTAGAGCAAGCATCATCCCTCCAGCCAAATGCTGTAAAGGAAATTCTACCTCCCAAGCCTAAGAGTCTGCTCCCACATCCTCTGATTGGTGGATTTGCTGGCATGGTTAACCAGGTGGTATGGGTTAAGGACCAACACTGGGAAAACAGTTTGGGTTTTTTGTGTGGTACCATATCTCTGTCTGGGGTGAATGTCATTACTCTAGTTGTTTTTAAAACACTCCCTCGCCTTTCTTTGATGTGGAGCACATCCAGTTTGTGATCAGATTGGCATGCGGGAAAAAATGCAGTTGCACTTTTTTTTATAAATAAAATATATCTCCGTTATATTTTCTTTGAGTTTAGTATAGGCCTAGTGGTCTGCTGACCCTTAACCCTTGCATTCACAGCGGAGAACATAGAAAATTGTTTTCTCCAAGGAAAAGAGGTGGAGCTAGAGCTTAATGCCACTGTTTAGTGAGGCAAAGTGTACCAAGAGCCCAGATGTGCTTCCCAGGCTGTAAAACAGCAGCTGACATAGTAGTATTAAAGCAGTACCTCAAAATTAAAGGAGCTTTGCTCTTATATAGCTGCTCTGCACAAAATCTGGCTTAATGCTGACATGTTTTGCAGCAGAGCAAGATCTCATATATGGAGATGGAATTCCTTCTGCTCAGAGCTCATTGTAGACTTGGGGCTTCTGCTATTGCATTCGTAGATGTCTTGGCTCCAGGCCTGCTCACCAGTGTGGTAAAATGCCCAAAGTTTGCAGCAAGAGCAGAATCAGACCAACTGTAAGAGCTAGACAGTTAAAAGCAAAATAACCCACTCTCCCACCCCCACAAAAACAGCGTAGCATATACCATGCAAAGTGTCAATAAGAAATACAAAACAATGATTAGTTTTCCACATAAAAATTTCATCACATCCTTTCTCAACACCAATCATTGTGGCAGTCCATGACAATATAAACGATGACATGTCTGAGGTGCTCTAATCCATCCAGCTTGTGTTGCTATACTTGTCAAGAAAAAAAAATCCTCCATAAAACCTCTAACCAAAACAAAACTCTACTATCCCACATATGTTACCAGTGCTTTCTAAAAACAGCCGTTCAACGAGCTAGGCTTCATACCACGACTTCAAATTAAACCATATGTTCATTTATAAAATTAAAAACTTCTGGGGTGAATGAGCACTGGAGATGGAAACCATGATTTTCTACAGGGGAAACTTTGGGTGATCTCTATGCCCATCACACAAGTAGCTGGGCACTTATGATACTGTGCCGTTAATGTTGGTTTCCTCATAAAGGTCCTCTGTGTGCAAAGAAGTGCTCAGTATGTGGACTGAGGGCTTGATTTTTTCCATTTTGACATTATTTAAAAACAAGCTGGGACATAATCAGTCTCAGAGACTTTGTGGGCATTGCATGGAAAATCTCTGGCATTCCCAGCCTATAGCTCACACCTTTCACCAAGGTCCAGACTAACCTCTCCTATAAGAGGAGATGGTGGAAAGAAACCAAACAAAATTTCACTGAGCTCAGACAAAACTTTCATTCTATTTAGCTCTTTAATAAATAGGAATTATAAAAGTGATGTGGAATTGGAAGGAGAGTAAATCAACAAACAGTAATTTAAATGCTACACAAGCTTGGTCTCCACAGCTTCCCTCTAAGCCATGCATATTTCAAGGTCCATAGGAGTTGTGGTAGGAAGATTTCTCCTGCCGCTTTGGCTTGCATGAAATTCAAACTGGGGCCAGACCCATGAAGCAAATCATCCTGGCTTGGAGGTCAGCACAGCATTTGGCTAGCTTTGGAGAGGAGGTGGTAAGAGAAGGTAGGTCAGAAAATGTGAGTGGTGGGACTATGAAATGCATGGATGCCCCAAGGAGGCTGATTCCTTTACAGTACCCTTGTCCCAGGCACTCTAGCCCTTCATATCCCCAGGGACCTATTCCCACCACATCACCACTTTCCTCAACCCAGCTCATAACACAGGGCAAGCTCTGAAAAGATGAACAAGGAGTCAGAGAACAAAGGTAGAAGGACACTGAGGCCAAATAGCACTGAACAGACCTGGGCTGAACTTCATGGGCTTGCACTGCAGCAGCATCACAAACACAGAGACAGCACTGATACCCGGGTTTGGCTTTCTTGGTGTGGCACAGTTAGACTCATAACACAGCAGTGCTGAGAAGATAACACATACCCAGGCTGAAGGATAGAGCAAAATCCCACTACAGCATAAGCAGAAGAACAAACAATCTCACTTTCTGATCTGCCTTGCATCTTACAAAGGTTATTTGTAAGATGCAAATAGCACTTTGGGGCCATTTTAGCATGGATAATAAGTCCCGTTTTCATGACAACTGTTCCCCATTTCATAGCACAATGTGATACCCTTGAAGAACATTTTCCACATTGTTCTAACAAGAGGGAATTGCATATTTCACTGCAATATGCTAGAAAAATGAGAAGGTGGTGCAAAATATCACCTACATATTTTTCACTTTTAACAAGCCACTTATTAGGATGGCAAATGCTGTGGGACGCAAATGTCCTTGTAGTACACCCTTTGCACGTTGGACTTTTTTATTGCTTAGCTAAAACTTTCTACTGCCTCTGAATTTCCTTAGCCTCAGGGCTGCTCTAATTTCCAACTGTCTGCTCCTGACCTCAGAGGCCTATTCTAGTTGTTGGGTTTTGCTGGAGACAGCACATCCTCACTTTCTATGTCAGACTGAGAGCTTGGAAGGCTTAGGAATTAAAATGCCAGCCCTGTAATGTACATAGATTACTCAACCTTGATTGAAAAATAAAATAGGGTAATAATGCTTCTATACCAAAGGATAAAATGCCAAGCACTGGTGGAAAGCAGACACTGTTCTGCTGCAGCCCCGAGGCTGAAAAGATAGGCAGGGAGCAAGAGAAGCACAGCTAGTGCAGACAGCCAGCCCTCCATGAGTTGTTTACATGCTGGCCAAGGCTAAAGCGTGGTGGTAGGAAACAGGTTTGTTTTTTATAATCTGAACGTGCTCCGGTGGCAGGCCTGCCTGACCCCTCATGGGGTGAAGTTTCCACGTGGGTCCACAGGTTCACCCGGGACCACAGCTGACTCACCGTCTGGGAATCTGGACTAGGCATGGCCTTTGTAAAAAAAGCGATGCTAAAAACTTACTGTGCAAGATAAACAAGGAAAACATGCTCCTTGGCACACAGGCAGCTCAGATGTTGACTATTGTGTTCTTCTGGAGTTAATCATCGCCCACCAGGCCCCCCTTTGTGGCAGGAGGTGAGCTTCGGCCGCTCATTCAGCGCTGAGGAAGCAGGTGCAGCAACAGCCCATTGTTACAACATTGTTTTGAAAATCGGGAAACTTGATATATTTCCCTCCCCTGCCTTGGGGGAGCAGGGCAAAGCTTGGCAGTGCCGATGCAGGTGGCACAGTTGGCGGAAGGGAGGGCAGGGCAAGCACGCATGGCCACCTCACCTAGAGACCCAAAGTTTTTTCTCGCACCTGTGTTTTTCCTCACTGCCTTGGAGGTTAACCTTGATCCCTGTTGGAAGAACAGGCCCTCTGCCCAGCCTGGTCACACTTGTCTGCCAGCTTGGGGTCACCACCACAGTCATTATACCTTACTCCAATTACAGCTTCACGATCTAGGGCATATCCTGGAGGTCACGTTAAACAGACGCTCAGATAGAAAGTCTCACAGGCTCCCTGGGAAGTAAGCCAGACACAGGACAAGCTCTCTGAGCTGCCCTCCTTTCAGAGGCTGAGTGTGTTCGTCTATCACCAAGTAGATCCCAGCATGCTGGCACTGGGCACCTTCACCTGAGAGACAAATTTTTACTTAATTTCTTTTCCTTCTCCCTCTCCATTCCTCAGTCCTTTCACATAATGCAGTTAATTACACTCTGAGTATTAGACCTCACCTTCATTGCTGCTTTTTGCTGCACTGGTTGTATAAGAGGCCTTGTCAACAGGAGACCTCCCACTGCTCTCGATCCCAGTCTGCAGGGACTAAAGCTAATGATAACTTGATAGCCACTTTTTGGTCTATCTGAAACAGGAGTGTTTGCTTTCATCCTCATTTCTAAGGGACAGATGGGTGTGTTCTTGCTACTTGCTAATTCTTGTTAATTCTTGCTACTTTGGCTAACCTAGCTGGCAGTGGGTTAGGGAAGTCACAGTCACACAAGGATGAGAGGGCAGGACTGAGATACATGTTGGTAACACTGATAACCCATTCTGATCCTCTTCTGTGATTGTAGGAAGGGCTTCATTTCCCAAAGCTCCTCTTTCACACTCCTGTGGAATAGCAATGTTTTAAGGAGAAAAAAAGAACACAAGAGCAGGATGGCTTTTCAGTCTTTTATGGATTTTTATCTCTTATCTAAATGATTTGCTACTAAGTCTTCTTTGTCCTTGGTTCCTTACCAAGATAATAAAGAGTGTGTGTGTGTACACACACACACACACATTTGTATTAGAGACATTTCTGGAAAATTTAGCACGTGTAACTAGAGGGAAAAAAGGATATATTACATTCAAACCTTTTTGGGGTTAGGATTGTAAAAAAAATTATTTGGAGTACAAGTCCTTCAGGCAACGCTCCTCACAATGTATCAAGAAAAGGCAAAGATAGGAAAGCATTAATTTTGACCCAAATCCGTAAGGCTTTAATCTCTATATAAAAAAGTAGGGAATAGCACACTGCCTTTATTAATAAGAAAATAAATGGCCAAGATGAAAGTGGTAAGCGATAAGATTAATACACAACTATGACATGAATATCATTGTTTGAGAATGGTTAGTAAGGTAATAGTAACTTCTCAAAAAATCCTGCATGGAGTGGTGCTGTAGGATTTTTCTGTTGTCTTTACTAGAAGAATACGTGGAACTTCTTCTGCTTAATTTCTTGCTGTACTGACTTAGTTATCTGTGATTCTGTGATTCAGTCTCGACTCTCAGCTCTTTTATGAGAGTCCACCTAACTGCAAATTCTTCAGATGCCTTTAGGTGGTCCCTGAAGTGAGTAATAAGAGTGACCTCCTGCAGGTGTCCTATCTGTTGAGCAATTCAGACAGCCTTATAAAGCACTTGGAAATCAAGGCAGAAGCTTGTCACATGAAACACTAAACCCTGTTGTGCATAATAGCCTTGCAGGTTGCAAAGCTAAAGTGCTATAGCCTTTGTAAGGAGCTCTACAGTAATTCGTCTGTTAATGTACAAGAAGGGAAGGGATGAAGGTATTTAATTCAGTTAAAATTTTTTTATTTGTTATTTATTTAGATATTTCAGGCATGCGATTTCTGTAGATACAGCAAATGGCAGATGCTATACAAAAAATCAAATGCTCTGTAGATTTTTCTGTCATTTTGAATATGGAGTCACCCAGAAGACCCAGAATTGGAATAAAATCCTCACTGTAAAAGGGACAGCAAAGGTGTGGAGCACAGAAGCACAGAATATGACAGTATGTCATGCGGTTAAATGCAACATGAGAACAGGTAGATTTTCTGTTAGATACAAATTCTCAGAGCTGCCAAATGCCAGCATCTTCAGCAAATTTAGCAGCTCTGTCAATGCTTAAGGTCTCTCAGGATTTTTTGTACCCTTTTTTATTTTTTGTGCAGTCATTCTCCTTCTCTCAGCCCACACTGATTGAAGCGTCTACATTTAGACAAACTCAAAAATCTCAGGTGAGGTTTGTTCAGTGAAATCAGTTAAACTAACATTTTGTTTTCAATGCACAGCCATTTAAGCAATTGGAACTTTATTGGAAAGTGTTGCAAAGCCAATAAAAAATTTGCTGAACATTGTTAGCTTGTTAGGACCACAAGACAGGCTTTTTAAAGGAAAATTTGTTCAAAGGTAGAGAAGACTGAAAAATCTAATCCTGTAGATTTGCCTTTTTAGGTGCAAATCGAAGTTTTAGGCTGGTGAGATAGAATTTGTGTTTGAAGATACTTGTTAACCTTAAAATAGATTTTTTCTGCATTCCTGCTATTTTTTCATCTCAGGTTCTGCAGCCTGGACTAAGGGAAGTAGACTGAGTGTTTTTGCAGTGGAGTTAAGCAGTTGTTCTTTCCTTCTTCACTGACAGAAATTACACAATTTTCTGAAGGAAATTTTTTTCTTAAATTTTGATGGAGGAACTTCTGAAGAAGCTGAGCTTATAACAGAGAAGAGAGTAGGGTGTAACTAGATCTGATGAAGACCTAGAATATTTGACAGATGTAGATCTGCAAAAAACCCAAGGATGAAAATCAAGAGTTCATCCTCTATAAGATGCAAAAAGATTCAGATGCAAGTTTCCAGTTTCAGTCCTTCTCAATCTAAAACTTATCGACAAAAACTAGGTGAAATTATCTGGTATGTCCTATATACTAGAAGAATTAAAAATTTTGGAATTTCCAACTCTCTACATTACAGAACTCTGCTACACTTTTAATATTGAAATATTGAGCAAAAACTTCTGTAATAAATAATTAAGATCCCTCAGAAAGACACCCAATACATGATGTTATCCATGTAGTTAAGTGACAGGATGAGCCCTCAGCTCCTCTTTAGCCTTGTTTGTGCCCTGAGCAGACGTACTGTACCTCTGCTGTGATCAGAGTTACGGAGATCCATCAGCTGATGGCACAGTTGAACAGAGAAGCTGATATTGACATGACTGATGGGCCGCCTTCAATAGATGATCCAGCTTTGGCTGTTGCACCCTGTTCCTAGAGTGTTTCTTGTCTTGACTGGGACAGGACCAATGAGTCTCTGTCCTTTCTGTAGGAGACAAAATCTATTTAAAATTATGAAAGTGACAGTTATCTTAACCTTGTGTGCTTGAGAGCAGCTCAGAGTATCTAATTTCACAGCAAGCCAATCTCCTTTTTTCTTGGTGAGTTTACCAGGATATTCTATTCCTGACTTAGATATTCAAAACTTTATTCTCAAATAATGTCCTTAAAGCTATCTTTTCTATACCTTGCTTATAGATGACATAATTTCATGCATTAAAAAAAAAAAAAGCGGTCCCATTGTAGTTTTCTACAATTTTTTTTTTTAATCTGCAAACCCAATACACTGCTGTAGCTTGCATATGCAGTTTTTTAAAACTTGTCCTTTGGATTGAGTTCTTCTGCTTTTACTGTATCTTAGACTGTCATTTTCTAAATGCATTCAGCTGCTGTACTGGTGCTGTTATCGTACAGATTTTTTCCTTTTTCTATTTTGTGTGTGCATTTTGGTTTACAGCATATTAACAGAACACTCAAAAAAGCTAGTAGTTGGAGTCTTTCATATCAGCTTTCCAAAGCAAAGACCTGACAGTAGGAAGAAATAATACACAGTGTGCATTGACTAACCATCCAATATTCCTTTATAAACCTTAGCAGGAAAACAAATCTGTAAACTCAAGATGAGATCCTGAGACAAAGACAGGATGTAAATTCCTGCTTGGTACTTGTTTCCGATGAGCTCAATCAGATTGCTGCTAACAGCATTTCCTTCAGAAAAGATATGTGGGAGTTGTGCAATTACCTAGGATACGTCAGTTTAAAGTGCTACTGACCATAACTCTTACTGTGTAAATTACAAAATATTTGTCTGGGTGAAATTCACTGTAAATCAAAAGCTAAATTCTTTGTCCATATTGCTTCTTTACCAGTTTGCTAACAGCTCAGGGAATTTAGAGCAGCCATTTCACTTTGAAAGTGTATTCAGAGACGTATATTTTCTTGCATCCTTCCTTAAGGAATCCAAGTTATTTCAACTGGACTATTCCAGGCAATTCACCTGCTGCTTAAAGACTAGAGAATCTGTCCCCTGGTGAACTTAGTTGAAAATTAGAAAGTTTAATTTAAAAAATGTCAGAATGCTTTGTCTTTCTGCTCCTGGCATTTATTTTTCCTGCCTCATTGAATGTGGCTAGAGCCATTCACCAAAGTCAATGTAGAGTATTCATTTTTCTGACAATTTGACTATTTTTCATATTGTCCCTTCAAAAATGGTTATAGCAGGCACCAAAATGGAAAAGAAATGTGCACTTCCAGTCACGAATAAATACATTCAAGTGGAGCATCTACTATCTCATAATTTCTCAAAGTGGGTGTGTGAGTCCTGAAGCAGACATTGAAAAAGGACAGAGAAGAGATCACCCGTCTGTGCTGCAGGGTACAATGCTACTGTATTACTGTCTCTTGAATGTAAAAGTTTGGGCTAAAGCCTAATCTAGAGCTTCTAGTCATCTTGTTTTGGCTAGCAAGTGACTATAGTACACTATAGAATGCACAGTGATAAATTTAATTTTCTTTATTATGAAATGTACTTGCCATTATAGAACTGTCTTTTGGGCTGTATGACGAAATGTGATAGAGGCATGCTGCTGTGGGATTGCTTGTAGAGCTTCAGAGAGAGAACTTTTTCACCATTCTTTTTGCTGCTTCTCACCACTGTGCACTGCACAGAAAACTCAGCTTCTTTAAAAAGTATAATACAATTGTGGCTATAGGGAAAGAATGTGCTAAGAGTGTAGACAGAAATTAAATGTTAATCACACAGAAATTATTACAATTTGATAATATACAAAAGGAACCCATCTCCCTTGAAATTAAAGCAAAATTATTTAAAATCTCAATATGCAATCAAAATCAAAACAACTTTATAAAATTATATTTTAATTTAAATTGCTTAAATGGAAGGCTTTAGTGTATTCCATTGGCAGACAGACATAATCCCAGTACTTGTATAATAAGCTACTTCAGTTAGACAGCAATTAACTTTTTAAATTCAGAAAGTATTACAAATTGTCAATTGCTCCCTGCGAAA
This sequence comes from Rhagologus leucostigma, assembly GCA_013397725.1. NCBI lineage: Eukaryota > Metazoa > Chordata > Aves > Passeriformes > Rhagologus > Rhagologus leucostigma. Next base: position 689,398 of record VZTD01001144.1, on the reverse strand, counting down.
AAGTGTCTAGAGAGGAGATCAGGTACTTCTGACTGAGTGTAACAAAAATGTACTAGTATTAACTAATTCTGGAAAACTCTATATTCAAAATGTGGGAAAGGTAATGCTTTGAAATTTTAGTGATAGACTATTGCTCGCTGTTATTTCTATAATAGTGTTTAAATTCCATGATGAATTGTGGCTAAATTTTGCATATGGTTTAGGCTGAATAAATTTTCTACAAACTGCTATATGAATAGATAATTGGATCCTTTTGATTTACAATCCATAAAGGAACCAAAAGCAAGGGCAATTAGAAAAAACCCCTTACAGAACTGTTGAACAGGCCTTTTAAGAAGTAGCTTGAGTAGGGTAGGAAAATGCCATTAACCTTCAGGGACGTTACGTTCCTAAATCTCCTTCTATCCTTTTAAGATCTCAGCTTTGGTACTCTTTTGGACTAGAACACGTTGCAAATGGAAGAACAGAGAGAGGCTTGCGCTAGAAGAACTTCTCACAGGGCTGATGTAAAGGGCTTTTAAAGGTAAGAGAGGTTCCTGCAGACTTCGCTAGGTTACTTCCCTGACAGGTACAGAGTATCCTGTGTTTCTGCACTCACAGTGCCTGGGAATGGGTTACATTACAATAACTTTTAAACCTCTGTGCTATCCCTCTTTTGCAGTAGTGTTGGTCTGAGTCCTCGCTGATAGCTGGTAGCATGTGAAAGGGGAAAATACGTTATCAAGAAATAATGCCAAAGCAGCTCCTAGGTGCTTGTGGGTAGAAACTGAGAGAGTGTGGCTGTGTAGGATTTGATTCCCTAGAAAACCAAGAGAAAACTTCAGCGTATTGGCTAATGTGCCACTTAAAATATAAGTGTTTTGTTCTGTTATGCGACTTGTGGGTCTCTGTCAGCAGAGGGATGTAGAGGTCATTGTCTCAAAGAGGTTGACTTCTCTTCTGGGTACCTGTTTGGTTGATCAAAGCACCAAGTCTTTACCTTCCCCACCTTGAAATTTGCATTCTTGCACACACTGAAGCTGGCTGCCTGGAGAAAGTCTTGTTTATCAAAACATTCATTAATCTCATAAGCAACGAATAAGTGTTCTCACTTGCCTAACACTACTGAGCTGGCAAACTGAGAGCATTTTACACACATTACACTTTCATATAGGTACAACGGGAAAGAGTAGCTGGTCAGGAAATTACAATGAGCACACCAGTAACAGAAAAGAGACAAAGGGAGAAGGGGGATTCTGCAAGTGGGCTGGGGGAGGCCTGGAGAAGTGATGTGAAGGTGGAAGTGGAATGAGAGCAGGCTGGCATGCTGTCAGCAGTGCAAGCTGTTCTGAAGGGCAGAGTGCTGTGTAGGTAGGTGATAAACAACAAGGAAAAAATGTATACTGAAAGAGGGCAGGTGAAAAGAGAAAAGTTCCAGCCTCCAGGATTCACATGGCTTGCCAATAGTTGTCTGTAAAAGTGTGAAACAAGCATGGCTAAGGGTTTGTTTCAGTCTCGCAAGGAATTCCAGTAATGTAAAGTTGAATATCAGGCATTTTGCTCCTTTCTTTTTCTTGAATATCTTGAATAAGCAAGCCCTTTAATAGAGTGCAAACAAAACACTGGATGGTTGTCATCTTTTTGGAGCAAGTATTTCTTTTAGAAATAGGGGAAAATGGTCAGTCCTACCCATGGAAGTTAAAAAACCCCCAAAAACTGATGGAAAAACTTTTTTTAAAAAATATATCATATATATAGTTATTTATGCATAAAGTAGTATACACAACAGGTCACAATAAAAAGTCAGATAAAGACAGGATAATCTCACCAATTTCTTTTATCAACTTCTTCAAAATTTCACATGGAGAACATTAACCCGATGGAATAATGAGGAAGAAGAGAGAGAAAAAAAGCAAAAAGAAATAATTATGTCTGAGTGTCATTTCAAGTATTAATTTTGGATTTTTTCAGGAGAGAAACATCTATTTTATGATTCATTCAGAAAACAATTAGGTGATTTGTCCTATGAAAGCATAATTTTCATATTTTCAGGAAGAAAGGACATCTGTATGCCAAAAAGCTGAAAATGGATTTATTGTCTACTGTAAGTAACTTTCTAAAATCTGTAGCTGTCCTTTTTTTTTCAAATATAATTTCAACTTATATAGAATTTCAATTCTATATATAAATGGAGTGAGGTGAGGATACAGAACCACGGAATAATTAAGGTTGGAAAAGAACTCCAAGATCATTGAGGCAAATCTTTGGACAATCACCACCTGGTCAGCTAGATTATGGCACTGAGTGCCATGTCCTGTCATTTCTTAAACACCTCCAGGGATGGTGACTTTACCACCTCCCTGAGCAATCCATGGCCATGCTTAATAAGCATTTCACTGAAGAAATTCTTCCTGATGTTCAGCCTGAACCTTCCCTGGTGCATCTTGAGACTATGTCCTCTTGTCCTGTTGCTGATTGCTTGGGAGAAGAGACCAACCGCCATAACTACACCCTCCTTTGAGGTAGTTGAAGAGAGTTGTATCCTCAATAAAGGTATTAAACAGGACTGGCCCCAAAACTGAGCTCTGGGGAACCCCACTAGTGACTGTTCACTGACTGGAGGTGGCACCACTCCCCACCACTCTCTGGGCCTGGCCAAGCAGCCAGTATTTAACCCAGCAAAGAGTGCACCTTCAAGTGTGAATGTGTTCAATCATATAGAGGTATAAAAGAAGATATTATTTCCAAACAATTGTAAAGATGGAATTTTCTATGGTGTTACTGCCTGAGAATTAGTAATGGACATCAGCTGATTTCACACTTATCTGGGCAACATTGTTGTCCCAATAACCTTTTGGGGCACAATTTTAAGGTTTGGTTGGGTTTAGTAAGGTTTTGGAGAAGATGATGGCAAAACAGATTATACATACACATTCTTTAATTTCAGGATAAGCTGCATTTCTGATGGGTCCTGAGTGACCTGCTTTTAATGAAATGGTTTTATATTATACCTTCCTTCTCAATGCTGCACTGCTGAAGTATAGCACTTCTGAATTCTTGCCAAGTACCATCCAAAGCAATAGTGCTTTGGGAATGAAAAGAGAGGTGGTTTAGCACATGTTTAGGGCTCACAAATGTAAGCTACAAATTCCTCAAGAAAGGATTTGTCTGCTTTTATTTTTTTTTTTTTTTTTTTTTTTTTTTTTGTTTTTTTGAGATAGCCACCCTTAATTCATAGCTTTAAGTTACCCCCCAAATAATGACAGATGTGTTCAGGATAACTTTTCTTATGTGCTGCTTTAAGAATTCCTTTACTCCTTGTGCATTGTTTGCTTGTTTGTTTTTGATTAAAATGTCATCTTAGAAAAAGAGAGGGGAAAACCCTTGTCCAGACATGAAAAATCTACCCTTAATGGCAGATCTATCCCGTCTTTCAAATTTTCATTGCACACAGCATTATATTATGCCATCAGTAGTCTTGCTGACAATAGCACAGCCTCGTTCTTTGTAACGACTGCAATTCAACTTCTTGATGAAAACACTCTTTGACAACACTTACCTCCATAGTAAGGCAAGATAAGAAGCATTAAAAAACTCTTTCAACAAATCTTGTGCTACTCCTCTTTATCTTCACCAGCAGAAAAGCTGCCTGCTGGTACGGAGCGGGTGGATATTTCACTTTGTTTCATGATCACTAAACCTCTCCAAGTGAGCCCTCGGTACCCTTTTAGCTTCTAACTGGAATACTGCTGTAATAGATGGGGAGCTGCAGTAATTTTTATAAAGACGCTGTGTAAACAAGTGAGATGATAGGAAATGTAGCCCCACTGAGACCCTGCCTACTGAAAGAAAATTCTCCTGCTTGCTCGTCTTCATTTTTTTTCAGCATACAGAGATTCAATCAGATGAGCTGCTTAGTTAAAGGTCAAAATGGAACACTTTCTCACCCTTTTTAATTTTTTCAAGCCAAATATTTTATTGGCTCCAGTACAGTGAAAAGAGAGGTTAAAAAAATGACAGTATAACCTGACTTAAATAAGGGTTATCCCTCATTTTAAATAAATATGAGACATTTCCAGCACTTTTAGTTTTACTTTTTAATAAATCAATCAACTTAATTCACATATTTTAATTGTATCTGAGTTCACAGTGTTTATGTAACAGAGGCACTCAGGACCAACTTGACTTTGGAGAAGGGTAAGACAAATTTTGCACTGACTTAACACACCTTACAATTCCACTGAAACCAATATATGTGCCTATCTACAGTACACAGTCCAGTCAATCACTGTGTGCTTTCTTTGAACAAATACATGCATGCATGTACACATTTTCAGTCCTTTGAAGATTTTTCTCTTAAGGCCTTGCTTAATTTCAAGTTACAGCAAGTCTATCCTATTTCATTATATTTATCATCATACCACCCCAGTCTGCACAAAATGTGCAGGGTCAATAGCACCAGCAGAGTGAGTCTACCTAGGTGCTGGAGATGAAAGGTCAGGAACAGAATGTTATTCCCGATAAATGAAATCTGCTGCTGCTCCTTCCATTTCTCTGCAAAGAGCTAAGAGTCTTTTCAGACCTGTGTGTTCAGACTGGTGGAGTTAGAGACCACCTGCTCTTTAAATGATAAGAAGAAATAAATGAATTTAATACTGACAGCTTGTTAATCCATCACCTGACAGCCACTGCACTGAGGCCTGATCACAATTTACAGAAATTCATGTATAGTTGCCTGAAGCCCTATTTAGTAATATCTCTGCAATCTATGAATGAATCCAACCTAGAGTCATATATAATAATCATAATGGGATTAACTGGCAGACATTAGCTCTCACCTTCTGATAACTCAAGGAAAGGTTTTTCTCATTATTCTTTCCAACATGGTAGCTGACATTAAATTTAATGCATAACAGAAAACTAATACTTTTTCTTTTCTAACAATCGGAACACATAATCCAGTCAGAATGGGTAATCCCTTAGTATTTATGGGTTATACTTAATTGCAATTAGCAGAACTAGTGGTGAGAGCTAAACATTTTTCTCCCCACAATTTTTAATATTGTTTGTGTTTTTAACTATAAGGTAGTTTATGGACAGATAAAAATTTTCAACAGGCACCTGCAATTATTTTACATGCATTTGTCAGTAAATCTTTTTTGGCTGAATCCTAAGGGATTAACCTACTGCATGGGACTTGCACACTTAAATCATTTGAAAAGAGAATACACATTACTCAGCTTGAGCAAGATCCCTGATTTTGACCAAATCACCACATACACCAAATTTTCAAAGATGGAGGGGACACATTTGCTAGAGACCAGGGCTCCTTCGTTGGTGCTCCCAGCTGTTTGGGCACAATGCTATGCAGAGGTTACTCATAAGATGTGATGGTCAGCCTCTGACTCTGACCTGGGACTTGGTGTCAGTGGAGCAGAGGAGCACCTGAAGGACAATGTCACCGCTTGCATTCCTGGTGGAGGATGTGTGGCTTGTTTCTTCAGGTGCTTGGCTGTAGTCACCTCTCGTAGTGCCTTTCCTGTTGACCACATGCTTGGTTTTTGAATAGGTGCTCATGTCTCTCCACCCTCTCCACAGAAGCACCGGATATGGAACACAGACTTGTAGATGCTGCATGAGGAATCAGCTGACAAAAATATGGAGAATCATGAATCATTTAGGTTAGAAAAGACCTTTAAGATCATCAAGTCCGACCATTAACCCAGCACCGCCAAGTCTGCCACTAAAACATGACTCTAAACTCCACTTCTACATGTCTTTTAAATATCTCCGGGGATGGCAACTCAACCACTTCCCTGGGCAACCTGTTCCAGTTTTAGCAACCCTACTGGTGAAGAAATTTTTCTTAATGTCCAATTTAAACCTCCCCTGGAACCATTTCCTCTTGTCTTATCACATATTTCTCGGCAGAAGAGAACAACTGCCACCTTGGTACAACCTCCTTTCAGGCAGTTGTAAAGAACAATAAAGTCTCTCAAGAGACTCCTTTTCTCCAGGCTAAATACCCCCAGCTCCCTCAGAGGAACTGTGCTCCAGACCCTTCATCAGGTCTGTTGCCATTCAGAAGCTGAGTCTGAACCACCAGAGCCACTGTGTTCATTACAGAGGGTTCTGGTTTTCTTGACACTGAGATACCTGCCCCAGGGAACTGCCAGTACCTTTGAATTTTGAACATTTGGCATGTTTCATTGCTTCTCTGAATCACATGCTTCTACCTATCCATAATATTTTATATTTTAAAAGAAAGGCAGAAAGGTAGGTCACATATAATGGAACTAAATAAATTTGTTTTGGAGGCTGTATGATGAAATCACATCTTTAGATAAATACTTTTAAAACATCCTGACTTCAGTACATGAAAAATTGAGCCCTTTAGGGTCACAAAATAGGTGGAAATAAACAATTTGTTGTTGTGCTTCTTTCCCTCCATACCTGAATAATCTAAAATATTCTTCTGATTGAAAGTCACAAAGACTTCCTGCTACTGCAAACATTGTCAAGAACAGGTCAGATTGACCCCATGCAATTCAGTGTTGCGAGGGGTTTAAAAGCAAAAAAAAAAGGTACAATTACCAGATGCCTGGAGCTCATTTTGCATTGCTAAGTTGTTATGTCTCTGTTTCTGCTGCTTACCGCCTGCTGTGGGAGAATAACAGCGTTGTTTCATGAGTACTTACAAGCAAAGTGCCTTTAAAACCCTCTCTGCTCTTCTTCTCAGTGCCAAAACTGAGATAAACATTTACCTTTTTACAAATCATAGAAAAAAGGAATCAACCCCCCATTTCTACCCCACCACGTGACAGTCTTTATGAGAGGGTGCAGAACTTCATCAGCCAAAAACTGCTTCGGAAAATGGCGACATAATAGCCTAAGAAGACTCACAGCCTCCTTTTTCCTTTGGCCATGTACTAGCAGCAGGCATCTGCCTTCTTGGCCAGCAGGGAGTTTTGGTACCATGTACCAAAGCAAGCAGGGAAATAAAAGTTTGTCATGTATGACCAATAACATGGCACAGAAGTCTGGCACCGGTAAAATCCCCCTTGAAAGTGAATTTTTCTTGTGCCTGCTTTTCTCTCATCCCTTCATTGGACTGTGTGCTGACTGGTAAAAGACAGAAACCAGGAAAAGGGGAAAAGCAGAATCTGCTTTGCCTTCCAGCTTATTGCACGAGAGAATGAACCTGACTGCATGTAAGGAGAAGTCCAGGATGACAGGGAGAAAAGCATGTTGAATAGCCAAGAGACACACTTCCCCTGTGAGGGATTTCTCTTTCTAACTTTCTTGTTAATAATTAACTGTTGCAGTTTGTCTGCAGCATCTCTTTACTGACTTGGTCTGTCTTTCCTCAGCAGGCAGTAGCAATGGTATTAAATGGAGGCTGGAATTAGAAATGCAATATTCAGTAATTTTATGAGTTATATAATTTTATCTCGTTGGCCAAGGGCCAGGATAGGACAGCTTCCAGCAGGAAAGGACACGTGAAATGTCACTGATGGATTTTGTGATGAAGAAAATAACTGAGAAGAAGCATTCTCAGAGTGGCCCCATGTGAGGTATGCACCAGGCACTCCTGGTAGGGGGGCTTCTAATCCCCACAATGAACATTTTAAAACCTGCTGTCTTAGCACTTAACTCCAGCTAGAAGGTACAAGCATGTGATTTTCATTTGAAAATATTCCTTGGGATGAGCAAGGGGGGAATAAAGTAAAACAAATGATTAACTTGCAGGGAGGCCTCACTGAAGTTACCAGTGTTTTCCTACTGTAATATTCATGTCAATCAGTTGTTTTCTTTTCAGCTTCACATAGTCCCATTAGGTAACGTGTTGTCAACAAAAAGAATATAATTTCAGCACCAAGGGCTTTTTCTGTGATTATCCAAATCTTATTAACAATGCCTAAGGAGCAGGTTTACTACTGGGTTTCACTGCTGTAATGTATAAGTGCATGCTTGGAGCATACATTCGAAATTCCCTGATCTGTTTTAGGTCTTGCATTACTCAAGGTACAACTAGATGGAAGAGATTAGGCTCAGTAGCTGCTTAATATTGAACAGTCTATCCACGTCATCTCTCCAGGTAATTTGGCAATACTGCACTGAATAACCGACTATTAACAGATCTTTCTCACAATAATACATTTTTGATACTGTCACTGATGATTTAAGATTTCGAGGAGCTGAAATACAGTTTTAAACATACAGTCCACTTGAACAGCTATAGCATAAAAACATAATGCCAGCCTAAATTGCATACTGCCTCAATTTCACTGATGTTATATCCTGCCAATAAAATGAGGCTAAAAAATAACTGAGGCGGTCTCTAGCTTATCTGTTTGTTTTTTTCCCAGTTCTGTCCATTCCTGTTTATCCCTGACACTGGTATCTTCTATTGCACTGAAGAGCTCAGAGACTCACTCTGTAAAGGGTACTTCTGAGGAGCTGGAGTAGTCATCTTCTTGCTAATCACTCTTCTCTTTATTCTTCTTCCCTTTTGTTTCATTGCCATTCACAGAAGGGCTGAAGAAGAGAGGGAAAAAGTTCAAGACAAAGGAAGCACTGCTGAGAGAGAAGATGTCACAATTTCCCGAGTGTATGGAAAAAAATAGGGAGGGAGTAGTTCATAACAGAGTCTCTGTTCCTGTGAAGCCCAGGCAGAAAGCTGTTTAGCAGTTCAGAGTGCTATATGCACCTGAAATGATGCATACGGCATGTTTATACACATATATGTATATTTTATATGGATATTTTCTACCCTCATTTATATTCTGGCTTTGGCATTGTTTGATAGCAAAGCACTTGATGGAGGCTGGAGGAAGAAGAATGATTTATATGGCTCTCCAATCTGAGTAATTGACTGGAGGCTGTTTTTTAGGACCTCCAGAAGGAAATGTAGGTGCAGTAGAAGAGCTCATTTTAGTTTGGTTTCCATAAGATGCTGTATATGCACTGCAGAAATGCTGGGTACTTGAGTAGAAGCCTTAATGACATAAAAGGGTTTTTTTGTTTTCTCAGTTAACTATTTGAAATTACAATTGCACAGCTCGGAATTGTCAATAGCTATTCAGGCACAAAGCTGGAGCTCCTCAGTGTTGTTCCATATCCTAGAAAATAACTACAGCAATCAAGGATCTCACTGTGAAAGCTGTGTGTGTGAAAACAGAAGTGTGGTGTGTCCTATATTGTGTTGTAAAAAACTGTGCCTAGGATCGGTACAGAAGCAAGTCACGTGCTCGAGGTAAAAATGGCATTTTTAAATCTGACATTCATGAAGCTATTTCTGTCAGTTAGGCTTATGAACCATGCCTGACATTTCTAAAATCACTGTTAAAATCACAGTTGTGCTGAGATCAAAGCCTAAGTCTGCGCTAACTCCAGTGAGGCCAAGATTTCATTTTTTGATGCCAGCATCTTTGAATATCTACATCCCCAAACTCAGTTGTGTGAGTTATCACACCAGTCCCAGTGCATTTTCAAGTGCTGGCTCTGAAGGTTCCTCTGTCCTGAGGTAAATTGGTATGCCTGCTATCTCCAGAAAAATAGCAAAAGTCTCTGAAACCTTTGAACATCGTTGTGGATATGCCCTGTGCTGTCACACTAATGCTTCTCCCTGGTTTGAGAATTACAGCAGAGTGGTGAAGCAGCTCAACAAAGGGAAGTGAGAGTGCGTATACATATTCCTTGTGCAACACTTGAAAGACTGAAGCTATTGTGCATGACAGTTTTGTTACTTCATATAACTCATAAACAAATCCTCTGTATCTGTGTATCTCATGTTTGCACTTGTCGTTTAACCTAAGTGCTTCAGACTTTTTTCCCACATTTTCTGATTAAAGAGACGTTTTCAAGGATCCAGCAGTGCTGAGTACAGGGGGAAGATCACTGCCCTAGTCCTGCTGGCCACACTATTGCTGATACAGGCCAGGATGCCATTGGCCTTCTTGGCCACCTGGGCACACACTGCCTCCTGTTCAGCCACTCCTGTTCAACCAGCATCCCCAAGTCCTGTTCTGCTGGGCAGCTTTCCNCCACCACCCCAATGTCCTTTTCGTCTGGGCAGCTTCCCAGCCACTCTGGCCCAGCCTGTAGCACTGCCTGGGGTTGTTGTGACTGAAGTGCAGGACCTGGGACTTGGCCTTGCTGACCCTCATACAATTTGCCTCTGCCATTATTCCAGCCTGTCCAGATCCTTCTGTAGAGATTTCCTACCCTCTCCCAGATCAAGACTGCCACCCAGTCAGTTTGGTGTTGTCTGCAAACTGACTGCGGGTGCCCTCAGCCCCCTTGTCCAGATCACTGATAAAGGTATTAAACAGGACTGGCCTCAGTGCTGAGCCCTGGGGAACAGCACTTGTGAGCAGCTGCCAACTGGATGCGACTTCCTTCACCATCACTCTCTGGGCCTGGCCCACAGACAGTTTTTTACCCGCTGAAGACTGCACCTGTCCAAGCCAGTTCCTCCTGGAGAATGCTGTGGAAAATGGTGACAAAGGCTTTGCTAAAGTCCAGGTAGACAACATTCACAGCCTTTTCCCCATCCACTAAACAGGTCACCTTGTCATAGCAGGAGATCATGTTACTGAACCAAAAAAAACCCACCCCTTCTGACAGAGTACAAGATAGATAAAGGCCACAATAGATATGGTAGCTGCCTTCATAAACTGGGCAGTGACATATATATCTCTATGTGCTGGAGTAATAAGTGCAACACTCAGTATTTCCCTGAAAAAAGGTAAGAAAATAGCAGTTTCTTTTTTTTTTTTTCGCTTCTGTTCTATCTTGTAGATACAATCTTGTACCTCTTCATCCAATAAATCCATTTGCAATTGTAGTAACCTCTATTGTTGTACAGTAATAATAGTCTTGCTGACTCTCAGACCTGACTTAATGGAGAGGAGACAAAGGCCCAGCACCTTAGGCTCAGTAAGATAAGAGGTTGTAGAAGAGAAAAAAATCAAGTGTTGTTGAATTGAGAGTATTTCCTAGAGTACTTTCAATAGCCTTCAAGACAATATGGGATAACCCCATGTGAGACAATGTGTACAATTATGATGGTCCATGAGGAGGAAAGAAGTACTGAAATAAAAGAGTAATAGATGCAGAAGAAAAGCTGACAGAATGAATAGGGCAATGGTTAGAAAGTCTAACCCACTTGGCTTGTTTTGTCCTAGCAAAATGAGACTTAAGATAAGACATGCAATGGTGGTAAAAAAATTAGTAAATACAGACTGCTGAATGAATTTGGAGTTGAAATTAAAAAGAAAAGTCCCATCCAATAAATTAATTAAGTTCTAGAGCAGAATCCTATTACCACAAATTTGGGCAAAAGTTGGAACTTGTATTATATTAAATTTGATCAGTTTTGATGGGAATGCCTTGCTTTTCACAGAATGTATAAATCTTATTAACAGTGAGATGCAGTGAAAGAATTCATTTCATAACGTGACTACTGTAGACAGAGGATCCATTTTCCTCTGTGGTCAGCTGCATTCAGTGCAATGACAAATTGAACTGTTGCTTAATCGTATCTAAAAAGGGTCTGTATTCCATAGCCTCATGTTTTGGTTTTTCACGTTTTCTTAGTTAAAATGGAGACAGTGGTGTCCTTACGGATCTCCATTTTGTAAGGAAAAACAGAGTATTAAACGATCACTTTTGCAGCAAAAATGGAAATATTCCATATAACTTCCCACATTCAAACTTTGTCACAAGTACTTGCTGTTTTAAATACAAAAAAGGAATTTTAAATTAAGCCTTTCCTGTGATGTCCTTGTAATACTCACAAATATAAGTGCTATAAACACGTAATATGAGTGATTAAAAAGGCCTTCAAATTGTCACAACTAGAAGCACTCACAGGGTAAATGCTAATTTTTTCTGCTTTTTCTCTTTCCTGAAGAACATCCCCCAGTCCAGTTTTCAGTCCTACTGTAATCGGAAGTGGTGTGTGTGCTGAAATATGTACAGAGATATAAGCATATTATTAAATATTCAAATACTGCACACTCATATGTGAGTTGGGCAAATTGTAACTGGGAGAGAAGGACAGAAAATGCAAATTTACCCAAATAAAAAAGTTATATGGATTAAATGTTGGAGTTTGCAAAGTTATAACTGAGGGAAATATTGCACAGTCCATTACTACAGAACAGTCAAGCACTTTGGAATGCACCTGGGTCCCATGCTAAGCCCACATTTATCCGCATTTAAACCTTTACCCTTTTCTTCCTCCAGTTCCCAATATTACCAGATAGAGTTATCTCCTCTTGCAAAAACTAGCTTCGAAACAGAGCTTGATTCCATGTCCATTCGGTTAAGATGTCAGTTTGGGAAGAGGAAGCCAAAGGTTGTCACTCCAAGTCAGTCAACATAGGGGCTTCCATGTGGGTCCTTTGTTAGCCTCCAAATCTATCAGGTTCTCCGGAGTGGTGTGTTTTTTCCACTAAAATAGTTCGGCACAATTGACACTGGTCTATATCAAAACAAAGCGAAAAATAAACCTCTGTAATTTTCAGTGAACATATTTGCATTTTATGCAAATTTTATATGGGTGCTTGTACACACACAACTGCAATTGCAAACAAAACCCGAATTTGGGACACCAGTACCCTTTTTGTAAATAGAGGAAACAAACTCAGTCAGGCTACATTTATGCCAGCTGTCAACTACTAGATCATTCATGAATTTGGTCAAATTTAAGTCTCTGTTGCAATCAGGGTTAGCGATCTTTTGAAGCACATTGTTTTCTTGATCTTACTTCCTTCAAAAAAAAGTCACTATAACTATCCTTTCATTTTAAAATGGACCAGCCTCCCTCTTCTATGTTTTTTTCTAGTGTACCTGTTTAACTTTGTTGTGACTTGTCAGTGGTCTTCTGACACAACCTGTGGACTGTTTAGAAAGTTTGTTGCTGCTAGTGGCTCCAGTTATGCCCCACTGGGTATGAGAACAGAGTTTTTTTCAGATTTCAAAAACACTCCAGCTGATTCTTAGACATGTTTCAGCTGTGTGAATTATCAGGTTAAAGAAGTGCTCATGTAGAACATGGCATCGGCACAGCCCTGACAGATATAGACTGCTATTTTATTTTTGGAATATCAGCCTAAGGCTATTGTGGCTGGCTTGCTGACAGACATCATGCGCTGGTATTCCAACAGAGAAATGTTGACTATAAAATCAACTAACCCAAGGTTTTGCTATTATACTTAAATTTTTAATAAGTTGTCAAAAGCCCTCTTTAAAGTGTTCATTTAAAATTGGACTGAGGAGCCCCACTGTCACTTAATAAGCACTTACTCACTGGAAATGCCAGCAAGGGGAAGGGTAGCAGGTCTGAAAACCTCCTCTATGAAAAGAATTTTTGCTCTTTTATTCAGTTTTGACTGGCTAGGTACATCTACCCCAGATAGTCACACTGGATTGCAATATGGATTTCCCATCCATATCATCCCTCTCTCAGGTACTCAGCTCCTTTCAGCGTACTTGTGTGATTCAGCCACTTGTTGCCATAACATAACCTCAGTGGTATGGTTGCATTTTCCTTACCCCTCTTTGCCCTCATTTCTTCTTTGAACAGCACTATTTCATCCCTCCCCTCAGCAAGGAGGGATTCACAGGAACCTGAATACAGTGTCATGGCCCATGTAGGTTTCTCGCTCCACAGACAAGAGGACTGTGGGTTGCACCTCTCCAGCAAGAAGAAATTGGTATGAGCTGGTTTTTATATATCACTGCTCTGTAAAGAGTTAAAGACAATGTGTGCCAGGAGAGACAAGCTGTGTTTGCATTGCTGCTGTAGGACTACTGCACTTGTTATCCTTGTGTATTACAGATGGCTTCCTTCACATGCTTAGATCCTAAGCAGGCAAGGTATGGCACTTAACCATATAGCAAGGTGCAGAACAAGTCTCACCTGAGCAGAGTTCTGGCTCCTTAGAACAAATTGTCCTTGTTTTTCTGGATTCAGTCCTACAAACACTGTGCCATGCCCATACATGTGGCCTTTGTGAAGAAAAGCCACACCAACTCTCTTCTCTTTACTGATGTTGAGAGGATGGGACAAGGGGGATAGGAGGCAAGGAAACAACTGGGAGCAGATGAAGAAATGACAGGTTATTTCCCACAGATGTGGAAGCTGAGCTATTTTCTAAACTGTCCTTGTAAAACCAGGTGATGAGTTGAAGGGTGAGCCAGATAATTGCTCTAAGCTCCATCTGATGTTTGTGCGAAGGATATAGAATGCAGGGGTTTCTGGCTGTAGCTAGCTCACTGCCACCACATGGGTTTTGATGGTGCCCTTGTACTCTGCTTTCCCACAGGGGAGACAAAGCCATGGGAGTGTAATACTTTTAACAGCATCTTGTGAAGAGCCCCAGTAAAAGCAGTGATAAGTTCTTCAAAGAGGAAGATGTAGGAGATGTAGGGAATGTAAATGGCACACAGCTATTCATGCCTCTGTCGTCTCTTCAAATACACCTGCAAGAACCAGATCCTCATGTGTTTGCCACACTTTGTGTGTTTTTCTTCCACAGGAGTGATAAATGTGATCAGAATTGACTTCTTCACTAAATCTAACAAGCAGTTCTGAATCAGTTCTAAAACAGTCCAGGGGTTACTGTTCAACGTGGGACTGAAATGTCAGCAACACTGAGTAATGAGATTAAGCACCTCCAGAATCTGGCCCTGAAAACTCTACCTGACCTTCACACGTTCATCTTTGAAGGGCCTTGTTGCAAAAAATATTCCAATCCTTTAGACTCTGCTTTCTGTCTTCTACACATGGGTAGTGATGATTATATGCAGTTACATATTATCAATATAAAGATTGATTATTTTCACTAGTGCTGCTGTGAAGTGATGAAGGCATGCAACTGTTCTGTGATAAAATATTTTATTGCCAAAGCAGAAATCGTGGAATAGAAGAAACATACCAAACTATTACTAACTCTTTTAAAATATATATATAACAATGTATAGTGTAATTATTTTCTTCTGTAGTATCTGCAAACTCTTTATTGACTTTATCAGCCATTGTCTCTCTTTGGAGTCTTGTGTGGGCAGCTGTTTTGTCTGAGATCACAGACTGATGCCAGCACTCATCGGTTCTAAACTTCTACTTTAAAGCAGTCATTAACACTTAATTAGCTAAAAAGCCCTCTATAGGTCTAATGTTGAGATAAGGCTACACTGGCCAGATGTCCTAGATCGAAATTTGGGTGGTGACTTCACCAGGCCTATACACATTACTGGGTCTGTCACCAAACCTACTTGCTGTTAACAAGGGACTTCTAATGGTCAGGATTTACCTTAACATAAAACCTAGCCTGAAGCACTAAGAGACCACTCCAGTCTTAGCAATCTGACAACACTGTTCTTTGTTTTGAATAAACAACATGCCCTGCCAGAGGAAGAGTTAAATCTTGCTGCTTCATTATTTTATCTGTCTTGCTGTCTGTCTACCTATCTATCATCAAGCTGTCAATTAATCAAAATGAGCTGTCTAAAAAGTGTATGGTGCAGCATTATTTGTAAACAGACATATAACAAGCATTAAGGTAAAATGTGCCCAAAACATTGACTTTTTTCTCCCCTGCTCTCCAACAGCGGGGGGATAACAAAATACGTCCAAGAAGGGAACAACAGTGGAAACCTGCGTTTGGGAAGGACTTGGAGGGATGGGAGTGTCTGGAAGCAGAAAGACAAAGCCCACTGATGCATCCAGAAGCACAGAGAGCAAGAGATGCTGCAGCTGAAGGTTGCAAAGAAGAAGAGGGCTGGCAAAGCTGTGGCATGAGTGTGTGTGCAAGTGAGGAGAAAGTAACAAAAGGATTCATCCTCTAAACCAGCTGATAATCATTGCTGGGTGTCAGCTGACAAAGTGCACAGAAACGATTCCCTGCCTTGCCACCTCTAAGCCTACAAAGGATTTGGTGGAGATTTGGCTTTACCAATAAGACTGTGAAACAATAAAGGTCACTTTTACAGATCATGTTTTGTCCACCCCATGCTAAAATTTACCTGTCACACATGCATTAGCTACGTAGCCATAATCACTCACATGCTTACAACTATTTTTGGTAAATGTTCTATTCATTGAGACTTTCCAGTGGAAGATTCAATAGCACTTTACCCCCTGGATTGTTCCCACACTGACTGTGTTTGCATTATCTCCTTAAGATTCTGTAATTATTAAAATATAACCTGGATTTTTTACTCAATAGGGAAAGTAAGTTTTTCTTAACTACACTTTTTAATAACTTTTTAAACAACATAACAAAAAATATTTATCTGCACGCAGGGAACAACACTGAAAAAATGCCTCTTAAAAGGTGAATGCCTCAGAAAGTGATGAGATACTGAAGAAAGAAGAGGAAACATTTGGATACTATGAAGGGTTACAGCAACTCAGAGGAGGGAAGAGATGAAAATTTGTGTGTGAGCTTCCAAAGGCAATAGTTAGCATCTAGCCCACGGGATAAGTCATTACCAGATTTTTACGATTGTAGCTCTTACTTTCACCTTTTTTTAATTGCTCATTTCTGTCTTTAAATATTGACTTGTTAAGCATCAGAAAACATAAAGAGGATCAGACTTAGAAGATTTGCAAATGGCTTGAGTATTTGTTAATATGCAGTCAAGCTGTGTCTCATGGCAGTGATGTCTAACTTTTCTTTGAGGCATTGAAATAACTCAGTTTCTGTCAGCTCTACACTCTCAGACAAAGCAAAAGGGAGTAGAAGAATGAAAAGCAGGTTGAAGAATCTTATGCCAAGTACTAATAGCTGATAGCAAAACTGCCTGTTTTTAGCATGTGGCTGTGAAGAAGAAAGAACAAAAGTGCTGGAAACAAATTGCTGCCCATTCTTTTGAAATTTGAAATGAGGAATTTTAATTCTCCCAGACAAATAATCACACTGATTCCCACCTGACAGCCATTAAAATAGTGATGTGCTAGCAGAGGACCCTCAGTGCTTCTGGTAATACTCTGCCACTAAATATGAGTGAAAAACTGGGGTGAATTCTTGGTCTCTGGTGTTGATCACTTCTCCCACCAGGTATAATCTCAGAAGCTTCCTTAAAAAAGCACTTTGTAGAACTCACCCCTTTTTTAATGTAATGAATGTCAATAAATCTTTTGGGGGAGAGACAGGATGCACTGAGGCTCCTGGAGAATAAAGAGAGAGGGGGAGGAAGGCTTTCTCCTGCTATACACACTCCTTCACTCATTGCAGAAAGTAAGCACAAGTGTCATTGACACACACAGTGATCTACAGTCCCTTGATGTTTACTGAAAACTATTTGCCTGCCCCCAGTAAAAACACTTCTCAAGTACAGGAATGCCCTGGAAGCAGTGTATGGGGACTGGTGATGTTACCAAGGCCAAGGACACCAATCGACTACCCCAGGCATTGTACGGAGAAGCAGCTTGTACTCTAGGCAGTAGTGGGGTCCTCTGGCTGTGCAGGCTGATGGACAATGTCGTCCCTCAGAGACAAGGCTATGCAGGTGGTAGAAGGGACCATCCCCATAAAAGGGGAACATGAAAGGACTTTATGGTGAGCAGGGCTCTTCTGGCCCTTGTGAGCCAGTATTTTGCTTGGAACCACTAGGTGTTAGTTAGGTAGCTCTAACTAAGGCCTGCATGTGAGACCTCCCAGATTTATTTTGCTTTTGGTCAGAAATTGTCTTAGTGAGCTATATCTGATATGTTGGCTCTGTTTTATCGTCTGAGACCCCCTAAGCACAGGGTGATGTCAAACAGGCAAGTTAATTTTAATTCAGCCAGGTCTTCTGCAGATGAAAACCCAGCCTCTGCAGTAAGAAGAGAAAAAGAGGACACTTTTAGCATCTGGGAAGCTAACCCTTCTGCAGATTCCTTACAATCTGCAGAGCATGCCCATATACAGCACCATGGAAAACCAGCAGGCCTCAGTCAGTTGTTACTACATATCATCTACACACAGCAGATTTCTGGGAAGTCAGATACAAGAGACCTGTAATTGTAGGAGCCTTCATGCATTGCCTAAAGGAAAAATAAATCATGTCTCCAAACTGATATCTTGTATCTCATCAAATGGATTGGCTTATTGATCAGAAAATTACTTGTCTTTTTTTTTGTTATTGCATTGTGTTACATCTGTTATATTGCATTCCACCACTATTTGCTGCACAAGACAGTGTGATACAAGATGCATGTGAGCCAAAAAAAAATCAATGGGACAATATCAGACATGCAAAAACCACATTGATCATACAAACCAAGTGTCTGCAAACAAGCACAAGAGTGCTTTGAATTATGGCCACTCAAAGAATGTCTGTATCTATAACTTAATTGGGAGTAACATCTTCATGGAGGAGTGGGCTGGGGATAACACAAACTGCTGAGCCATAATACCCACAGGGGACTTCATACACCTCTTCATATCAAATACTGAAACTCTTTTCCTATATTATCATGATTCCGGATTATTGCAGACAGAGGGGGAGAAAAAGACCACATACTTCCAGATAGGGTTTTTTTTTCAGTTGTTGATATTGGTTTTTGATCTTTTTGTGGCTGACACTGTCTTTTGATCCTGTTTCTGTTCTTAACCATCCCTATGGACAAACTGGCTCTTAATATGTGGGGTGAAATGATGAAAATGAAGCATTAGGTGTATATGCAAATGTTATGGAACTTCTACAGGGGGTGTGATAATTTACTGTTTGTATATTAAGTCATTTACACAGATAGCAGATAGCTATATCCGATCTTCATTTTTTTCTAACTGGTATGGACCACCTTCTCCTACAGCACTCAGACTTGCTTGAGCCAAAATGGAATTGCAATAGAGCTGGTACTTAAAATATTCATTCCAGGTTCTTCTTATTATCATCCATAATTACCAGTTCTCTCTTGCACTATATATCACATAAAATACACATTGTATATTATACAGGATTGAGTCACTAGGGGTTGAACCTCTGAGATGCAAAGACTGGTGAAGCTGGGAAGTTCCTTTGTGTAGTCCACCACTGGCTGCTCGACCCTGAGTTAGACTAAAGCAGATCTCTTACTGAGTGACCTCCCCATCACAATGCACATCATTAAATTATGCAACTGTTGGGCCATGAAGCTGGTAGTTTAAGCTACACATCAAAGTAGATTGAAAACATGCAAAAGTGTGAGAGTGAAGTGGAGAAAGAGGGGGAAGAACAGGTAACAGAGAAACTCTCAAAACTGTGAAACTTCTGTGCCCTCAGACAACACCTGCATAGCTATTCCTTGCGAGTCAGACTTCAGAAAGTTTTTGTGCCAGAAGCCCACAGGGTGATTGCTTAGCAGGTTGCATAAGCTCACTGCTTTTCTAGTGAGGACCATACTGCAATTAAGCCACAGAGGTATCAAGGCGGCATTCAGGATGCACAGCATGTTCACCTATGCTATCAGCCTATGCAGCATTCACTGTGGAGATCACTATTTTCTTACTGGAAAATTTTCATTCCACTGTGTGTGTGTTTGGAGGGTAACAGAGAGGGTCATTCCACACTTGTGAGAAATATGTTGGCAGACTTGTGACATGCCAAAGTAGTAATGCACAGTATAGGTCACTCAGGAGTGCATCTTAGGTTTCACTGTAAATCTTAGGTGCTCTGAAACATCCATATGGTTATTGCAAATAGCCCTCAGGACACCCTAGATGGTATGCCACGTGGTTTACACTACGTAGAGTGATTTTCTTCGTTCTTTTTCATAACAAAATGGCATTTTGTTTTTGATGGATTTAAAATGTCTTGACTCTTCCTTCTTGACCTTTTCACTATGGAGAAATAAGTTTACTAATAGTTTGGTCTTTGAGGGCTGCATCCATCTTAAATGCAGACCCATGATTTTTTTCCTCATATGATTTTTTTTCATTTGCCTCACAATGCTTTTCTCCAGATACTTTGCATTTAAAATCAAGCAAATCTGAGTGCTTCTGATTTGCTTGTGTTAAGGAGGAAAAAAAATCATATTAAACTTTGAGGATTCTGTCACGAAACAGTAAATTAGTTTCCCAAATCCATAACCCATCAAATGGCTGAGTGATAGCAGTGTCATGAACAGCTTTAACATTCTGTGAAGGGCCTTGATATTAATTTGGAAGCAAAATCCAATACCTTGAAGATTTCTAACCTAAGGATATTTGTGCCTTCAAAGTTCATGAGCCATGCTGCTGCTTAATGGAATAAACCTATTCTGTGTACTTTTTATGGATTTTATTAAAAAGAGTAAGCTAGGAAATATATATATATGTAGCAAATATACTGCTGTTTGAATCACAAATTTCCTAACCTTAGGTCATAACTCATAATAAATCTTTGAGCAAACAGGATCTATTGTCAGATTAATACAACAGGTAATTAGGTCCAATTAAGAGGTTGTCTCTAGGAGAAATAATTGTGCTTTCACTTAGCACAGGATAAACTGGAGAGGAGAGTCTGGTTAAAAGCCGTGGAAGGCTCTCCAGCACTGCAGAGTCATCGTTACAGTTGATTGATCTCTCTGATGAAGAGCATTCATATCTATAGGATGGAAATGCTCATAGGATCTAAATGTCCATTCTCATACTAGAACTAGTCAGATTAAATCACTCAAGCAGATAATACATGTTTTTTGACTCAGCTGAGAAAAGAGATGGCAATTTAAGGGCTCACAGCACCTTCAATTTTAACCCTGGTATCTTCTGATCTCTTATTAGGTATTCTTAGTTTATTCGTATTTTCCTCAATCATTTCCTGATGATTACATCAGTCTTCCCTTTTATTTATCAGTGCTTTATCTAGACACTCTTAAACAAAATTACCCAGTGAAATTAAGCCAATGAAAATAAAACATAGCTGTGGTTAGTCCTACTACTAAGGGCATCAGTCCTCTTTGTTGACTTGTGCTATAGACAGATATACTAATGCTAATCAAAGAAATTAGAAATAAAGGTTTTCACCCTTACAACATAGGAGAAAATGTAAGAAAAAAGTTTGAGCTTCTGTTTTATTTCTTAGTCTGTAAGATACATAGTTAATTTTCTCAAATAATATGGTGGAGGCTTTGCTAGAGTTTTCAGTCCACACAGTGTCTTGTGTCATGCTGCAGAATGGTCAGGCTGCTGCTGACATTACTCTTCCCGAAAGAAGCAGCTGCATGGTCCTGCTTTGTGTTGGCAGCATCAGGAGATGGGAATTATTTTCCCTCAAGCATGCTCCTTGCTTTCTCTGGAAGGGCTCCTCATTTGTGCTGCCTTTGGAGCATCCTTTTCAGCCTAAGAGCACAGCAGAGATTTCTGCCACTGAACAGCTTTGGTTTTTACCAGGTCGGCCAAAGAACACAAAGACCACCCATGAAAATTTGCAGAAGAAACTCCTAATCTAGTGAACAAATACATATTAATTTCTCTCACGGCAATTATACTTTAGAATGTGGACTTTTTACTGACAAGCAGAATGGAAAGAATACTCATAAATGCACAGCTAGCTCTAGGTGAGTTTGACTGGAAGCATAATATGCTCTTAAACTTTCTCAGGATTACTGTTCCTTCTAAATTTTCCATGTCCTCATCAAATTTGTGTCCTTATTTCTCAGAAGCCGCAGAAAACTTCACTGTCTGAAAACTGTGCCTCTGTTCCTTCAGGCTAGATTCAAGGTACGGAGTCAATAAGCCAAAAAGCAATATCCACCCAAGTGCAGATGCTCAAACAGCCAGAGCTGTAATTGACTGACTTTTGGAATTACACATGAGGAGTGGAGGCAAGGTTTTTACTTTATTAGGTGTTAAAGAGCCAGATACACAGATGTGAGACAACACAGAAGCAGTGTCAAGAAAACCATTTTACCCCTAGGATCTGGCAGCTGAACACTGAATACCAAAGGTATTTTTTTCTTAAACAACTAAAAGGCAGTTTTAAACAAGCCAGTGGATCATGGGTTCAACATATAGTGCAGGTGTAGACATAAACATTCTCCAGACAAGCTAATTGATTAAGGAAAGTCATTACTTATATCTCTTGAGTTTACTAATGGGAGGCCTAAAGAGTTTAAAAGCATATCAGGTTTCCGAGAGACTGACTCTGGACTACATTTCAAAGTACATCAAATGCTGCTGTACCTTGACTGGATATTTGATCGGCACCATGCTGCAGAGAGGCAGGACCATGCTACAGCAGTCAGGGAGGTGGGGAAGCACTCGCTGCACATCACTGCCGTGGAGGCCTTGCTGCACTTTTCCTGCACGCTACTTATGCTTGGGGTAATCAAGCAAAACACCCAGACAAGAGCCATCTGTGTTTAGGGTCACACTCTTCCTCTTCATTTACTTAACTGCAGCCTCTCTAGTCTCCAAGCGCCGTCCTGGGTGGGCAACATCTGTACCAAAAGGGGGAGGTGCAGGCTGCACCTGTCAAATTCAAAGGGCTGTCACAGTCCCAGCATAACCTTGAAAATCCCCAGCAGATTTAGAGGGGTTTTTTTCAGAGGTTGTATTGGTGGGAGAACCTATGGAAGAGAAGTCTTTGAATTAAAACTCCATGTGGCAATATTTGAAGTGAAGCCACCTAGGCTAGCCTTTCAGGATATGGAAAAGATGATGCACTAGGTATTTGTCATCCCTAATCTTTATTACAACCATCAACACTTGATTAAAGGCAAAGTTGGATGCTTCTGTTCAAATTACTTCGTCTGTAACAGTTAATAATGATATTTAAATTGTCATCATTAGGTGTCAGAGCCAATGCTCTTCTGAGACAAATGAAGTTGTTAACACTTCCCTAGAAAGTATTGCTCCCGACTGTCTGCTACCTCTTTCAAACACCAAGGTTATTTCTTAAAGAAAGATGTAACGTCCATCTTTGTATAATATGACAAATTTGTAAAGCTTCCAGAAACAGAGGGGGCTCTATTCTCACCTGATTATTATGTAAGTTAAATGTATAAAGCTTCACACATCAAGGTGAGATAATAGCTCTTACTAAGTTTAAGGGTAAACTAAATATCTGCTTTCATGTTGTATGCCAAAAAATAATATTTATGCTCAGGAGAATTTGTGTCCTAGGTATGGTTTCCTAGGAGGCATTCATATATTTTGTGTAGCTATTAGCATGAAGAAAAGGGGAATCAAGAAAAGTAATGCTCAAATGAAAATAAAATAATTCCATGCTGCTGGCTTCTCAGGTTTTCTTACACGAAATAAACAAAAAGCAGGTACCCACTGAGGGGGGATCTTGCCTGAAATTGGAATGATACTATGTGAAATGTCCACAGAGGCTGGTAATGCTTTAAGGGACAGAACAAACGAATTGTGGGATACAAACTGCTGTTTGCTTTGTCCAGCGTGCTAGTTGCAGAAATGACTGACCTTTGTTGTTATGGGGAAGAAGCAAGAAATTCCTGTCTCGGCCTTTTCCAGTGGGCAGTGGTGGCCCTATAAATGTCTTCTCCAGACATTACAGAAAGACACCACACCCTTGCTTTTTTATCTACCTTCTGATGCACCTTTTAAAAGCTTTAACTAACATAGCTATGCATTAAGAGGAGAGCAAAGCACAATGTCTTACCACTGACCTGGCCCAGTCATGGAGCTGCTCCCCTGGGGCCCTGAAGCGTGTCTTGCAGGTGAAGCTCTTGCAGCAATGAGTCCTGAGGCATCTTCCCGGGATATTAAGTTTCCATCCCTGAAAGTCCTTTGGAATTTTGGGTTATGAAAGATGTATGTCATTCGGTTCTATGTCATTAGACATAGAGACATCTATGTCATTCAGTTTATCACAGTGACCTCTTTTATGGCCAAGAGAATTTTCTTTGCATGCTTACCCGATATGTTATCTGCCACTCCTCTGTAATTTTGCTTGTGCTTTTCAGAAACCTTTCTAAAATTTATGTTTGTGTTGAGATGACAGACACCACACCCATGATTCTGCACAAGGCTGCACCACTGTCTTAGCTTGTGTCCCCTTTTTTAGAGATGAATATTGGAAATCTGCAATGATGCTACCCACTGACTATAACTGGGACTGATGTGTCTTTCTGTGTGTGTATGAAATTCATTAACAAGGACACTGTAAAGGAAATTTCAGAATAGTATCAGCTCCTGGTTTTCTACAGGGCCAGTAAACTTTACACTGCTTTGTATGTAATTCCTTCCACCACATTTACCTATAAGTGTCACAGAATTACCAAACCACTTCCCCAACTTGTAAAATGTGATCCCCAAAAGCATATATGAGTCTCCCTTAGGCATCCAGCAATGCAAGATAAATAAGACTTGAGATTTCTTTGATAGAATCATGTATCAGTAGAACAAAGAGGGATTCCAAAACAATGTACTAAACCTGTGGCAGAGAGGTAGTCAATTAGCTAAAGCATTAAAATGAGATTAAAAGAAGTTAAAAAAAAAAAAATCCATCTTGTGACTGGGGTAAACACGAAATTTTGTAGGATAGTTGGGTTTTTCTAAATGTCACTCAGTTGTGTGTGAATGTAGCAAATCAATTAGATAAAATTAAATTTCAAGCCTGATTGACTTTTAAATATTCAATTTGAGCACTGCATTTTGTGTTTATTGCTTTGCTCAGGAAACATCTAGAAATGGCAGTTGAACCAAGGAATTAAATGAAACTTGCACTGTCAATAGCCTGGCTGGGGTTTCTGCAAGAGCATGATGGCAATTCTGTTTATTCAGTGCCATTAAACACTGAATATCCGCAGAACACAGAAATATAAGTCTGAAAAAGGACACACTAGCTGCTGGAGAGCTTTGGCATTTATAGCTGGATAACACTGGCAGATAACGAGAACTTCAATGCCATGGAAATGATAACTATGAAATATGTAACAATACTAACCCACAAAGATGGAATGTATATCATGAAATATTGGAAGATAATTCAAATCTGCCTGGCAATCTGCTTTTCATTTCAAGTGTCAAGCCTATGTAAGCCATAACTTATCCAGGTATTACTCATGTGGGAAATAACTACAAATTTAGTACAAGTCATGGAACAAAAAAAAAAAAACTCCAGATGGGAAAAAGAGGAAGGATGTAATGTTCCCTCTCTCCCCGTGCTGTCTGTCTGTGAGAAAGAAAAGGACTTCTCTTAGAAAAACATGCTCACTTCTTGTAGAAAGAGTGGAAAGCCTGTGATGGCTACAACGAGATCCGTCTGCTGGAGAGATGCACCCCAAGAGCGTGAGAGATGCATCCCTACCTCTTGCCACCTGCCCAAGAAACAAGGAATAACACACACTTATCCCCAGGTCTCTCCTGTCCTTGGCTCTCTTTGACCACCCCAAAACACAGCAGAGAGAGATGTTACACCAAGTACTTTGTTATGGCCTATGTCATCTGAGGCTTTTTCCTCTGGGGCAAAGGTGTCATTACTGCTTTTCATGCTGCATTTGGTGCTCTGGGGAATGGGCTTTGGACCAGAGAGAGAAGGGAAGAGAGAAAATCTATCTCAGGACTGAAAGGTTGAGACAATGTATCATATTAATATTGTTTTTTCATGCTTTTTATGACAATCTGACAGTCAGTCAAAGGTCAAAGTTTCCCATTATCCTGTTCCAGCATTATCAAAGCCATGGTAAGAAAATATCTGAATGAAAAGCTACTGATACCCTCTTTTTTTCCTCCCTTGCTGATAAAATAGAGCATTTCCAGGCAACAAAAAGAGAGAGAAGGAAGAGATAGATCCCTTTCATTCTTTTATTTTCCATTTTTTTTTCTGCCATAGTAACCTTTATACCAGCAACCTTTCTATTCTCCTGAGGCAATCAATTTTGTTCAAAGCAAAAGGTACAAATGATGAATTACATCGCTGCAATGGAACTTTCCCAAAATCATCTTTTTGTCTTCCTTCAGTCACCAAATTCAGAAATATTATTAACAACTGAAGGATCCTATGGAAAGGGATCTTGTACATGCTGCTCTGCCTACCCAGAGTGGCAAGAATCTGGGTTTCACTGGGATTCAGTGTATCCACAACAGGATTACTTTAAGTAAAGAAAATTTACTGCCAGAGGTTTCAGGAAACTTGTATTTTATTTTCTTTATTTTACTGCGAGATTATATCGACTTTCTAAGATGACTATTTCTTCTTGACAGAATACACAGACTATTTTATTTTCTGGGATACCACTGGTAAAATCTATGCAGTCTCATTACCAGATCCAAGTACAAAAGAAGTGCATAATTTTCAGCAGAACTTTACAGAGAATCAGCCCTATCAAAATTGCCATTCAAGGTAGTTCCTGCTAGAAAACAGATGAAAAAGATACTAGTTTGAAAACAAACTAGTGAGAAACTCCAAGTGAGAAATACAATTTAATAGGTAAAATAAAATAAATGCAGTAGTACAAAAAAAACAACCCACTGACAGAGTCAGAGTACAACCTGACCCCCTGATGGTCAGGGGGTTGGTAGCAGTCCAATTAAATGGTGGCTGCAGTCCTCCTGGAGTGATGGTTCTGTTGAAGCAGTGATTCTGTAGAAGGGTCTGGTCTTCCTCTGAAGGTCCAGTGGTGGTGTAGAAGGGTCTGGTCTTCCTCTGGGAATCCAGTGGAAAAGGCTGCCTGTGCTGTTCCAAACCCCGGATTATATCCAGGTGGGAATGCTTGGCTCCTTCCCCCTGGGTGGAGCATCTCACAATGGGATGGTGAGTCACAGGGCAAGGCATTGTTGGGCCCATTAACAGGAGATAGTCCAGAGGGAGGAGGCAGGGAACATTGCTACACCTGGTTTCAACAGCTCATGAAGATGGTAATAGAATACACTGTAACCCAGGACAATCACTTTGACACACAAGCTAAAACCAGCCTACCCTTTGGGTCATTCACAGAGCTGAGAATTAAATGTGTCTGTGAAAAAAAACACTTTAGATAATGATACACATATTAATGTAGTGTGCATCCAGCTTTGCTTTGGCAATTGTTCTGGACCATGATTCTGAGATGAGACATTTCTGTGGAAAAGGAAAAAGTCATGACAAGGCAAGGAGTGAAGTCTTGCATATGGAACACATGAAACAATCTTGCTCTCCTCAGCTCTCCCACAGCCTTAGCTGAGATCTCTGCTCCTTCAAGAAAGATGCGGTCAATTGAGCAGAACCTAAATAGTAGTCTTGGTAACATCACCTGTGGATAAAATTGCTCAAGTTGAAGTTATTAAGTCTAAAGAGAAAACCAGGAGAAATAGCATGAGAACAGTCTCCAGACAAGAGGAAGATTGCAGCCAAGAGGAATAGGATAGGAGATGGAACAGGACAATAATTAAAGCAAAGAGGTTAAAAATATTTTCTGACAGCAGGGACAGGGTACCAGTGGGCTAGATTGCTCTCAGAGGATTGTCAGCATTGGAGAATTTTGAGGACACATTAGACAAACACTGATTTAGAATAAAAACAGGTACGTCAATCCTTCCTTAGGACAGGGTTTTACTAGATGGCCTAGGATGCTGTAAGGTTCTCTGGCAAGTGATATTAGTGCAATCTCTGGTCAGTCACAACCTCTACACATCCCACACCATCCAAATTACTTCCCTTGAGAACTTTTTATGCATGGCCTGCATGGATGGGACATGTGGCCCGTGAGTGTTCACCTCTGATACCTGTAACTGGCACTTGAAATCTGTTTCTGGGACTACTTTCAAAGGCCTCACTGAGTGGCTTCTCTGCTGTTTCAACAAGAGTCAGTGATGAAGCAGATGGCTTCCTCCCCATAACTGCCTCCATACCACAGTAAGGATTTGAAGCTCTGCCTCCTAGCTGGATGGCAAGGCATCTGGTGATCGGCAGCCTCTCAGTTAACCTGAGTATTTCAGGGCATGGAGTTGGGAAGTCTAGCACTCCGTGTGGGAAACAGCTAATTGATTCTGGAGGGAAACACAGGGTCTTTCATGAAGGATGCATCCCAAGGTGAGGCACTTTATGTATGCCATGGCCATGTGCTATCCAGTGTCAAGGCTGCCTCTTCCCTGATGCCCAGATACCAGCCTGTACCTGAAGCCAGGGAAATGTCATGTCACTGTCAGATAAGGCAGAAGAGGCCATAACGCATTTGAGTAGAAGAAGAAAGGCGGCACACGCTTGGCTGACGCTGACATCCTGACACTTGACAAGTGAGTTTAAGATGGAAGAATTTTTCTCAATGCTATGGAGCACTTTACAAGCATTCCCTAACCTTCATGGTACTTCTCATACCACCTTCTTCTGACAAACACAGAAGCTAAAGTTCACCAAGTACCTTCAGTCCTGGCAGAAACAAGAGATGGCTTTGTGTTGGCTGGACACTGGTGGTCACTGGCTATCATTTTTCCCACCCTGCCTTCAGGAGGATGTCCTGAGCATGTTTAGGTGATTCACCAGGATGCCCGGCATGCCCTCTTGTCTCGGCTGACATGCAGGAGCTCCAAGAGTAGTACTTCTGCTACATTACCAGGTAATGAGTTTATGTGCACTTTTCACAGAAACGGGCAGGACAGAAACCCTGGACCAACTTCCAGAGCCCCATCTTCAGGCAGCTGGGAGGTGCATGCATGCACTCCCACCGCCATCCCATCCATCACACTCACACATGTTCTCACAGGTCTGCAGAGCTGGAACAAAAATTACTTTGTTTATGTCTACCAAATTAAACCAACCCTCCACCTTAGGTATAATTAGATACAGATGTGTCATAAGCTAGGGCAAGCCCCAGACTTGCGTAAATAATTGTTGTACAACAGCAGCAAAGGGCAGTGCATCAAAAATTAGCAGCTTTGCTGTAGTCACAAATTGGCTGTTTGCCAGTGAGGCATTATTTGTGCCTTTTCTACTTATTGTTGAATGTGTGTTTGTTTGTTTCCCTGCAGCCCCACCGAAATTATGACAAGAATTTTGTTTGTTTGTCTGAGGGGTTTTTTTAATGAGAGCCACTGAATTCCCAGACGCCTAGCACTTTATTTTATTTTTATGTCGTTGGAGTCTCATTCCCCTTTCAGTGAACGCTGTGCCTCTGAAGTCATTGCCCTTGAGTGCTATGCTGTGCACTCTGGAGCAGCTGAGCCTGGCATCAGCACAGATCCAGTGGTGCCTGCTGTTTTCTCTGCCCTGTGACTGAGATAGTGGCACCAGCAAACTTCTGCATGCTGGCTGAAGAGAGCAAACCTCCATGCTGCCTCTCCTGCAGAAAAACTGTAGTAGTGATGCTTTAATAACACGATATTCTTGACAAGCTCAGAATGTTTTATCGAAGCTCAGCAGCAGGAATGGTCTTTGAGAAATAATTCTGCACTTCTGGAGCTGCTGGCAGTTTCTCTGCCAAACATTCCCCCCACACAACTTCAAGTCTCTGAGTGTAGGCCTTCCCCTGTCAGGCAGCAACTGAGAGGCCCACAGGATGTGGCAGATCATAAGTCGTTTTAATTTCTCTTTCCTCCTCCTTGAGTGACAGACAATCAATCCTTCCATGGTGAAGTCCAGTTTGGAGAGAGACTCTGCTCTGGGAAGTTGAAGAGGCATGCACCCACAGCAGAAATCTGGGCTTCCCATACAGCAGTGGGATGGGCATTCATGGACATTCAGAAACCAAAAATTTCGCATTCTCGTCACCATCATGGGAGAAGAGCACAGGTTTTTCATTATATCCAACTGCTAAGTCAACGTCATTATTAGTCTGTACTTGGCTGCAGCAGGCCCTCCATAAAGCTATAACATTATTTGCTTGTTTATTAGTAGCAGTAATAGTACTGAGGACTGACCACTGACTTGGGAAGGAGTTTGAATTCCTCAGTGATTTCCATAAAAACTGGGAAACTCAACAGAAGAGAGAAACCCT
Organism: Rhagologus leucostigma; assembly: GCA_013397725.1. Classification (NCBI taxonomy): domain Eukaryota; kingdom Metazoa; phylum Chordata; class Aves; order Passeriformes; genus Rhagologus; species Rhagologus leucostigma. The sequence continues at coordinate 659,583 of VZTD01001144.1, read as the reverse complement.
ATATCTTAGTTATTACCTGTGGACAAGTAAAAAGGAACAATATGAAGTAGTCGTGGAGTTTTCACAGCAGAGTAACTGGAGAACCAGATATAGCTGGTTATACATTGGGTGCTACTGAGGCAAAACTTAGAAGTATTTTCACAGGGGATGAGCTGATGTCATCATGTTAAGAGCAGACATTGTGATTTATCACTAGCTAGAAATGTCACCCTGTTGTGCGCTTCTGGTGGTTCTTTAGTTATGTACTTTTCTGACATCGCTTTTTAGGGCTCTACATTTTACTGTATCAGCAGATACCGATCTCATAGCTCCAGGGCTCTCTAATCTGCTACCTGAACGCAAAATGTGTCCATGGCTCATTGTTGTGAGACTGCAAAAACAGTGTGGTTTCATTTTTTAAAGAGAAGACTGTTCTCATTTTTCTTAAATACAGTTCTCATTGTACTTTGGAACATATGGTCTTTATTTTGCAGGTGCTGAGCTTTTTTCCTCTGCTAGGTGTTTTTTTGCTCTGCCCTCATTGCTTCTGAGGGGACTTGCCTTGTCTATATGTCAGTACAGACTTCTAAATCAGACTTCTAAAAAGCAAGTTACATGACAGTTCTGTGATGCCGCCAGTTATGGTTACTTACGTGCCAAGCTTGTAGGAAAATACAACTTAATATTATCACACGTGCTTCTTCCTTTCCTTACTGTAAATGGCTGAGGTGATCCCCAGACCTATTGTGCAAAACTGTCATCATATATTTAGGAATTAATTTGATCCATTGGCCAACATTCATTTTTAGAACTGATTCTTTAAATTCAATTCTGGCACTAATTTGTGACTTGAGTTGTACAGTGTTATAAACAATATCTGTTGAGTCAAATTTCACATATAAACTGAATGTTTAGAAGACAAGTTTCTGCAGAATCTAAGAACCATCAAAGTATTTCTCTGCAGTTTATTATTCCAAGATAAGTGTGCATTTATCTTTAAATACATGTAATAAACAAGCAGTGTAAACGCTTGAAAATAAGGTAATGGTTGCTAATATTCAAAAAATAAATGGTGACTTATTTCTCCTTGTAGAAAGATGACTCTCCTGAGAAATGCCCTGGTCTGAGCAGGAGTGCACTTGATGTGGATCAAATATTAGCTGACTTGGGTTTGGGAGGCAGTGGTTCCAAATAAGCTTCACTGACTCTGTCAGCTAAACTTCCTCTATTTCAGGAATACAAGATCTCACCACTAGAGTCTCATCTCAGCATGGCTGATAATTTTTAACCCATGCTGCACACACTCCTCCATCTCTCTTGGCCTCCATCTTCTTTATTCCATCCTTCCACCCATGATAAAAATGCAAAGTACTGTGGGTTTGCTCAGAGCCTGCCACTGGGAAAGAAATTCAGGGCAACACTGGGAACAGCGGTCATGATTCCTGCCATTAAAAAGTGCTAAATAAATAATAAAATATTTCATTTTAATCACAGTTCATCTCTCTTAGATCAAAGAAAATATTCTAAATGGGAAGTAACTTATAAAATGAAGAATGTGCTGTGAGGAAGTCTGATTTAATTTTGTAGCATGAATATTAACCAGAAAACCTCTAAATCACCATACAATTATTAAGGAAGAAGAAGAAGAAAAAGAAAAGAGGAACAATTTCAGGGAGGCTGTAATTTCATTAAGCATAAAAGCAGCTTGAGAACAGAATTTGTGGTGCAGGTTGTGCCCAACACCTGATCTTGGTTTCCCCTCATTTCTCTGCCATAATCTGCAGCCTTTTAATGAGAGGTAGAGGTTGTTATAACCTTGCAGTGTAAACCTGCCTCTCTGTTTCTATTCTGCATGACAGTGGTGTCACATTAATGTCACTGATATGTCATCTCAACAGTTGTTTCACAGTAGCAGTAAACCTACTGGGTAGTGACTCTTGCCATGCAGAAATTCCCAGAAAAATCTATTTCTAACTCTGGTAAGTATGCATTTACCTCTGAATGATTGCAAATACTTATTTTAAAAAGAAACCAAAGCCTTTGACTTTCTCCTTTGGCGTTTCTTTTTTTTTTTTTTTTTTAGGATACAATAACCCAGCAGTTACATCTCGTGTCTTTTGCTGTTTCCATAACACATTAAATGCTGTCAGTAAATTTTCTCAGACCCAGTGTGCCTAAAACACTATATATATATATAAAACATTCTTGCCTTTCTCAATTGCACAAAGCCTGTTTCTCTCCTGAAGCCTCTCAAAGCAGATGTTTGTTTACAGGCTGTTTTAAATGCTGACTATAGGACTGGCTTCCTCCCCACCCCACTTTCCCTGTTTCTTCCCATCTCTCTCTCCTCTTCCTGACTTCCAGCCTCTGCTTACTAGCAAGCAACATGCAAGGAAGACCATTCCAATGCTGATTTCCCTCCCATTTTCACTCCTGCCTCTCTCTTTCTCTTTCCCTTCTTCTGTGCAAAGCGTTTGCAATATTTAGTTTGCTGGCAATTTAAGTGTCTGCAGATGCCTTGGAATAAAAGTGGCACATAATCTGGCTCCACACGGAATAGATAGGGTTATGCAGCTGATGGGAGAGTTAAAATCCATTTGAAGAAAAGCCAAGGACACACAGAAGCGAAAAGTGGGTGCTTCTGCCTAGAAATCTACTCCACAGACAGGTGGGTTATGGGACACGGGCCTCCATTCTTGTGTTAAGAGCCTATTAAGCATTTGGGAGTTGCTATTGCCCCTGTGGTTTATTTTCTGCCGCACTCTGAATACAGCTCAGCATCTCCCCTCAGTCTCCAAGGGGCGAGGCTTCTGCTGGGACAGCGGGCTCAGCCAGGCGTGACGGCAGGACAAGGGGACCGGCTGAAGCAAAAGGCTTTTGGATAGGGAAATACTCTGTCAGAGAAAAGGGAGAGGTTGGGAGAGGGCAGAAAGGGGAAAAGGAGGCGGAGAAGGGGAGTGGGACAAAGCAGGCTGGTGGGTATTCAAGGCATCCTAAACCCCTCAAAAGGGCATTGTCCCTAGGCGGGGGTCCCGCTGGCAGCGGGGGGCAGGGGCTGCTTCTCCTGGAGGTGGCCAGCTGGAAGGTAGCCTGGGGGGCCCAAGGTGGCCCTGGAGGCACAGCCCCCCTGCAGCTAGGGAAACATGGAGCGTCTTCCCCAAAATTCGCGTGGTGCTGGTTGTGTTTATTCAAGCCCCAGCGACCAGCTGTCAGCAGCCAGTGAATGAGGAGAGATTTTTTAATGATGGCGCTTTCAACCATAATGATCAGTTTGTGTTGCTTTCCATTTTCAAAGCTGTTTTTTTTCCGAAAGAAAAGGCTGAAACCTTCCTTTAATGAAACACGAAGCCCAAGACCCTCCTTTGCATGTGTGCTCCTCTCCACTCCCAGTGGAGGAGCTCATTATCATGGGCTTTTCAGGCCCACAAAGACAGGCTCTGCTAATACTCCACAGCCCATTTCACGTGTTCATTCATGCCCTTTTTTTGTTAAATTTTTTTTTATCAGTCTAGTTTCAGCAAACAATCTGGGGTAAGCATTTTTGATTTGGGCTTTAGGAGGAGGAAAGGAGGAGGGGAGATTGTTTCAGATCAGGGGAAGTGGTAAAGCTTTTACTTAACTACAAGCACATGCATATGCTCACAGAAATCATTGGAAATGCGATATACCTGCCAGAGGCTTTAGTACTCTTCCCAGCTCAGTCATTCCACAGTGCAAATACCACAATTCCCCACCTGTAAAATATGGCGAGCAGCACTTTCTTCCCTTGTACAGTGTTAGGCACCTAAAAAAGGGCCCGTAATAGCCAAGTAACATTAGTATCTGCATCCATAAACTCAGCAGTAAGTTCGAGCACTTTACAGCATCGATGTCCTTCAGCATGAGAAAATGGGTAGAAAGAGTATAAATGGGCCATTTGAAACATATCTGATGTTTAAAAAAAAAAAATGAACCAGGTGATCTGACTGCAAGCACTACTTTGATCCCATATTTTTAGTATGCTTGTTATCATATAGAGGAGGAGAGACTGAAGGGAGACTGAAACTAAAGAAAGGGCTCCCAGTGATTTCAAACAGTATTAGACAAGACCAGCAGAGCCTGTTGCACCAAGATAACAAAGTGTTGGTATGCAGTTCAAAAATGTCTGCTACAAGATGCACAAAGTCAGTGGCAATTTCCAACACAAGGTCAATCTGTGTCAAACATACCCTTACTGTTATTTGAAGATCTTCCCCAAAGTTCAGACTTCAGAGCTTAAGGGTTATTCCTGCAGCACCTTGACACCTCGTTCCTCCTGTGGGATCCAGACCAAGGTGCTAAGCACTTTAGTGTTACATCAGTCAAAAAGAAAATGGGATTACTCAGAATGAGACCTGTAACAAGTAAGCAGGAAGAAACCAAAAAAAAATAGCAAAAAGGCTGTGAAACACCAAGCAGGAAAAGAACCTGACTTTCAGGTGGGGGGGGGAGGGGTGTTGTCTTGTCAGAAAAGTCTGTTCCTCTTGTTTAAAACAGGGGAGCTCAGTTGGACAGCAATGTGCCCATTGCTGGGCATTTGCTACATGGTTATATTTGATGGTGCTGAGTCAGAAGGAATCAAATCCCTCTGAGGAACAGACAGTCTTTTTAATTTACAAAAAATGCTAATACTTTCCATAATGACCAGATCATGTTGATCTGCTGGTATCCATTCTGTAAATGAAGACTAATTAAACATTTGCTGAAGCAGAATGGTTTTATTTTGGTTGCTCACATGCTTAAAATTTGCTATCTGTTATGAGTTTGCTGAATTGCCATTGCATGCAAAATGAACTGAGGCAGAAGTTTCATTCGGCTGTCATTTCCCTTCCATTTCTGTGGCCTTAGTATAAATCCAGTGCAATTTAAGATTGCTTCAATTTATGCTGATGAATATAAGATTGATTGAATTCAACAAAGTGTTTTACACACATATCAAGTCTATCTTGTGCTCTAGTCACACTTCCTCTTCTCCATCAAATCCCAAATCACAAGCTGAACCTCCCCTACCATGCTGGCACATCTTAGAAAACTGTCATGTTACACCAGAGAATTGAGGTTACTGATTTTACACTACAAAACCTTTTCCATGGTTATATCTTTATTGTCTTAAGTAACTCCTTTTCTTATTTCCTTTTTCTTTTTGCTATTTCTGTTGAGAAAATAAAAAACGAATACAGAAACTTGAAACATGAACTGAACCTTTCTCTAGATGATCAAATGATGAGAAAAGTCAAGCCAAGAGACAGGAAGAAGAAAATCAGGTGCTGGGCTCGAAGAGAAGGATCTTCTGATCAACTAGACAAAAGGTAGGACCGAAGAGTCACAGATGATTTTGTTTATTATTTCTCCATAGCAAATGTCTGCATACAGAAGAATACTCTAAATATAAAGAACATGGGGCAAAAAGGTCTCTTGAAAAAAAAAATACCTGTCACCAATCCCCCAGATGAGAGACTGCAACAACGAAATGAATTAATCTGGGCCCCACTGTTGCTTCTCACTGAGCTATGGGGATGTGACAAGGGAAGTAATGGGAGGCTTAGTGGGTGAATGGGAGGATTCCAGCCACCAGGGCCACACTGGGAAGCTCAGCCCCCTCTCCACTCAGCACAGGCAGTGGGAAACTCAATACCCTGACTGGGGACTGCCTGAGCTTGTTTTTCCCTTGTGTGGAAAACACATAGGGCATGGTCTGTCTTGAAGAAATTAGAGACTGAGAAGACCAATTAAGTCATTCAGTTTGACTCCCTGAGGCCAATTCAAATACTATTCTCTCTCCTAGATACTCTATTGTGGTTTTTTTCAGTGCAATTTTAAAAGTCCCAAGTGACAGTGCTTTCATTATTTCCCTGAGGACACTACTCCACAATCCAATATATTTCACTGTCAAGAAGTTTTTCTTGAAATTCCTCTTAAAATTTCACTCTTAATTTCCTTCCATTTACTTAGTTGTATATTGATTTTTAGCTATAGTAAAAAATTCAACTTTGCTTTTAAAATGTTGATGGAATGTCACAATATCCTGTCTTTATCACTGTTTTGCAAGAATGAGTTTTATTACAATTTTTTTTTTTTTTCAGTTGAGGCCCTTCCTAAATTACGTTGATCCTCCCTGGGCACCTTTCCCATACATAATGTGTCTGCTGTAGGATCCAATAGTCCAGATGATGGCTCTCACATAACTTTGACGCATAAGATATTTCCCCTGCCTCTGCAACACATTGACTGTTGAGGGTGGTTTTGTTTAACTCATGTCAGCTCGCACTTGAAGCGCATGCCTAATTTCTCTGCCCAGTCTCACCAATGAGTGTCTGGCATCAGTACCAGTCCCCAGTCTTCTTTCCCTCTGTGTTTGAAATGATATCTCCCAGTGTCCATCAGATCATATATATTCTAAAATATCACAATTTATGCTCATTTTTTTCTGTACTAGATTTCCCAGTATGAAGTAATGCATATTTGTAATAGCAATCTCATCACGTAATTTTCATGGACAGGGTCTTTCTCTATGTCCAGTGGTCTAATGCAGGATGTTAATAACTCCCTACTTCATTATTCATCATTACACTTTACTATTGTCTTTTACAACTTTTGGTATGTGCTACACTTTCTTGCACGTCTCAGTTAGGTTTTAGAAAAAGATTTCAGGAAGTACATTGTGAAGAATGCAGACAAATGTAAGCGCATCCAAATAAGGCAATGAAAGTTCTATAGTTAACCTGATTTTTTTTTAATTTCTTTTTTTTTAGAGATGTGAAGCATTTTCAAGGATCCCTCTTAGTTTTATTTTTTTTAAATAATTGTTATATGTACCATTCTGCTCAAGGTTTTTGAACGTTCTCCTATTGCATGTGTATTTCAAGAGTAGTTGATATTTAGGTGGCAGCATTGTTAGGTAATTCTATTATTATTCTAAGCCATACTAGACATGTCATCTAGACTTGTAAGCTTGGAGGGAATGATGTTTTCCTAGACTTTTTTCATCTTTCATAGCAAATATTATGATGAAAACAAACAGTTTTTCCCTGCAAGTTTTATGAAGTCCTTTTCTGCATTCATGCATGGAGTCAGTGCTGAGCCATTGAGCACCACAAGGAAAATTATGTGTATGGCAGCAGTAGATGCCTGAATGATCCTGATTATTTGCACAGAACAAGGCATCCATATGTCACTGTTTAAGTCCAAATGAAGAAATTATCAAGAAGAAGATAAAGTCACCCAGATTTGCCAGCCTGTCTTATTCTAACAAAACCCTGCTTTGACAAAATGTCTTTCTGGACAGAGGGTTCATAATCTCTTATGACAGTCACTGGAGAAAGACTGTGTCAATATGAATGACTTTACCTTTTATAAATGCCATCAGTATTATGAATGTTAATTTGAAGGTGACATAATTTTCTTGCAAAACCCATTAGATTTTTATGCTCTTGGCAAGCAGCTCTGCTTTGATGATTAGACACAGTAACTCTTCTTTAGCAAGGAACCTTAAATATTTGTCTCGGCTCTGTAACCAGACATGATTAAACTTAAACTTGTGTTAATGATCTGACACATCTTTCTACATTTAGCTATTTAAGCACAACAGTTTAATTATGGCTATATAATCATCAATATCTATAATGACACATTGTGGGTAATGCTGTCAAACAGGATAAACACGCTCCTGCTCTTTCAAAGCCTTCGTGATCACACAGCATCTTTCATTCAGCACTAAATTACACTAAACCCTACCTCTTTGACATCTCTTTCTTTCAGATGTAATGATTGCTCCTCAAGAAAAGAAAAGTTTTCAACTCCACTGTATGTGTTCTGGAAGTTGGATATTTTTGTCTCCAAAGCAATCACAGTTATGATAACCCCTACAATAAATCCTCAAACAATAACTTCAAAGGGGTGAGGGCTAAATGTGCAAGGAAATTCAGATGCCCCAAAGATTCAATATTCTACAGCCAAGGTGGGAGCATGGGAGTACATTGCATTTCTTACTGTATACAGATTTCAGATGTCTCGAGCTCTAGGAAGAAGACGTGAGAACATGCTGAGGACCTATATTTTAATTCCATCACTTAAATTTCACTTCAGGTAGCTAATTTCTTTTATGGCTTTGGCCCTGGTTGACTAATTACACAAGAGGGAGGAAGGAAGTATTACCCTTATTTTACAAATGTGGAATCCACTACAGAGAGATTAAATGCTTGCCTAAGGAAATGTAAGAAACTTGAGGCAGAGTCAGGAATGCCCATTTAAGCTGTTCTTCAGATCTACATCTCCTTAGTCTCTGATTCCAATGTCTTAACAAAAACGCCTTTCTCCTTCACTTGTCTCAGCTATGTCAGCTCAAAAATGCTCTAAAGTGGACATGCTGAGATGATAGACTGTAACTCCATTTGCTTCCTTAGGTATTTTACTTGTTTGTTTAGGCGGGTTTTTTTGCATTTTCTAGTGAAGTTGCTAATTCTTCTCTTTTATGTAGGTTTTCGTACTGTGACAATCCCCCGTTTTGCAAGTGCCATTTAGTAAAGCCTTGAGCAACACAGCTAACATCTGTCACAGGCTCTTTGTATCTTCCTTGTCTCCCCAGGGAAGGAGTGTTGTTTCAGTATGATTTTTGCAAATGCGTGTGCTGCCAGGTATTTGTGTCTGAGGAGGCCAGGTGAAAGTGCACCTTGCCCTGCCAGCCATGGTGGTGAGGTTGTGGTAGTCTCTTTTCTCCCGGGGAGCCTGTTGTGGGCAGGGCTGACTCAAACCCTCTTGGCAACACATGCAAAATTTTGTATTTCTCTGCTGGAGTGGCGTTGTCAGAACTGGGCTGCTCCAGGTCTGGGAAAGGAAGGCACGGAGGGCAGAGTTGGAAAGCAGATGCAAGGGAGGCCTCAGAGGGCTGGCGTGTCTCCTCAGGGAGACGTGTCAGGGGAACAGAGAGCAATTGCTGACCTCACTCTCTGGCAGCAGCTTTGACTCCCCACAGATGTGGCACAGACAGAGTGGGCAGCATGGCTGTGGTGACTTTGCTGCCAGTAGAACCCCTGCCGGGGCTACGGCCTTTCTCCCAACCACCCTGGCTCCAGCCTTTGCCTGTCCTCCAAGCAAACTGAGGACATTCTAGCACACCAAGAGTGGTTGCTCTACCATCTCCCAGATGGAAGTACGGCTGTGGGGCCATGAACCTCAGGAGCAGCCACAGCCCTTTAGTGCTTACAGGCTCACCCATGGAATCTGGGATGTCCATACCCTGGAGCCAATGGGATACAGATTAACTGCTCTGGCTTTTAGGTGGCACAGTTTAGGAAACACACTTAGGTAGGACTGGAATTCTGGACTCTTTAGAATCAAATGCACCCCATCAACTGTAGCTTCTTGCAAGCCTACCGACCATTCGCACAAAGTTTGGCCAAGCTTGTTCTCTTTTCATAGAATATATCAGGTTTAGTTATAGGGTGTTCTCTAACGAAATATAGGGGTTTTTTAAAAATATCCATCCACCTCTCTTTTGGCCCAATTACTTCTGTGATGCTACCTCCATCAGACCTGATGCTGGCTTTTGCTAGCTTCTGGATAAACTCAGAGCTATAAGGCTGGATGCCAGCTGGCCAGAAATGAGGTCTACAATGTAGATTTCCTCAGCACTGGACTAACAGATGGTCAGAAAGAGGACGCCCCTCTGTTTGAGTGTTGCACAGGCAGCTGCCCTCAGGAGTGGCACCAGCTGTTGAGGTTTCCCCGGCTGAGGAGGGGCATAGGCCACTTCTCGGGGCTCAAGTTGTGGCTCCTTGATGGTGTCTGTTACTAACTGAGCTGGATGAAAGTACTGAATTCAACCAACATAGGTGGGCTGTTCACTGCTGAGTGGGAAGGAGCTGGTCTATGCAGCTTGGAAATCTCCCTGAATATGCATGATCTTATTGGCAAAGTATAAGTGGCCCTTGCCTAGAATTCATCTTGGTTACATGCCATGGTCATCCAAGTCTGATGAAGTATTTTTTTAGGGTGTTCAGCAATCTGGGGCATGATTTGACATTTTCTTTAGAGGTCACCAAGAAGCCTCTCTTGGCTTATTCTTTCACATTCATCTTAACACTTTCCTTCCTGCCCTCTTGGTTCTCTTCTCCGACTGTGACTTCTGCTAGACCTCCAGCATGGGCTGCCTGCAATGATGAGATGCAAATGAGCCAAAGCTGATCCCAAATTTACCTTATTGTTTTCTTTCTGTATAGCAACATCTTCCAAATGCCTGTAAGCAAGCTGAAAATGGTAATCTGCACAGATCTAGCCTCTCCATAATTCAGGTTGATCGAATAAATCTCAGCAGACTGTTTTTGAACTGAAGCAGAGACCTACAGTATTAATGTTGTGATGCCACAAAATTTTTCCTTCTGCTTGTTAGGACAATCACTGACATTTCTGTCATTGATAAATTGAACCAGGTGTTCTTTCTAATATGAATTACATCAAAGCTCGGTACAGAAAATATGCTGTCTCCATTATATGATTTTGGAAAAAAAAAATATTTTTTGAGGCGAGGTTTTATAATTTAAAAAAAGTCCACACAGCAACATTGTTCATCATTCCCTGTTAAACCCTCAAGCTGACTCTTGAAAGATAACAGCACGTTATAGGGAGACTAAACTGCATCCCACTCTAACCAGTAGTGAGCCTGACGCTGACTTAGGCAGTATGTCAGGAATACTTCTGCAGACCATCACTGCAGAGTAGCGGTGTCCCTAGACAGCTGGGGCTCTGGGGAAACGCTGTAGTAAGGGAACTTTTATGTCAAAACCCAGTTACACCTAGAGAAAGACAGTAGCTAATTTTCAAATAAGCTCAAATAAAAACATACTTAATTTCTCACTTGTTTCACCATTGCAATTTGGAAAAATATAAGTAAATTCTAAGGTCTGAGTGATTCAGAAACTGGCAGCTCTGTTAGTGTGGCAGGAATCTATACTATAGACACTTACTTCTCCTTTCCTCTTTATTCCTGTCACCTCTGCCATTGGAATCAGATACTCTCCAAATTGAAAACAGGTATCTGATCCAGAAGAGCGCATTTCCCATTAAATGCAATGAATCCTGATGCAACCTGATTGGACACAAATGAACTGCAGAAAATGAAGAAAAAAGGCCAGTTTGCAATGTAGGTGCAGTCCTTTAATACGTCTAACTGAAGACCCAGGTGGCTGCGGCAAAAAGGCCAATCCACTGCTATTACTGCAAGTGCTCAGCAAACCTAAATGTCTTCCAGAATATCCATCATTAAGTGTGAAGAATCTGGATCAGAATCAATTCTTTACTGGAGCTGTTTTTTTAGTAAGGTTTTTTTTTTAATAAGCTGTTTTTTGGTAGTTTTTCAGAAGAGAGTTTGTGGGTTTTTTTCTTTTTGAAGAACATTTCTGCCCTGTAATATGGGCTTGACCCAGTTACCTCTGACAGTGGTAAAAGTCAGCCATAGCTGTGTGAATACAAGAGATATGCTTATGCCCAAGAGAGGCAGTGGAGTTGGATCAAGCCCCATGTGTGTGAAAACAGGCCACAGAAAATCTATTGCTTTAATTGCCTCCTAAAAGATTGACATGGTCTAATTTGCTTATGGTTAAACACAATAATTTATGATGAGCAGGATGATTACCTTAAGCATTCAGCACCAATTACCAAACCTTCTCTTACCCCACCTCACATCCTCCAAATATTATTTTACTTAATTCTGTTCATAACAACAGGAACATTTTCAATCCGTCAGAATATCCCTTTGCTTGAAAAAAAATAATCATTAGCTAAGCTAATTCCTGGGTAAAACTCTATATTTCTTCCCACATACACATTCTATATTGAGGTGCAGCGTGCTCTGACTGTCGCTACAATTTGCTGTGTTTAATGGTTGGAATATTTCACCTCCCTGTTAAATATCCCTTTGCCCTTTGTTAAGTTTGTTGCCTAGTAAATTGCATGTCTAGCTTTGAAGCTTATGTTGCTGCACCCCTGCTGCTTTAGCTCCTTATCTCCATAGGATTTGCTGTAGCACACACAGCCAGTGGATGAATTTGCACATATTTGCAGTGCCGAGCTTTGACTTTTACTGCTTGAATGTAAATGAAAAAAAGAAGAAGAAAAAAAAAAGAAGTCATTTCCTCTTCGTGATCAGCAATTCATCATCACTAAAGCACTGGGAGGAAAACAGTTATCAGCTTCCCATTTTAGGTTATAACTTCAAAGCAAACCTTTGATTTGAATGCCTGACTCTGAATGCTGGGGAAAGGAGGGGGAAAGACAGTGGGGAGAGGAGGAAAGGAAGTAGGAGGGACTGGACCATCACCTTGTGGTGGTGACAGCACCCACCATCATGGAGAGAAAAACAGCTTGCTAAGGTACCAGAAAAGCCACTGGTTTCCCACTTGCCTTGTTTATGCTCATTCAGGAATTAAAGGAGGCACTGCAGGAGTCCATATTCAAATCCATCCTTACAGTCAAAACTTACTCTGATTCTTCTGGAAATGATCTGCCTTTAGGGTATTAAATACTTACCTAATAAGAAAATGAAAAAAACTGCATTTTCACAGACTTGTGGAAGACTGACTGCATTGTACCCTCTAGCTTGCTTTTTTTTTTTTTCATTTGGAGCAGTTAAATTCAGCATCCATTCAAGGAAGTACATATTTTTGACAAATTTCAATTAAAATCGTAGACATTCTGTGTCATAAACAGCATGTTTTATTGCTACATGTTTTTAGAGTAAGGTAGAGAATTTAATTCCCTGCAGAGCTTGTTTAAAGGCTTTAAGTGCCTGCCTGAGCCCAGATCCATCTTACAGAAACCTGTTTTTCTGCTTGTTATAGAGCAGCCCTTCATGAGCTCCTTTACTTCCTCCTTTTCTGCCTCTCTCATTCTCTCTCTCTCTTTTTAAAATTTTATCATTCCATAGCCAGCATACTCAGGGCTGTTTACAGTACTGATACCTTGCTACATTAGTACTGCATTGATTAGGGTTGAAAATAATCTCAGGAAGTCATGTGTAACTCCCACTCCTTGTCCTTTCTGCCATGTAAGCACATTCTTTTTGCCTGAATGAAAGGAGAATGTTCTGTACACAAGCTCTTTCCAAGCCTTGGAAATGTTCTGCATAGGTGCCTTAGAGGACTTTCTTTGGCCTATTTTTGTGTCAGTCTCCTGAAACTATCATATATCAAAAGCTGTGTTATTCCTTCATTCAAGTCCATTGTACTACCAAAAATACTGCTTAATCCATTTCCTCTGATGGGAGGAAGTGGGCTGTTGATTTTTGAAATGTGCATGCTATTCGCACGCACTAGGTTATTCAGTAAAAATCCCTATTAAAAGACCATTAATATACATGCTCTGGAAACACCTTTGCAGAAATCTCCTAGGCTTTTAAAGACAGCATGGAGAGCCTGATTCCTCAGAGCGTTTTGTCGTTTGTTTCCATCAAAGCAGAACTCAGTGCCAGATTACATCTTACCACAGTGTTTATTTCTACAGTAAGCAGATATGTCTAATAAGACATTGGCAAGATTTAGACTTTAAATCACAGCCCATTCCAAACCCTAGGCTGCCTATTTAGGATCTTCACCCATTTCTGTACAATCCCATCTTTAGTGGAGCAGCACCTAATCCTCTCCTTTCTCAGCAGAACATTCTTTTTGGCAGGAGGGTGTGAGGGGTAATTAAGGGGCCCAGCTCCCAGCTGTATTGTTGGTAGTCCTTTATTTGCAGACTGCTGCTGCTGTGCTCAGCAGAAGGAGGGATGCTCTGCCCGAGGGATGCTCTGCCCCAGCGATGCTCTGGGACTGGGGCTCGACCCCCCTTCCACCTGCCGCAGAAAGGCAAGAGCTCCCCCTGTGCTCTGAGTGCAGACTGTGTCCTCCAGAGAGAATCTCTTCTGTTTCCCCTGAAACCCACGCTGTCATTTTAATCAGGTAGTTCTGTCTGTGTAAGGGTGACAAGCCATGGCTGGCATAAACAGGGCCTAAAACTGTGTATCTGCCACTGGCAAACAGGAAAAAGGGAAAGAGAATTGCCATTTTGCTAGAGCCATTTGAAATTAGTGGGATCATTAAAAGCTTTTATTCAAATAAATAAATTCATAAAATTGCCTAGAACTCAATAGCGCAGGATGTCTAATCAATAGTAATTCATTTTCAGAATTGCCGTCTGTTTCACAAGCCAGGAATTGCAAGAGGTAAATCATGACAAACACTGCATGCACAGACAGGATCCATTATATCACAGCAGGGGTCACGCTGGAATCACTTCATCTGTTTTTAAGGTTTGAAAGCCCAGGATGCAGCGGATTTTCAAACAGGCCCATCTGTGTGATATTTCTGGCCACAGATCTCTGGTTTCCCCACCGACGGTGGTAACTAAATCTCTGTGATGTACTCCATGCCACGGGCTGGATTATTTGCATTAGGAGTAATCTTCTGGTGACTCTGCAGGTGTCTGTACCCAGCAGAATGAATTACAGGGCTGTGCCTAAGCAACTTTTTTCTGAACAGTATTTTGGCTTGCAAGTTATTAGAATAGGTAGTTGAACTTTTGGAGGTGTAGCCTGTGCCCTGTGCCATAATTAAGGACTAACTTCTCATGCAAGAGGGGCAAAGCTGGAGTGGGGCCACTGTTTCTCCATCTTTTTTTGCTGAGCTTTCTGAATAACAACAAAAAAGGTAAATGCACATAACTGGAATTTTCTGACAGCAAATTCCAATTCATTTAAAGTCCTGTTTTTAATTCTGTCCATAGATGACTGTGAGAAATTCACTTTTATAGCTGGGAGGCATTCCACCTGGAAAAAACTAGCTCTGGAAAATGAAATTTCCATCTGTTAAAAAATGGGAGGGAGTGGAGGGGGCAGGGCAGGGAATAAATGATGGTCTATGTAGATTAGGGCCAACATTTTCAAAAACAGGAACTAAAGTTAGCCTTGTGTATTCATACTCAGACACAAATAAATATATAGTGCTTTGGGAAATTGTGCTAAGCCTCTGCTAGCTCTGCTTGTTTAACCCGACCTCATCATTTCAGGCCATAGTCAGCTGCCCAAATGTGGATGAGAGAGAAACTCGTGCTCATCCTTTTCTGTGACAGCGTTGACCCGTGTCCCAGGGAGCGGAGCCTGTGTTTCTCTCATCCTGCAGAGGAGTGAAGTGCCGGTCCAGGCTAGAGCCTGTGGATCTGTTCATGGATAAAGGTTAAAAACTCCAGTCTGCTTTGATGTCCAGAGGGCAGACTTTGACCTGTTTAGGAGACTGGTTGAGACAGTCCCTTGGGAGGCAGTCCTGCAGGGCAAAGGAGTCCAGGAAGGCTGGGCAGTCTTCAAGAAGGAAACCCTAAAGGCACAGGAGCAGGCTGTCCCCATAGGCCAAAAGTTGAGCCAGAGGGGAAAAAGACCAGCGTGACTGAACAGAGAGCTTTGTCTGGAACTCAGGAGAAAAAAGGAAAGACTATGACTTTTGGAAGAAGGGGCAGGCCACTCAGGAGGACTACAAGGATGTTGTGAGGTTATGAAGGGAGAAAATTAAAAGGGCCAAAGCCAAACTGGAACTTAATCTCACTACTGTCATAAAAGACTGTAAAATATATTTCTATAAATACCTCAGCAACAAAAAGAGGGCTAAGGAGAATTTTCATTCTTTACTGGATGCAGAGGAAAACAGGGACGAGGAAAAGACCAAGGCACTTAATGCCTTCTTTGCCTGAGACTTTAATATAGAGACCAGTTATTCTCTGGGTAACCAGTCTCCTGAGCTGGGACACAGGAAGAGGGAGTGGAAAGAAGACCCCAAATCCAATGGTAAATGTTCAGTGACCTGCTACACCACTTAGACATATTCAAATCTATGCGGCCAGATGGAATTCACCCAAGGGTACTGACGGAGCTGGCGGAAGTGCTCGCTTTCCATCATTTTTCGGCAGACCTGCTATCTACATGAAGGGCCTTAAGGAGGATCCAGAGAGCTATAGCCCTGACCTTAATGCCAGGGAAGGTCATGGAGCGAATCTTCTTGAGTGCCACCACACGACACTTACTCGACAGCCAAGGGATGAGGCCCAGCCAGCACAGGCTTATGAGAGGCAGGTCCTGCTTGACCAGATGTGCTTGTTTTGGCTAGGGTAAGGTTAATTTTTTTCACTGTGGCTGGTATGAGATTGCGTTTTGGATTTGTGCTGAAAAAATTGATTGATAATATTGTTGGAAATGTAGAGATATTTTTGTTATTGTTGAGCAGGGCTTGCACAGAACCAAGGTTTTTTCTGCTTTCCATAGTGCCATGCTGACAAGGAATGTGGAAGTGCTTGGGAGGCTGGGAGAAGACACAGCCAGGACAGGTGACCCCAACTGACTAGAGGGATATTCCAGACCACATGACATCATGCTTAGTATATAAAGTGGGGGGAAGAAGGAGGAGAGGGAGGACACCTGTAGTGATGGCATTTGTCTTCCCAAGTGACCGTAACAGGTGATGTGGCCCTGCTCTCCTGGAGATGGCTGAACACCTACCTGCCCATGGGAAACAGTGAATGAATTCTTTGGTTTTCTTTTCTGGTGTGCAAGGCTTTTGCTTTTCCTATTAAACTGTCTTTATTTCAACCCACGAGTTTCCTTGCCTTTACCCTTCCAATTCTCTACCCGATTCCTCTGGTGGGAGAGTGAGTGAGCAGATCTGTGGGGCTTGGCTGGTGGCTGGGGTTACACCATGACACTCACCTAATCTACTTCTGTGACTTGATCTCCTTCTATGGATTAGTGCAAAAAAGTGAGATTAGTGCGAAAATTAGTGAGAAAAAGACTGTGGATTTTGTCTACCTAGAATTCAGTAAAGCCTATGACATTTTCTCCCACAGTGTTCTGGAGAAACTGGCTTCCTATGGTGTGAATGGGTGTACTCTTTACTGTGTGGAAAAAATGGCTGGATGGCCAGGCCCAGAGAGTAGTGGGGAATGGAGTTAAATCCAACTGATGGCTGGTCACAAATGGTGTTTCCCAAGGGTCAGTACTGAAGCTAGTCCTGTTTAATATCTTCACTGATGACCTGGATGAGGGGATCAAGGGCACCCTTATGCCTTGAAGTGGCCACCTGAAAACAGAGGCTAGACAAGAATAAGAGAATAAAAGTAGGTATTTATTTGATGGGTCTTCAAAGGTACACCTTGGGAGTGTAAAGCCTCTGAGGGGTTCCACCCAAGATGGATGCTGGGTTGCGGGTTCTTCACACTTTTATAAGTTTGGTCCATTTGCATATCAGGGTTAATTCTCCAATTATAATTTCAGGTAGTGATGTAATTACCCCAAGTTTGCTCCTCCTCTCAAGGCTTTAGTTTACACATTTTGGGGCCTGGGACAATCAAGGTGTCCTTGAAGTGCAAACCTAGAGAGGGTTTGTTAGGTCTAACCAGCATGAGAGAACAGTAGTTAACAGGCCACATGAAATTCCAGACACCCTCAGTTCACAGACAACACCAAACTGAACACAGGTGTTGATCTGATGGAGGAAAGAATGTGGACAGACTGAATCAGTGGTCTGAGGCCAGTTGTATGAGGTTCAGCAAGGCCAAGTGCCATGTCCTGCACGAGGGTTACAACAACCCCAAGAGGTATTACAGGCTGGGGGCAGAGTGGCTGGAAAGCTGCTCAGTGGAAAAGGATCTGAGGGCGTTGGTAGAAAGCAGCTGAGCATGAGCCAGTGTGTGCCCAGGTGGCCAAGAAGGCCAATGGCATCCTGGCCTGTATCAGCAATAGTGTGGTCAGCAGGACCAGGGCAGTGATTGTCCCCCTGTACTCGGCACTGGTGAGGCCACACTTCAAGTGCTGTATCCAGTTTTGGGACCTTCACTACAAGAAACACATTGAAGAGCTGGAGCGTGTCCAGAGAAGTGCAATGGAGCTGGTGAATGGTCTGGAGAACAAGTCTGATGAGGAATGGCTGAGGGAGCTGGGGGTGTTTAGCCTGGAGAAAAGGAGACTCAAGGGAGACCTCACTGTTCTCTACAATTGCCTGAAAGGAGGGTGTAGCCAGGAGGGGGTCGGTCTCTTTTCCCAAATGGCAAGAAATAGAACAAGAGGAAATGGCCACAAGTTGTGCCAGGAAAGGTTAAAAATTTTAGGAAAAATTTCTTCACCAGCAGGGTTATCAAATACTGGAACAGGCTGCCCAGGGAAGTGGTTGAGTCCCTATCCCTGGAGGTATTTGAAAGACCCATTGGTGTGGCAGTTAGAGACATGGTTTAGTGGTGGACTTGGCAGTGCTGGGTTAATGGTTGGACTTGATAATTTCAAAGGTCCTTTCCATCCTAAATTGTTCTATTATTCTGTGATTCTATATGTCTATGTTGAAAGTCCGGCTGGCTAAATTTCCTCTGACAGCAGCTTCCACAAGAAAATTACAAACCCACAAATTTCTGCTTAGTGTTTTAATTGTCTACAATACATTGCTGGAAGCCACAGTGAGTTTTGTAACTGGCACATGTAGCTGGTACTGAAAGACCAAAGTAATGGCAAGTCCAATTTAGCCAAGGCCATTTAGCACAAAATTACCTTCTGCTAATCCTCCTGAAACAACCACATCCAAAATGTCAAGGGACCTGACTGTGCTTTCAAACCCTTGTGAACAGAACACAATTTATTTTAAAAAGTTATTTGACTGCAGCTATTCCTATTTTCTCTGTTTGTTTCTTGCCTAAGAAAGACATAAGATACAGCCAATGCTGAGCATTTTCTCCCTGTAAATGTGGGATTTCTGGGGGCTGCTGTTAAGGCCCTTGTCTTTCTTTCATCCCACCTTTGTAAACTGATGTTTAATTATACTTTGTACAGTTTCTTTTGTTATTGTGTTCCTGTGTTTATCATGTATTTACTGTCTCATGCTTTTCAGGTCTAAAGTATCACTAGACAAAAACATCTGCATCTACCTAAGCCTATCTTTAATTCTCCCCAGGTGAAGAGCTTCGTGGAGAACAGCAGGGCAGTGTAGACGAGCTGTGTTCTCACTGAAGTGTGCACAGAGCATGATATCACCTGCACTGTAACTTCTGAGGAGATAGATTTGAGCACTGATAGATTCATCTTCTCCAGCAAAACTACTAACCTAACCTTCCTGAGCGAGGATTGAACACAATGGCTCTAAACCACACTGCAAATAATTCAGCTTTCCACTGATGCAAGGAAAGTACAAAAACTGAACTCCATGAACACTCATCATATCAGACTCACAATATGTAGGTGTGCAGGCACATTAGTGTCCCTGCCTATGCCTGTTTATTCAGGAAAGCTGCTCTCACTCAGGAAGGACGCTTAAAACTTCTCAAATTTTATCACTATTTTTCATCTGTGGCTCTTGTAGGTATAAAAACTAACACACAAGAGGAAATCCTGATCCATGGAAGCTCTTTTCTCACACCATTTCTAGCTTGGAGGACAAGTAAAGCAGCCTGATTTATGATCCTAGATTTGTAATAATCTTGTACTGCTTAGCCAAGAGATTACATCCTATCAGGTATCCTCTGGACTTGCATGAAGCATATTTTCTGCAGTTTGGTGGGTTTTCTGCTGTTTGCCTTTGACTGTAAGCATTTGGCATGATCTAACAGTTCAACATTTTTGCCTAACATCAGATTTCAGAAAGAACTTGCAAACACTTCCCTGAGATTGGGACCTGAAAATCAGGCGTGGCAGGGTTTCCTCCACTGTGGGACAGGACATTCCTGTGGGACATTCTTCTGCAAAGCCTGGGCTGAAGCATGCATTGGTCTGCGAAATGGGAGTTCCATTCCTGTACTTTAATGATTTTCTTCTCTAAAGGGTTAGTCCCCTGCCAAATGACTTAGAGTATTCTTTCTCACTTTGAAGCTGTAAGGTGCTGGAAAAGAAACACGACTGCAGGTTTAACAAGAGTGCAGTTACAAATGTACACAGCAATCAGGGGAGGATGATTGTGATCAGGGAGAAAGGAAGAGTGGGTGAAGAAAAAGGAAGAAGAAAGGAAAAAGGGAACCAGAAGGATAGGCATAGACCCTGCAAAACTGAAACTCGGCTTCCTTGCGCTTGCATAAAGACATTGGGTAGAACAATGTCCTGTTAACCCAAGTTCCTGAAGAAAGATTGTTCTCTGTCAGTCCTAAATGTCGAGGACCTATCAGCAGGCAAGCTGCTGTCTTACTCCACTGTCTACTATCCTTCTGGTCCAATCTTATTTTGATTTGCATTGCTTTTTCCCTAGTTTTTCTCTGAAAGAGGATATCTAAAGATACATCACAAAATAGTTGTGGCTTTACATTTTTGCATCATCAAGACACGAGTGGCTGTTCCACAAAGATTTAGGTAGAAATGTTTTGTCTCTTCCTTCCCCTGCAGTAGCTTGAGACTTGCAGCAGATGCCAAATAGCCACAAACAAAATGTGTGAAATAGTTTCACTGGTGTAACCTTGCACTGTAATCAAAGAATGAGGAGGGGATAGAATCAAATAATGCAATACTGATGAAATCACTGTAGACACACAGTGTAAATAAACCAAACCATTGTCTTTATTTCTACTGTAGCTGAACTAGTGCCCTGTACATAAATATCTCTCCATCTGAAGAAAATATGAGTAGCCACATGAACTTTGCATTTCAAAGCTACTTCTTATTTTAAAGGTTGCATTTGTTGGAGTGCCATAAATACAAAGCCAGCTGTGTTTCGAGCTGGAACAAGTACTAGCCTATGAATACTAAGTGGTCTCAAGACACCTGGTGACTTATGTAGCTGATTGCTAGGGGAAGACAGGGTATTTTCCATTCAAAGTGAGAGAATGAATGAAATGGAGAGCTAGCAATGCACAGAACAGCCAGGTCGGTAATCGGAGGTGGAAAGGGACCTTGACATACTCAGTAAACTTCAACCTGGAAAGCTTTCAGAAAACCACAGTCTGTTACTTCGGAAGCAGCAGGGCATTTTTGATGATAATAAAGGTTGGATGTAGACTGCAACAGAGATATTGCCACATTGCTACAATATCCAATGCTAACGTAGCCACCTCTTACTGAATCTTGACATTATTGTCAAATGTTTCATGGCACTTGCAACTGGGTCACGATGATGAAAACAGGTCTTCATACGAAGGCTCGCTATGACTGGCATAAAATCAAATATTTAGTTATCTGTCTTCCATTATATACTGAAACATATTATATTTATGATGCAATGAAATATTCAAGCTTAATGCTGAGACACTTATATCTTAGTCTTAGAATTCTGCAAGCTCCTGAAGATGTACTTTGCATAGACAAGATGTATATTTCATATAAAAAGATGTGCACTGAAATATTAATAATATTTCCCTGAACTCTCTATATTGTATTCTGTAGAATATGACATACCTAAATGCACTCACTACATCTGGAAGTTTACCATCTTCCACTAAAATGTGCTGTATCACTGATCTTACTTATGTCATCCATGATCTGTCACTCTCATTTGAGCCTAAGCCCATCCCAGCTTTTCTGCGCTTTGCCCAGTTGCCCCAAATCATGTGCTTTTCTCTAAGAAAACCTCTGAGAAACAAGGTTCATTCTATGCCTGTCTCTGAAATGTACTTCTTCTACCATGCACAAACAAATCTTTTCAAAAGTGCTTTTTTTTTTTGACAATAATACTTGCTGTTCAGCTTTCCTGACAAGCAATGATTTCCCTTTTCTCTTCCATTCAGTTCACTAAAAACCTGATTGTGCTAGTTAACAATGAAAGCATATCAAACCAAGACAAAATGTTTAAATAGCTCTTAGCCACCACATTATAGCTAACTGAAAAGAATCCTCTTTCTAATTTATGCAAAAAAAATTTCTTAGTTATCTCAATGAATAAAAAGAGAAGTGAGTCTTTTGTAGATAAAAACACCGTAATATGAGGTCCTTGTTTAAGTGAGAAAAGAGACAGCTCCTCAGCATATCTAAAAATCTTTATAAAATTAATTAATTTTTATACGAGAAAGATAAAAATGATGCAGGAATTCTATAATTCTATCACATATTATCTGAACATACACATTCCATATAAATTCTGTCTTTGGTGATGAATTCGGTCTCCATGAATTGATGCCATGATAGATTTTCAATGAGTGTTTATTTTTCAGGGAAGTTTCTTTTTTTTTTTAACTTTTTCTTTCCTGCAATTGCTGTCATTACATTGCTAGTGCAGAAGTTGTTATCAAATCACTTTAAAAAATGTGTTTACTCTTTCCAAAACAATTTGGGAAACTGTTTCAACATCAGTAAAATGTAAAATGCACTCACTTCAATCATTTCTCATTATGTTAGTTGAGTCATAGACAATAACAGTTTTGTCCTAGTGTTTTCTGATTTGACCACAAGGCGTTTGACCAAGACATTCAGAAGTAGTTATTGACCCTAGCTATTCAATTTAGAAGGATCTAATTTGGACACAATCTAGCCACCAGTCCTCTTCGTAACTTAGTTTAGCTGTCAAATTACCCCAGTTATTTTAAAAATTGCTGACCTTCTGGGATTTTTATTTCTTTAGTTTCATCTACTTGGTTCTGGTGTTAGAATGAAAGTTCCAGCTTTGTCTTCAGTGTATTAAAACCTATGAAACTCTTTCAGAGGTGAAGGAAATGTTTTCATAAGTGTGCAACAGTAACAAATAATTACCTCTATTTTGTTTTTATTTACAGTAATTTTTAATTCTTAAAGTATTACCAACAGACTTAGATGGAAAACAGAAGTACTCTGAAAAGTTGTCAAGTAACTTGCAATGTCTCAGCACAGGAGGAAAAGTGGAAGAGAGATTTGGAATGATAATTGACTGCTGAGTGTTACAACTCCACCATATACAAGCTTCATCTCACAGTAAAGGAAGTTTTATTGCATTGTATTCCTTGTATATTGAACTATTTTGACAGAGACATTTCATAATCAGGCACACAGTGGATTCCAGAATACACCAAATACATGGTGGCTTTATAAATATTTCAGTATATCCTGCTGGTTTTTATGTGAACTGCACGTTTTCATTAGGTAACACACTTTTTTTTTCAGTGTATCAGTGTGGCCTCATGATTCTCCCACTGTAGCAGTTTCCAGATTTTGTGTATATCATACATATGTTTCAGTAGGCGATGTAAGAACTTACTAAATATTGAGATTCTTAGGGAAACCAGATGTGTTTTCTGATGGCTTTGCATGGCTCCGTATAAGATTGTGATCTGCAGGCCTGCAGTGGTTGCAGAGATGAAGTGTCAAGGTCAAGCATGATCCTAACTACATGCCCTGAAGTTAGGCCTTGTTAGAATGGAATGAGGTTTCAATGTTTTTTTCATCAGTTCTCCAAGGCTTGTAACATCTTCGTGCATCTACCATTTTTGAAAAGATAAAGTGTATTGATGACATCCATTAAAACTCAGTCTTGGTCATGTGTTAAAGAAATTCCTCACAACTGGAACCCATCCCGGGCTGTAAACCAGAAGATGCTACACTTTTTATTTTACTCTTTTTTAATAGGCAAATACAAAATTAACAGCTTCTACCCACTGTGAATTCTCCACACCCATAACTGGTTTCACAGAGAGAGCTAATGACGTGCCTGTGGCACTGATGGATTGAAGCAGGGGTTAATCTTTGGATTTTGAGTGCATGCAAGAAGAGGATTGCATCTACTGCAAGGAAAATTGTTTCTCATTGATTCTCCCCCTGGTGAGTAACTAATATGTATCATCCTTTAAAAGCAACAGATAATAATCCTCATTCTCCTAAATTCTACTGTTACATTAATTAGTTATGATAACTAAAACATTAAAGTGCAATTATGTATCTCCCTGACCAAACGAGTGAAAAAGAGAGTTAGGTAGCCATCATTTTGCAGTAACAGAAGTGCTCTGAGGTGCTCAGAGCCAAACTAGTCTGAGTCCTAATGCTGTAATTCTGACTCCATCCCCATGCCTCAAGCAAAGAAAGCTTGAAAGCTTTTAGTGCAGTCTACACTAAACCACCAGTCTGTTACTTCTTCTCAGGAATTTATTAAAAATGCACTCCTGTTTGAATTAAAATAGATATATATATATATATATATATATATATCACCAGAGTCCCAGTTATCAAATATGAGCAGTCACTGGAACTGCTGAATGCCATAATTTCCCCCGATTCAAACAGAAAAGCGCGTTTTGCTATTTAGTGTGGCTTTAGGCCAGTGTATATGCACTAACTTAAAGTTCCAATTTAGATGTGGTGACAAGAATGTAAGAGCTCTGACCCTTTAGAGTTTTGGAAGAGAGGACTAAGTCAGGTTAGTCACTAGTCAGGTGCACTACCTTCCCTTCTGTCTCAACTTGGAATAATAATCTCCCTGTTTTCCTTCATCAGAGAGATCCTCCTCTTCTCCCTCTGTGAAGTAATTCCTTCCCTTTGGTGTAAAAAGGGTAACACCTCTGCAGTCATGGCAACTTTGCCTTATCTCACTTGACTTATCTTGTATGTAAAAAGTTCTTTACCCCTCTTTTAGGACAGGTCCTCCACTCCCCTTTTAGTTAGTGCTAAGGGTCAAAATCCAGCCAGGCATGCTCAAGTCTACAACAACTTTTCTAATTCTAGTTCAATGCCTCAGAGATACTAGCAAAGATAAATTTGAATTTTCTTCAGAAATCACTGAATTAAGAATTATTCTAATTTTTTTTCTGTGCCTCTCCGTGACTGTATCAGAGAAAACACTCTTGTCTGGACTGTTCTCAATTTATGTGTATCTCCTTACAGAACAGATATCATTCTTGCTGTGACACTTATGCTAGATATTTTCTGTATTATGCTCAGTTGTAAATGGCCCAAAGAATTGAATTTTTTTTTCAAGATGAGTTTCATTTAAGAACTCCTGAGAAATATTAATATCCTTGGTAAAGGACAAAGTGGTGAGCTGCAAACCTAAGTAACCCTCTAGGGATTTGACTACCTGCCGTTTTCTAAACTAAAAATCTGTGCACTTTTCAAAGTGAAGGTTACATTAACATTACACAGAGAAAGTCAATTAATTTAACAAATTATCAATTTGTGGGGTTTCTTGAACATGCAGCAACATGTACACAAAGCAGCTCTTTGTGATCCCACAGATGTCCTGTCCTCAGTGCACAGCTTCATTAATCATGTGCTACACATGTTATTGTCTAAACTGCAATTCCGTTTGAGACAGGGAAAACATTGGGAAAGAAGTGTTGCTTACCCTTTGCACACTAGTAAAGATTTCAAATAAGCAGAGGGTTTAAAAAGACTAAGTCAGTGCTGTAAATGTTTAATTTTATTCTTAAAACTACTTTAAACCCCAAACAAAATTATTTTTTGTTATTGTATATGAGCAAAAGTGAACATACTCAGCACTACATATCCAGTTCATGCAAGAAGGGCTGAAATCTGTAGTTACACCTTAAGAAGGCAAAGGTGTGCCCCTAGGTCTGGGTTACGCCTCTAGGAAATCTAGAAAATGCTGCTAGGGTTCATGTGGTTCTGATACAGTGATGCTGCACATGTCCTCTACCTTTACTGCAGTGTAGACACAGGCACTGGACTAAATTTTCCTCCTTCCTAAACAGTGAGTGAAACTCAGGGCAGTACTCCTTCACACAGACTTTTACCCCATCTCTGTTCTCATGGCCACTGCTGGCTGCTGGCTGTGTTCTCCATTTTCTTATGCTAGACAAACATATAAACAACTGGCCACATATAAAAGTTGTTTCTGATCTATACTGTGAGAGAGCCTTAGTAATTTGATATGAATTGTGTAGACCCTTTTGGCCTAATTCAAGGGTATCTGTTGCTTGAGGCTAGGACCTTCTCTGTAGCACCAAGCTAGATGTCAGCACTTAAACAGCAGAGAGATTGTGACTTAAAATATTTCCATTCCAATTACATCCCTAGCAGTCATTGGTCACTTGACCTGAATATTTCAAAATGGACTGTTATCTAACGTATCCTGTCAGAAATTCCTCATACAGCTTTTCTCAAATGTAATTCACATGTCCCATGAACCACAAATTCCATAATTTCTTTGCCTAGCTGCCTATAACTACTTAATTTAATAATGGGCACAAGTTGACAAACATAGGAAGGATCACATTTTTATCTCTAAGAAGGTGGTGAGCTGTTTACTGCTTGAAGGACAGATAAAATTCAGAGAAATCAAGAGCAGAGGATAGCATGTATTGCTCAACTTACATAAATTCTCCAAAAAGTATCTGCCATTCAAAATGTTTGGATTCCTTGTAAAATAGAGCTAAAAATCCCCCCAAAAACCAAATAAATTAATGAAATGAGGATATTAGCGAACAAAAATCCTAAGCAAAACTAAAAAAAGGATGCTAAGAAGGGGTTAAGGAGAGAGAAGTCACAGATGTGGATAGAAAGGCCTCTCATTCAATGCAGCCATAAAATCAGTATTACAGATACCCCTAGGGAAGGAATGCTACAATTAGGATCCTTGATCTGGAAAGGCCTACTTGTTACTTCAAACAAGATGAAAAGTGAGATCAGAAAGCAAAAAATGTTGCTTGAAATCAACAGTTTTGTTGGGTTAGAGGCTTAGGGAAAGCCATTCAGCCACTTCGGGCTAAATGGTGGAAGTGACTCTGCACTGTCAGTTCAACCCTCCCTTCGGTCTGATGCCTTATCAGAAGCTGACGCAAATTCACTGATATTTTGTGCTGCTGATATCCTTGCTGCTGTTCTGCACAGAGTGTGAGCAACCACAGAGTGCATCTGGAGATCACATGCCTGTAATCTTGCTAATAATTCATGCAATGCCTGAAAATGGAGAGGGAGAGAGTTAAAATGGACTTCCTGCAAATGGCTCAGAGCGCTGCAAATTGGAGTTGGGGCACATGTTGTTGAAGAAGTGGTCACATACCCTTTAGTCCTCCAAGGCACTCAGAGGAATGCAAATGAAGCCCCTGGAGGAAAGCCAGTAGACACGCAAAGGTAGTTTTTTTGTAGATTCTAGTAAAACTCTGTGTTTAAAATATGAAAATATCAGGCAATTTTAACACTGCAGCTCCAGCTGTAGAAGAGGGGTTTGTGCATATCACAAGGGCCACAAATCCATGGACATGTTTCTGGGTGCTACCTTTAACCTGCTGGTGGAGGAGAAGAAACATGCCTTAGAAACATGTTGTCTGTAGGACCTGGGCAGATCATAGCAACTCAGAAAGCTACACATTTCTTCTCTTTCAGGGACTCTTAATGGAATTAGAGCTGAAACCTTTGTTTTCACAAATTTTTGCCAAAGACATCCACATATGAGCTTATTTTGCTGCTTGCTAAATTAGAACAGCTATTGTATCATGAAATGAAATTTAGTTAATGTGAACTGTTTTGTTACAAGATACTCAGATCACAGTGAATTTTCATTTTAAAATGTTTAACATTTTGAATGTGAGGTCTTTTTTCAATAGTCTAAAATTTACAAGTTAGATAAGCCAGAACAAAAATGTTTCACATCAGATCAACCTAATTTGGCGGGGGTTAAATTTTTGACCACTGAGCAAATAATGTATTTTTCACACAATTGTGAAAGACTTTTAATTTGCTTTTTAGAAACTTTTTTTTAGTCCTGTATGAAATTTTGAAAAAGTCTCTGTAGAGAAGACAAAGCTGAAATCTGTTTGCAGTGGTTTTACATTGCTCCCATTTTCTCTGTTCTTTTTCCACAAAATAACACCACTTGAGAAATTATATGTAAGAGACAGTGAATACAAAATACTTAATTCTGTGGAGTACATTCCTTCCACGGATTATGTGACAAAATGTCTGAAAAAAAATACACATATAAAAGGGACACAAAGATTTTCTCCTGGGTTTTTTTTTGAAAAACAGTGTTTCAAAAATGTAAAAAAATATAATGAGTTTTCACACATGACACTTCACAAAAAAAATTTTATTTTTTACACAGTGAATTGAATGAAATCCTCTAAAAATTTTATTAAATTTCCTTTAACTTTTTAAAATTCATTTGACAATTTTTTTTTGTTTGCGTCCTTGAATTATGTTTCAACTGTCATTTTAGCCAGTTTAGCTATGGAACACAGGAAATTAATTTTCACATATTTCAAGACTCAAACGTGCATACAAAGCACAACAAACCAGGCTGGAACAGTAAATACCTTTTCAACACAGCATCATGCCCACCTTGTAATCACACATTTTTTCCAATGGATTCAGGGGTATAAGGTAAAATATTACAGAGCTACAGCTAGTGGGGTGAGAGAAACCAAACCCAAATCCCCAAACCCCTGCATCAAAACCTTTAGTGCTTTGCGTAAATTGGGACCCATTAAGTATGTTTCTGAATTAAATCCTACAGGGAAGAAAATGTTAGGCATTGCTTTGCAATTTGCCAGATGTTTCCAGGTTATTTTTCTCTTTCCATCAGAGTCAAGTTAATCATGTTCAATCGGCCACCCTGCAAGGAAAAGTAAAAGCAACTTCCTTAGACAGCTGCTTTGCATAAAGTTTTAGCTTTCAAGGAATATTGTGCAGCCTGGAGATACTGGAAAGTAATAACAGAATAAAAAGCGGGAGAGAAAGTCTGCTCACAAATCACCACCCTACTGAGTATCTCCCCATCCCTCCAAAATGAAACTAAATCTTTGTTTTAATTTTAGGGGAGGCTAAATCAAAATCCATTGATGACATAAAAAAGCCAGCTTGATCCACTGTGAAATACTGTCACCTCATCTTCCTTTACGACTCTAACTAAGACTTAGAGTAGGGACACTGTCTGACTAGACCTTAACATGTAAATAATGACTAAGTGATAGGACAGTTCAGAAACAGGATTTGCAAAAAGTACAGTGACAGTGGCTTAGCTCAGAGTGCAGGAACAGACCCAGGTCTGCTTGCTAACTGACTTCTTTCATGTTTTTAAATTATTATATTCACTATCATCCAACTACTTGAACAAATATTTCAAGGCCACGGATTACACATGGAGAGATTTGAGACAACTCAGCTGGCAAACACATTTCTTTCTGGGAAAACCCCCACATACATCAATATAAAAAATGCAGACATAATTCTAGTGTTGAAAACTTCCTCAGTTTTTATTGCATAATTATTGTTTTTAAAGAATCAGATTTTAAAAGAGCCTTACCAAAACTGTGATTTTAGGACAAAATAATGAGGTTTAAATTAGGCATAGGGAGTCCCTAGTATAACTGAGAATTTTCATGCTCACAATCCTCTACTTTTCTAGTTTCTCAGGCTATCTTTGGAAAGTTGACATTATTATAAGATTTTCATGACTTTATCTACTGAGTGCAGTTTTTACAATCATAAATGTCATATTGCACTCTGACTTATAATTACCAAAGAAGGTTTAGTGCATACACAGTAATTGCCATGCACAAGCAAACACACACATACACGTCTAGAGAGGCACATGAGGGACACATACCTAAAGATACTTACGCACATATACTTGGAGTGGGGAGGTGGTGGCATTAGTTAGTGGACATACAACACATTGGATCCAATTACATCTCTGAATTTAATTACAATCTCTTCTGTAGATAGTTTTGAATATGATCCCATGACCCCGACTCAAAAGAAGAAATAATTTTGTTACTACAGAGAGTGCTGAACAAAATATACATTGAGTCAGTAATGCATGAAACATAGAATTGCTAGTGGTCCCAGTGGATACAGCTGGGTGGTAATTTTGTATTAATATTGTATTAATTGTTAATTAATTATTAAATTTGCTGCCTTGCCACACCTGGGAGCAGCAACTCACCACCAAAGGGTGCAGCACCCAGGGACAAATCTTCAAAAGCAAAATCAATTTTCAGTGCTTGCCACTAGTTTTGGGTTCATTTAAATCTTCCTGGTTTCTAGTTTTTAATCCTAATGAGGTAACTCCTCTGTATGTGTGTGTGTGTGTATGAGTATAGAAACCTTTTGGTCTTCCTTGTGGCACTTACATGGAAAATTTCTGGGCACATCCCCATGACCCAGATGGAGTTGAAGGTGTTTTCAGTCTTCATATGCTTGGGAACCTTGGAACTTTTTCCAATAGAAGTGTAGGTCAGTAGGAATGCATATAAACCTCCTCATTACTTTCTGCAGATCTCTTCTAGAAGAGTTGCATGAATGAGCATTTGAAAATGACTGTGCTTTATCCTTTTTATCACACAGTCACCACAATTTACTTACTCTTTGGCAAGGACTCCAAGCTGTCTGCCTCTGTAAATCAGCAGTAGTCGCCTTAGCCTTCTCCCAGAGGGTTCAGATTGAGGTGCCTGCAGGTTGGGATGATTCACGGGAAACATGACAGCCTCCTTAAGGATTTTTTTATGACTTGATAAATGCACAGATGTGCCAAGGTTTTTGTAGGTGAATGATACTTGGATGTTTGCTGCCAAGAGATTATACTTTGATATAGATGTCCAGTCTCTAAAAAAAGTAAATTTTTCAGGATATATTAACAAATGTAGCTCTTGCTTAAGACCATTGTTGTATGCTTTTGCCTCTTTAATCTTAAAAGTAACATATGGACTAAAGGCTAACATTCGTCAAACTGACATTGGAACAGACCAGACATTTGTAAATCTAGTCCATAGGCACATTTTCTCATGTTTTGTTTAATCTGATTGCAATTATGTTGTGTTGGGAGAAGAACAGTAGGAGCTAAACCCTAGCACCTCAGCTGGGCTAGGATCTGAGTGGCTCTGAAAATGCAAGGTAGAAACCCTTGCATTTGGCAGAACTACATGGACAAATTTTGCACCAAATGAGCAACCTGATGAGCACGTGTTGCTGCCCCCCCACCCACACGCGTCACACACACTTGTGCACTCAGCATGTTCCCAAAGTGTCCCTTGCAGCAGCAGCTACTGAAAAGGGACGGGGGAGAAGCAGAACACATCTATCTCTGGACTGTGAAGAGAGAGGCTGCGGCACAGACATCCTGCCGGGCAACTTGTGTTGCATGAGGCTTGGCCACAATGTGCAGACTCATCCAGGATGTCTGGCTGCTTACTCTGACAGCAGTAAAACCCCTAAGTCACAGTGGCTAATTTTAGCCTGGAGGTTGTTCAGACACCATTTTTGCAGCAGCATGGACCACTGCCCTGCACCTTACCTCTTCCCTTGGCACCCTGGCCTCCCTGGAAAGATGGGAGCCCCACAGTGTTCCTGCTGGCGTTTAAGTTTGGCACATGTACCCACAGGTCAGCAGAGACTCAGGCTCTATTTCTTTCCAGGAACAATGGATGTAGTGAGAGAAGCAAAAAGACTCAGAAAAGGAGAGGTAAGGATATTGATTTGCTAAAGAACAGTGTTACTCAGAGCCCGGGCTGGGATAATAGAACCGCAGGACACGTCCTTACACAAGGAGCAGCTATTCATGGCCCTCCTTGAGATGTATAGATTTAATGGCAGCTGTATCGCCTTCTAAAACTGCCTTGTGCTATGAGATACGGTATGTACAGTAAAAATAGCACTCTCCACACAGCAGGTTTCTATTATAGGATTAACCAGTCTTGCCCACGTTGTAAAAACCTGCTAACAACTAGCAAAGGCAAATCTCCTCAAAGCAGCCAGGCAATGAAAGAAAGTCACAAACAAAAGACTAATGACCTAAAAGTAAAATTCAAACCTGAAGATACTACAGAAAATATTGCTTAAAAAGCTAATGGTACAAAACTGCGTGAATTATGCAACTAAACTCAACTAACAACTTCCATTGTTTGTTCCCCCATGTCCTATGCTTCTATTTCTGTTAATGCCCATGAGATTGTAAAATGCAGGGGGAAAGGTTGCATGCAAAGTGTGTTTATTTATGAATTCCATATTTAATGATTCTTCAGCTAAACCAGAAGAGGCACAGATGATTCTGACTGAACTGGAAAGGTTATACTAACAGCATTATGCAGTCCCCCACCAGTCCCTGCAGTGACTGAAGTTTTACACAGCCCATTTAGAGTAGATAATTCTGAAAGAAATTAATTTCGTTCACTTCTAGAGTTGACCAGGTCATTCATTTAATTAAACTTCAGCAAGTATAAGAAAATTTGCTTTCAGTTCAAATGGTCTCGTATTATATCCTTTTTTTTAGCATACGATACCAGGCAGATTGCCAGCCCTATACGGAAGGAGAAATTCAGCAATATGTTGCACTGAAGTTCTCTTCTGGCTCCGCAGTCAAAACTTACTTTCACCTAAAATATTCTTTCTTGCCCTTTCTTATTTCTAGGATCTCAACATAAAGTCATCAGCATTCATGCTGTAAGATTAGATTTAATGTGTTTCTAAAACCTCCCATTAACCTTTCAGAAAGTCTGACATTTCCTGATTCACCAGACAACTGAGTCTTTTTCTATCGGGGTAGACAGTCTCTTCTCAAATCACTTGCATGTGTCAATAATGACTCCTTTCTTTCCCCACAAGCTGAAGGAGAGTGGGCCCCCAGCTTCCTTGACTGAAGGGGGTTGCTTTTGCAACAGCTTGTGCACAAGCAAAGGCAGGGATGGAGAAATAATGTTAAGCAGCTTCACAATCAAAAGCTTCTGCAGATAGCCTCAAACCCAGACATAGGAGGATTGGGTAGTAGATAATTCTTTATTAAGGTGCTGACAGAAATGTAGTCTTTCAGGATGCTTATGAGCCTGAGGAAAAGCTGCTGTTATTCTTGAGTTTCCATTCCTGCTGAGCCAGCACCTGTTTGCACTTTTCCCTCATTCTGGTCAAGCAAAGATTCTCACTTAGCATGTAATAAGATGTTGCTTTATTTCCCCTGTAAGCCAAACACATTGACATCATTGGGTGTGTGCCTGGTTTATGGCCTAAGGATTTGGCCTTTTATATGTACACAATTATCTAGATCACTTTTCCCCGCTTCATTCCACACCCTCCACTCCCCTCCTGCCCCCAGACTCATATCAAAACAGCAAGTTTCTCAGGTCTGTTTTTTAAGTTAGTGTTTGTGAATGTCATGTGCTTGCTGATCTATTTGATTTCCTTGAGACATCAGGGTGCAAGAAATTCTTTACTTTTTAACCATTATTTCATTTTATAAACTTAGAAATCATACAGTTTTGATAATCTGGTCAACTTACTTGTCTCCTGCAACTACAAAATTAAAATATTTTCTATAACATAGATACCATGGAAGTTCTTGACTGAGTTTGCATTTGTCATATAGAATGATTTATCACTTGACAATGGAGACCCCACTGCATATTTTTGAGGAAGGACAAAGAAAAATTTGGTCTTTTGTCCTTGATTTTGTATTTCCTTCCCACAATCCGTGACGGGTCTCAAAAATATAAATGCTTATGATTTTTCCCACAGATATGAAGTATAAGGTATACTATCAGGAATTTAATGCCACAAAAGCTGAAAAAAAGTAATATCTTTTTCACTTGCTTGGAGGCCACACACAGCTTTTTTATGCAACTCTTATGTTGGTTATTGCAAAGAGGAATCCCCTCCTTCTTTTCCCAATGTCAACTTTAACTAAAGCAATTGAGAGGAAGTAATGTCTTCTCTGTCATATGCATTTATATACATCTATATGTCAATGTAAATATACAGTGATCTGTACCTATACCTATCAATATTGATATCTATATTGATACACGTTTATATATGTATTTATAGATATAAAAATATATGTATATATATCTCAATATAAATAGGCATATGTAGCGATATCTTAAGAGCTCACAGAAGGTAACGCTATCAATCTGTATTTACAGATATCGGTATCTATTGATACAGACAGACCTTGATAGGTACTGATCCTTTTTGATCTGCATATTGATATCAATAGGCATGAATGCCTGTTGACTTGATAACTAGCACTGCCTACGGATTTGAATATCTATTGATAGGTATTGATATCCGTTGATAGGAGTTGTCATCAATACTTATTGGTAATATTAAGGCCTCAGTAATTAACAATACCTATATCAATGGGCACTGATACCTATCAATATTTATTAATATTTATATCTATGATATTAATACCTATCACTAGTCACTGATAATATTAATACCTCTCAATAAGCATTGGTACATTTTTCTGTCAATAGGCATTGATATCTACCAACATAGATCCCTTTTTAGATCAATATGATAGGCCTTGATATTCATTGGTTTGGATACCTACTGGTGAGTACTGATATGAGGAGGTAGTGATACAAATTTATACCTCCAGATATCCATACCTGTTGATAGGTATCAATACCTATTAAATTTGATATCTATCTATAGTGATGGGTATCTATGTCTATTGTTTCTGGATATTGATTTAGATCTCAATATGCACTATTAAATATTGAGAGCAATACTCTTTGATAATATTTATCAAGAAGATTCAAAACAATGAGCTGTTGAAGTTTATCAATATCAATAGCAACAATATCTATTCATATTTGTAGCCATTGGTACTCATTGGTACCTTCTGGTATTGTAAACAATGAATAAGTATCAATACCCTTGTATTTGGATATCTATCAACAGGTAGCAGTATCAATGGGTATGGCTACCTATCAGTACCTATCAATATCAATACTTGTTGATAGTCATCTATGCCAGCCATTACTGACAGCTTTTTTCATCAATACCTACCTGCATTGATAGGCATAACTGTCTAGTACCTATAATTTTTGATAATTATTTTGATATCAATAAGCATCAATGCCTACCAATAGCAGTATATTTTGATATCAATAGTCATCAACAGACAATCAACACCTATCGATTTTGATACCTATCAATTGGTAGGGATAGGGATAGATATCAATAGGTATTGACACCTATCCATATCAATAGGCATTGTTAGACATCCACACTTGCTGGTTTCAATGCTGACTTCAATATCTATATGCATCAGTAGCTATCAATATTGGTACCTACTGATTTTGGCTCCTGTTGATAGCATAAGGCATACATACCTGTGAACACCAGTGGAACTACTCTTCATCATGCTGTAAAAGCTCCTTTAATTTCTGAAATTCAAAATGTGTCTTTATTTATCCCATACTAACTCCTATGTTAAATAAATTTGTCTGACACAGAGAAACTCCACACTTTAGGGACTCCTTCTGAGTAGTTCTGTCCACAATGAAGCCCTGATTTGCACTAGGGTCAAAAAGTACTTCTTGGCAATGCTCTGCTGATAAGCCTTGATACACCAAGGAGGCCAAGGAATAGTCTCAGATGTCAACAAGGACAACTTCCACAGAGTATTTTGATAATGCAAAAATGTGTTGGAATAAAATGGCCTGATGGCCTGGCTCATATAGTGAAGAATAAATTATTGATATGGACTACATTTCTAAGACATCTTCATGTAAAGACTTACGTGACAAATGCCTCCATGGAGATAACTCATGCATAAGTAGCATATATTTTCATTATTGATTTACTAAAAGGATATTATTGCTACTGCAAATGCAGGAAAATTGTCTCTATGGGTCAAATTGCATTTTAATGTTACTCCGAAGAAGGTAACAAATACCCCAGGGATTTTTTTAACCTACTCATCCAGTCCATCAGATGAACTCTAGTTTAGCTGGTGTTTTAATTTTTCCAAAACCATAGCCTAATATGTTGTGAGTTGCACTAAATATCTAAAGAAGAGAATAATAAACAGAAAAGAGCCTACTCCAAACAACTTAAGCCTTAACAAGCTGGTGAATCACGAAAGATGTTAAATCTTTCTTCGTCAACGAGCATTTTGATTAAAACAGAAGAGAAATACAGAAGGCAAACACCAGATGATGCATCACATGTGGGTGCTGAACCTGTACTAAGTGCAGAAAGTTAAGTGCGCATTGCTAATTTGGAGGCTATCCCAACCTGATTGCAAGGGCCCAGCCCCACAGTCCTCCAGCAAAGGAGAGGGACAGGCCTAGAGACTGCAGTCAGGTTCAGCCAAGAATCCAGACCATGACCCACCTTCCTGGGGATGGGGATGAACTGGGACCATGGCTGGGCCTCTATCAGTGGAACCTGTAGCCAGGCAAGGCTGTTGGGAGATGAAAACTGCCATTGTTGCAGCACCACTTCATCAGGGACTGATGGACCTAGAGGGTTGGAATAAGGTTCTGAGCCATGGACAGGGTGGGAACACTCCCAGGGGGCTGGGTAGAGATTGTCAACACTGGTGGTGCCCCTGGGACCATGACAGCAAAGCAGCACTGCCAAAATTGTGTAGCTGTGCGTATACCTGATGTATATCACGCCAGGGTTTCCCTACCAGCCTGTAGCAGAGTGTAATACATCACTTTGGAGAATGCTTGCACACTTTTCTACCCATTCCTACAGAACCTGAACTAAAATACTGTCAAAAAAGACCTCCCCAGAATGTTGGATGCATGGTAAGACATGTTGAGGGTGGGAATTCTGAAAACTCCTCTAAGAAAGATTATGCATCAGCAGGAGCAGAGTCAGTGATGAGACTAAACTATACAAAATCCCCACAGTGGTGTACACATGACACTGCTGGAAAGGAATCTGAGCTATACAGCTTGTTTCCTTTCAGATCATGCAGTTTCCCAGCCCTGGAGAGGTTTGGTTTCTGAAATCCTAATTCTGGACCCATTATGGTTGAAACAGAGTGGGATAATCCAAGATGATGTAAGTTATATATAGTGCATTCAGATTGCGAGGTGACACAGACATGAGGGAAATAAACACCATCATTTTTTAACTATATTTAAGCTCCTAACTGCCAAATCTAAGTCTAAACATATGATTTTGAAATCCAAACTATATAATCACATTTGAAAATTCTATGGTCAGTATGAACTATTTATTAACTGTTCATTACCAAATAAAGCAAATCATTATTTTAAAAAGTGCTTAGCTATCTAAAATAATCTATCTAGATTTCAGTTCTGTTTTCATCCCAGTGATAATACACTACAATACATTAAAAGGTTTAAGTAAAACTTTAAGAAACTTATTTTTCCATTTACCTAGGCCAATAGTTTTCTACCTTTGGAGGAGCCACTTCTAAGGGTTAGGGAAAAGTAGCCAAGAAAAGAAGACTTATTTCTAGTAGTTTTATATTTGCTATACAGAAGATGTACACTTCACAGAAGTTCAAAACCAGTAATACAAGTGTTAAGGAGAGTTCTTGCCATTAAATTATTGCACTGCTCTCCAACACTTCCATATAGAAACAGCTCTATTTTTCTCCTAAGAAAATTTCAGGGGAAATACAGAGGCATTCTTGTTGCTGTTTAAGTGACCAGTTACTCTGTCCATGCTAGCTAACATTAGCATCATCCATCATCTCTGTCTTTGATTACCTTTATCAGACCCAGTCATTTTTGTGGTCAGATGCTTGGCACAACCATAGTCCGTGCTGCTATCAGTGAATTTGGGTTTTGCACCAGAACCTCGTGATCTGGGTGCTGAAGAAGGCAACCCAAGTGGAAGTGCATGTAACCAAGGGGCAGGACTCCAGGGAGCCACAGAGCACTGGCATCGTGGTCTAGATGACACCTTCCTCCTCAAAGTCCATTTCTGCCTCTTTCTCATGGCAAGAGTGAGTGTGTTCTGCCAAAGCCGGGGCCACAGGCAATGTGAACTACCCAGAGCTGGGATGCCTTAACAGCAACATCTCTTCAGCAGCTGTGCCAATATTACTGAGAGTGCAGAGGCAGACTTGAGTAGCTAATCCATACTTTCTCTACACGGAAATGAATATAAGATAGTCAATAAATTGACTTTTTCTTGGTAAGTGATTTAAAACCATGGAGTGAAGGATGGCACATGAACTCCTGCAGGAGTTTAAGCTACTACTGCTGCTACTGCTACAAAAATTCTCCAGTCTAGGATTTTAATGGATTTTTTCAGCAATTTTTTTTCTAGAAAATGAAATAAAAATGAGAACTAGTTTTTTTTTATTATTAATTTGTGTAGTTGGCAGATGCTTAGGCCTTTGCAGTTGAAATACAAGTGGCTGAAGGTGAGAAGATGCTATAGGGAAAAAAGATATTAGTGGAGGAAGAAGACAGCAAGCTGCACTGTCAAGGGGGATATCAGCAGACCCTCTGATCATTCTGCTTCACTGAGGCAGTTTCAGGGGGATGCATGCCCTTTCAACTCTATTTCTGCAGTTGTATATTAGATATATTAACACGTATGCACATCTCATACACTCTTAGTCTTTTTTATTTTATTTTAAATTTTTGTTGTTTTTGTTGTTGTTTTTTGATATTTTTTGTTTGGTTGGTTGGTTGGTTTTTTTGAGGTTTTTTGTTTTGTTTTGTTTTGTTTTAAGAAAATAAAGGAAAATATTTCCTTGCCAACAATCAATACACTATGGAATAGCAAATTAAACTCTAAAGCCTCTTAGGTCTAGATTAATTCTATCTAATTTTAGGTACATAAATGAGACACACAGTTTATGCACAATGTCATTTTGGGCACCCTCTGTTGTCAAGACAGAGAGACAGGATATCTCCAGAGGGCATTTAAGTATTAAAGTGGCTTGAGATGACCCTTAGAAAGTGCCTGTCTGTGTCAACTGGCAGTAGAAGGCAAGTGGACCAGCCATAATCTGAATTTAGGTGCCTTAAGTATATGCCTGGGGTTGGTTGAGTTGATTCCAAATTTATTTAAGTAGGAAGATTGAATAGAGGGCTTGTGAATGAAAAGTAAAAAGGCAACAAATCAGTGGTATAGTCAGCTTTTCTTTCTAGACTCCAAAGGTCAGTTCAAAGCCACAGAGAGGAATAAATAAAAACAATATTTTAAAAGGCTGAAGAAGAATAATTTATAAAATTCCTTCAAGCTAAAACATTTAACATAATGGTCAGAGAAAATCAGTTCTTGTTTCTTTGCTTCTCTGCTTTGTATGACATCCTCAAAAGGACACTTGAAGTCTCAAAAATAATATTTTTTAATATTAGAAGGATGATTAAAGACCCTGCTAGTGGAATCAGAATTTTTCTCTCTTTCTAAAATAATGCAAATATTTATTTTACTAGAATCACCTTTGGCATGATGGAAATCTCACTGAAAGTAATGGTAATTGTTCAAGTTAGACCCTAATATTTCATGTATTTCCATAGCTTTTCATTTAATTATGCTTCTTTTGAAGCTCTGTTATTGAAGAAAATAAGTGCTACTTTTCAAACACAGCTGGAGTAGTGGCAAGGGACAGGGGTTCTCTGCAGCATTAATTTTTAATGTATTTTCACTCTTAAGATTGACCTTCCATTTATAAGATAAAAGTACATTTGAGACAAGGAGTCTCCCTGAGTTATTAATAGCTTATTTAATTATTCTTCTTTCCTTGGTAGTAAGACTTCAGAAGGCATTCAGAGAGGCTGCATGAACACACTGTGCAGTGCTCAGAGCATGCAGACATATGCTTTATTTGCCCATTTCCCTTGATTTACCAAAATGAAATCGCCAAGCTCGATTGATGTCTTTCATTTTGTGGCGAAAAGATTACGCATTATCCTCTGAGGATGACAGTGGCAGAAATTACCCAGGGTCACATTTCCAAAGCAAAATTTAAAAGCAGCAGAGCTTCCCTCTTGATCTCTCCTATTTGGGATGTTTTTGGAGGCACCCAGAACAGCAGCACTCTGACTTCTCCTGCTGCCAAAAAAGGAGCTTATGAGCACAGTCAGACCTCCAGACCTGGCTTTCCAAGGATGTCCGGTCCAGTGCTGAGCAAGCCAGGGAGGAGGTGGTGGTGCCTACTGCAGAGCCCTGAAGCTGTTGGCAGCTCTGGGATAGCAGCACATTCTCATGCTGCTGGTGATCACAAAAGCCAATTGTACTGAACGAGGCCAGGCCACTTCCACCACAGCCTCAGGTGGAGGTCAGTTTGATACAAAGAGAGGGGTGGAGGTGAAAAAAAGCTGTTCAGGGTACTGCTGTGGAAAGCAAATAAATTTGCCCTATGATATTTTCATTTACCAAGAGAAACAGATGGGGGTGGGTGAACAAGCCAAAACCAGCTTAATTATTACTCCTTTGAAAAGGAATGTGCATAGGGACTCATGCTGCAGTAATTTGGAATCAAGCTGGCAGTAATACCCCCGTCTTTAAAAGATCCTCTAATACTTGTTCCAACAGCTCAGTTTATTTTCCTTTTAAACTCCTTCACCTACAGCCCAATACAGTTCCATTACACTCATGCTCCTAAATCCATGGAAGTATTTTAGAGGCATACAGTTGAATATGTTGCAGACATCATCTGTGGGGGCACTCAGGCAAAGAAGATCTAACACTGAATTTTTTTTTAAAGATTTCACAAAGATTTTCCTTGTGTCTGTACAGGCAAATGTATTACCATTGTGGAAGGTCACTTTCAGAGCAGTGAGAAAGTTTCACAAGGATAAATCTGTGCATAAAAACAGATTATTACTTTCTCTAAATGAACTAGTTAAATCCAATGGAAAGAGAAGCCAAATTGGTTCAAATTAAAGTTTGTCTGAAAATACTTCTACTTACTGTACAAACCTAATATTTTCTTGACTGCTGTTTAGGAGAGATATCACACTGTGATACCTAATGAAGCTCAGATGCAAATTATTGAAATAAAATAGAGCATTCAGGTGGGAATTGAAAATTCAGATTCATTCTGTGTTTGAGAAGAAGTCATTATTAAGGAAAAAAACATCATTCATTTCCACCGAGCTACTTGGAGACATTAAACACCACATGACAGAGATTATTCACATTTCACTGGCATCTAGGACAGCCAGCCTCTCTAGTAGGAAATAGCCTCCCTATGGCTGCATCTAAACAAAGGCGAACTTGAGGCACCTTGAGATGAGACGCCCTAACAGAGGACAAAAAGCTAGAAAGCCATTAAACAAAAGCTGATTAACTCAAACTTTCCAAAATTCCAGACTAGTGCCCCAAATCACAAGACTGACTCTCCTCCATGCTATGACTAGAAACTCAGGCTGAATCATACAGATTATACAACCTTTCTTCTTGATGTCAAGCAGCAGTTTCAACAATCGCTGTGTTGGTGTTTTGTCTTTTGTACTGTGATGGGTGTGTGCATGGTTTTGTTAGCCTCCCTCCTGTGAGGCTGCTTCCCCTTTCAGATGCTCACCTCCCAGTTGATTTTTTAAATCATATGTTTCAATGTTGACATTGTGCTGGTTTTCTGCAGGCCTTGGTCCTAGGCACTGGGAAAGCCAGACTGGGAAGATTGCCCAAGGGAAGGCAACGCGGTCTCCTCTTCCAAGAAGCTGAGTAACATCTAGTTTCGTAGCTTTCAGTGAAGGAGACCTTGCATATTCCCAAGCTGCTCCACCCCTGGCAACTCATATACAGTGTGCTGCTCCTGCTGCATGAGGTCAAGGCTGGTAATCTATTATTTTTTTGAAATTTGAGCGCAGGAGATGCAAGAAGCTAACAGTGGAGAGACTTGTAATTTATATCCCACTCTCAACTCACTGCAATAAAAACAGGCCAACAGTGCAGAAGAGTTTTGAGACTTGAAAATGAAAACTGGGCACTGGGATTTATGTTTCTATGATGGTTTTAAGAGACCAAAAAGAGTTTGCAATAGGTGTAGGCCAAATACTGAGTGTGTCTGCTCAAGTTTTGATTGTAGTGAGAATGGGCTTGGAAAAAAACCACAGAAGGACTTCAGGATCTGGCCCCATGTAGGGTGTTTAGGGGAGACTGGTTGTCAGCAATTGGGTCAAGCCAACAACTTCTGTCTACTTAAAATAAAGTCATTATTTTCAAACCCACAGCAGTGCCTGCTCCTGATGACTGTTGCAGTCACTGATTGAAACCAGAATTAGCCAAAGCCTTTCTCAGTCCCTGTTTCTAATTTAACTTCCCAGCCTTGTTATTTCTGGCTGTAAACATTTTTATTTTTTTACTCTGCAAGAGAGTTCAAAGTTTTTAGCTGATTGTGCCCAACTAAGTTTTCTAGCCAGGAGCCTGTACTGCCTCTTGAACTTGAAAATAATTGGTCCAGTCAGGGATTTCTTCATTATTGAGGAACATTGGATAAAATGCTCTGTAGGCATTTCAGGGGTAATCATAGGCTAACCTGTCCCAGGATACTTAATCTGTTAGATCATATTTAATATTTTTATCATGATAGCATCCAGAGGCCCCACGACTACCCCCAGTGAGATAGAAATTTTAGAAATGCAGATATTTACATGGTCTCTTTCCCGAAAGCTAAAAGAAGCCTATAAAAAGCATATTTAGAGAAAAACAATAAACCTGGTAAAGCTGTCACTGTAGTGAATAATCTTATTTGCTCATATTAAACTTACTTTTATCATCTGACCAGCAATATCCAGCTTGTGTCAGTTCAACTAGCAAAGAAATGGATATTTCTGTGCAAAACTCTCAGGAAGTCTTGCAACATCACTTTTTTGCTGTACTTTTGGATAGCTGCAGTTATTCCCTGTTAAAATGATTAGTACTGTAAATGAATGAGATCACCTACTGAATAAAAGCACAGCCAAGCCACACTCATAACATGATCTCATGCAGGCTTGTCTTCAAGAATGCCCCCCTGAGAGTTTTCAACAATTGTTCATCCAATTGTTGTATGTAACCTCTGTTCAGAAAGGAAATGTGGCTGACAAAATCAACTAAAAAAAGAACCCACTGGTGCCAAAAAAAATATTAAAAAAGTGTTTGTGCCTGGGTATTTTAATATATATTCTTTTCTCATCACCAAAAAAGAATGCATCCATTTTAAACAAATCTACATAATGCTAATTTTTCACATACAGGGGCCATTTATTTATTTCAGAGGGGGCTCATGAGACTAGGTCTTAAATAAGTTATGTATGAGTGTCTCCATGCCCTAGAGCCAAATATAGCAAAACATCCTCTCCTCTTATGGCACCCATATAGCGCAGCACTGTCTGCACAGCTCCAACACCAATAATGTTTTTATCTCATCTACAAGGCAAGAAATCACTGTTTTTCAGAAAGGAATAGAGGCACTGAGAGAAGAAAACATCCACCAGTTGAAGAGCCTTTTGGTGCTAAACAAGGCAGATGATTCCTTGCCAGATTTTCATAATTCATCATCCACTTGTGAAAAGTCCCCCATCTGCACACACGTCCTAAAATATAGAGGGTTGTAACGGACTTGTTGAGAGGAAGTGTGCAGTAGAGAGGGCACTTGAACCAGGTCACCAAATCTCCAGCTCATAATCATGAGCTTGTCCTTCTTCTCAAATCTCTGCCAAGGAGATCACCAGGAACTCAGACATTACACAACATTGACTTTCTGTCTCTTTGAAGAAAAACTTTGATCCTTGCAAGCAGACATTTTCTACCCAAGACAGCTCATTGCATTAGTCTGTCCCCTTGCCAGCTCTGTGCAGAGGCTAAAGAGAAACTTTGCTGCACAAGACAGAGTGAAACATGAAGATGTGGTTGGAATGGAAAGCATAAGTGGTCAGAAAAAAGAAAAGAAAATATGGGGAAAAGGGGAAAAGAAGAAAAAAAGGGATGGATGAGAGCCAAAAAGAAAGAAACAGATGCTGGTTTTGTGGCATGGGTTTTGAAAGCCTTTCTGTGAGGACAAAGTGTATGGTATTACTGACATTTAGCACTCAGAAACGACACTACAGTTGGTAAGCACCTTTGGACAGCAGGCAGACACGGTACTATGCAAAATACCTCACAGATTTTTAACAATTCTGTTTAATGATCTTTTATTGTCTGAGTCACAGATCCCACTGACAAACTAGTATGAACAGTCAGCGCTAGTGTGAGCCACCAGCATGTTTGCACAGAATGCCACCAATGATACTGCATCTCTGAAGCATACAGAGTTTTTCATTCAGTGAGATGGTTTTCTAGACAAAAATAGTCTCCCTACACTCCCCTCAATTCAGATTTCCAGGATATCACTGAAAAACAGGTTTTCTGACAGAGCCACTGGCATTTGAAGATCTTTTTTTGTTTTTATTTTGGTTACTGAGGGATGCCAACCAAGTGTGACCACAATTTTTTAATGTTTCTGCTAGTTAGAAGTTACCTGACAGCCATCCAGAGCATGTGACCCCCCCAAAACTGAAGAACCATGTAAAGGGACAGGTACAAAACAGTGACACAGGAGTACCACAGTGCTGCAAGTCTCCAGTCAGATTTGTTTGCCAGGAACACGTGGCAGAAGGGTAAATGGGCATGCTTGGTCTGCTAAACCAAGCAAGGGGATCTAACAGAGGCAATGAATGGGGCCAGGTGCTTTTCATTCTCTAACAGATGGTATGAAAAAAACCTTCTTGTATGCAATTTCAGAATTTCTCCGCGTGTGAGAGAGAAAAAGCCTGAATTTATATTTAACTTCTCTTGAGCAGGACTGATTGCCATTTTCACTTCTTTTTCCTCACTGGAAAGCCTGGGCCTGATTCTCAGCTGATGTAATCTGGCACTGTGCCACCCAAAGCAATGAAAGTGCACGGGCACAGGGGAAAGACAACAGTTTGGCCAGGGACCCTTGAGAAAGCTCTGCTTTTAAGTGCTACCACAGACTGACATCCATGCAAAGCAAACAGGATGTCCAATTTTAAATCTCTAACAAGCCACATCCTGTAAACTGCATTCTACTCAGCTGACCCAGGAGATAAAATGGTTGGGACTGATCCTCAGCCATGATAAGACTGGTTCGCTTAAAGTTACAGCTGAAAATCCCTCCTGAATAGAACTTTCTATTTCTATAGTTCTAATAGAACTTTCTATTCTATTCCACCTGCCCCACACCCCACCACAGGCAGGCAAGGAATGGAAATGGGAGGTCAGAAGTGAGACGGTTGTCCCAGCACAGCTCAGATGTTCCTGGT
Source organism: Rhagologus leucostigma (assembly GCA_013397725.1). NCBI lineage: Eukaryota > Metazoa > Chordata > Aves > Passeriformes > Rhagologus > Rhagologus leucostigma. Next base: position 614,784 of record VZTD01001144.1, on the reverse strand, counting down.
GGTTGTGTCCAGGACAGAGCCAGCCCCAGAGTAATCGTCAGTCTTACCCTTCCCTTCAGACAGATAAAGAATAAGGGGTGTTCTGTATAGGGAAAAAAAAAAAATCGCTTAATTGAAAACGGATTTAAGAGATCGCAAAGACCTGCCAGCTCAGGGCTGATGAAAGAGGCAGTTTGTTGGTCTTTCACTGGTATTCCACTCTTCATTCACAGCACATCTGCTATCAAGAGACTTTTAAAGCCCATCCAGGTTGTCTGAAGCAACCCTGGCTAACAAACACACAAAAAAGCTGTTTGGGAACATTTGTTGCTTTCATGTTTATAAACCTGTATCAGTGATGCCATAGTACTCTGAGGACTGACTTTAGTCCTTAATTTTCATTCACCACAATATTTGCAAGTATGTCCATGTGAGAAGCTGCTAATCAGGGTCCACAAAGGCCAAATAATTTTGTAAGTCTATACATGTGTGTGGCTGTGCCTCGTGGCCTAACAGCCATATACTTTAATGTTATATATTAATATAAACTTTCCATATTTTTTATATTAGGGGAAGAAAAGCTGGCATTATCCAAACGTGACTAAAACTGAACAAGATGCACTTTTTGGACTGTTCTCCTAAACATAATTTTATCATACCACTCTAAGCACATACTTTATTGGTCACTTGCTTGCAGGACTGGCAGTACAGGCTAAAGGCTTCTGCTGTACTCTAGTTTAGTCTGGAAGCCATCCACCCAACAAAGAGGAGGTTGGAAGAAAACACTCGGTTTCTGACTGCCCTCCTCTACTCCCACCAATGAAGGGACAGTCTTGCTAGAAATGATGGCAGAACAATCCAGGAGAGACTGCTGACATCTCATCCATGAGACAGGCAGAAAAAGCAGGACAGGGAGGATGCAGAAATGGGTTGAATTTTGCTGAAGAAAGTCACATACTTGACCACAGCCAACCCAAGTCCTGAGAGCAGATTCCAGTCTGCAAGACTGACTCCACAGCATTACCTGAAAGTATATTTTAATTTCACAGTGAATTGAGACTTATCTGGGGCAGGTAAAGCAGGCCTTAGAGCAAAGTCCTGCTGCTGGATTAATCCTGCCCGAGTCTGGATTTCAACAGGTTGGCTGATGGTTCGTCACGCTGCATTACTTTGTGTACTGCTCTATGAATTCATTTGTGGCAGACCGTGGGAGAATATGCCTGTTCTTCCTAAGCCCTTGTGTGCAAGTGCTCTCAGCTTGCCAGCACAGTAAATTAAACTGCTGGTGGAAAGACACAGATCCTACTCTAGAAGATGAACTCTTCCAGCTGTTAATATAAGTCAGATTTTGGGACAGGGAGCAAAAGGGGAAAAAAGAGGGAGATGAAGGGTATGAGACTTGGTGGAAGGAATTTTGGCAGTGGATTTTGCCCTGACAAGCAGCAGGGTGCCTTGCTAAGGAGATCACGCAGGCTGCATGCAGGCCTGGAGTCATGGAGACAGCTGATGAGAGTTTAGGTTTTGCCAGACAATAGCATTGTAGTACACACACCAAGAAAAACCCACCAGAGATGAGTGAGAAAGTAACTTTCTGGAGAATTCCCTCGTGGAGTAGTTACTGAGCCTTCCCACAGCGTGCTAGCACATGCGCAGACACATGGACAGAGATTCCTCTTGCTGTGAAAGATGCCACTGGGTACCCTCTGCTGTACCATATTCCAGAGTGTCCACCACAGAGCATCACACGGACACCTTAGCTCCTGACTGCTCCGGCATTCCTGCCTATAAGCTATTTGTTCAGTTACTCCCCAGGAACAGACTCTTAACCCTTAGTGAGGTTAACTACCATCGGAGAAATGATACTTATGGGATTGTACTAGAAAAGGAGGAAGGACCAGGCCGTGCAGGAGGAATTGAGCACAGCCCAGAGATGAGTGCCCAAATTCTATCAAATAGCATTGATGTGAGGGGATTGTAGATTGTTCTCCACAGCTTTTAAGTACACACCATCAAAAGCACCCTAGCCTGCTTTAGGAAAAGCATAGCCAATAGGTCGAGGGAGTAGATCCTGCCCCTCTGCTCAGCCCTGCTGAGATATACCTCTAGTGCTAGGTCTAGTTCTAGGCTTGAAGAGAGACCTGGACATACTAGAGTGGGTCCAGCAAAAAACCACAAAGATAATTAAGGGATTGAAGCATCTTACATAAACAAGAGGGGGCTGAGAGAGCTGGGACTCTCCAGCCTGGAGAGGAGATTTTATGCTCAAGAATAAAATCTCAAGAGGGCATTTTATTAAAGTGTATAAATACCTGGAGAGGAGGGTGGCTAGTAAAGGAGATGGAACCAGACTCTAAGTGGTGCCCATTTATAACACAAGAGGAAGTGGACACAAGCTGAAATACAAAGAAGTCCACTTAAACGTAAAATAAAACTTTTTTTTTGCTGTAAGGATGGTCAAATACTGGAAGAGGTACCCTGGAGAGTCTGTGGAGTCTTCATGCTTGCAGAAATTCAAAGCCCAACTTGATGTGGCACTGAGCAGCCTGCTGTATTTGACCCTGCTGAGTGTAGCAAGGTCAGACTGAATGACACCCAGAGGTCTTTTTCTTCTGCAGCTGTTCTGTGACATTCTGTCATTTGAAATAAGGACAACGATGCTAAGCCATCTTGTCTTTCCATGAGACTATTGGTGTACAAGCAAAATTCCGTAAGTGTACAAGTTTTTTCTTCATCACCTCTTGAAGCAGCAGTCAAAGGAAGTTGGTGTCCTATACGTGGATTTTTGCAAGATACATAACAGCTTGGCTATCTTTACCAACTACCCTTCAATGCTAAAGCCAGCATGCTTTATAGCCAATGATGTTAGCAAACCTGTGCTAAGGAAAAAGAAACAATTGCAGAATATTTCCAGTCTCAGGCCAGAGGCAGGATGTCCAAGACTGAATCTGTCTGAAAAGTAATTTCCTTCTGATGTAAAAGACATTCTCTTTTTAATTCTCCCTCCTGAAAATACCATTGCTTTCTTATTCACTAAATGGGGCCAAATATCAGCCAGCAGAAAGTGTCTAACATGTCCCACGGTAAGTATCAACTTATATCCATTATGGAAAGCTTTATGCAAGTCTGTAGAAAATAAGTGGCCCTTAAATGAATGTTTTATAGAAATAAAATAATTCTCTCAGCGACGTCTTCACATTTTCTATGGAGGGGAAAAACAAAAAAATCCATGTCTATAATATCTCCACTGAAAGAGTGCAAAAGGCTCTGCTACAGTAGAGGTTGATCTCTCTCTCCTTGCTCCTTTCTTATATTTTAAATCTACCTATAGCATGGTAATGCAGGTTGTTTATTTCTCCAAAGAAATTGCTGCTAAATTATTGTGTAAAGTGCTGGTTCCCTCATGTGGTGTCTTAGCCGACACTTCAGTTGTGGGTACCTCTACCCTTACACAGCAGAATAAGGTTGGTTCAGGAGTATTCCTTACATAAAAGAATAAGGAACATCTGTCCTTTTATTCCCTTTCTGCTCTCGTAAAGAGATGATCTGTTCCAAAGCGTGCAACTGTCGGTCTGCCAGCCAGACTGCCTCAATAGAGGACTTGGTACTCGGCCCTGTAATGCTTTCAGGTTGGCCTAAGCACCGCCCAGCATTTCCTGGAAAGATGCTTCTCCTTCAGCTATTTTGCTCTGCAAGCTGCTGGCATCGTGCTCAAGTCATGCCCGAGGATGGCACCACAGCCTAAAAAAAAGGCAAAGCTGAAGAGCACTGTGCTGACCAGAAGGTATCAGCTCCATGTGAGCCCAGAGTGTCCCTTTGGCTTCAAAACCATTTGACATAAGGGGCTCTCAGAAGCCTCCAGGCCTCCAGTAGGACTGCAAGTTGTGGTAATCACAGGGTCTGCACTTCTCTTTGTGCAGGCAGCAAAGAAGGAAGATACAAATGCAGATGAGGATGTCTTTTGTGACAAAGGAGACTAACAGCACCCAATGTCTGGCTTGTACAAGTGATTATTAGCACTTTTTTGTGCGTTTCCAACTGCAGAATAGTTATTATTGGCACAAATGAATGACAATAAGGTTTACTGCTTATTATTTGTATCATTCATTTCTAATACAAACTATGGAATATAGGATATAGTGAAATAGTATAAGAAATGTTGCAAGATTACTCAGAAAAGCAGATGAGCATTTCTCATGTAGGAATATAGAATAATAGCAACCATAATAAGTTCGTAAAGCCCCAGGTAGTGCGCAAACAATAAAATGCTACAAAAGTAATTAATCCACAAGGTTATTAGTACAAGAACAATGATGCAAATGGTTTCAAGTCTCATTTGGCTTTGAGCATTTTCTTCTAGGTCAGTGATTTGAATAAGAGGTAGGCAAACACTGCAGAAGATTTTGTGTAAATATTTATTTAATGTTTTTAATGAATTCACTTAGCTTGTGTTTATTTTCCACTAATATTGTGGTACAGTGGTTCCCAATCTGCTGCATAGTATAGAAAGCCTGATGCTGTAAAGGGGGAAGATTGATCAATCCCAGGCCATACACCCTTGTTGCAGTGAATGTGTTTTGTGGCAAGAAAGTTCATGAACATGATTCATTTTAAACAAATATTGGCAAACTGGTCAAAGAAATCCAATTCTGTACTTGTTCACATGAGAATTTGTACCATATGCTTTGGATATAGGAATAGCATTTATTCTGTTCAGGAACAAGCTTGCACACTGAATCATCACTAGGCCTGGGAATTAGTATTTCAACTTCAAATATTCAGAAAAAGAATATGATTCACAGATATCTGTTCTTACTGAAAATGATTTCAAATAAATATAGGAACACTGATACTTTCACAAATTATTAGTAAAAACAGAAAGATGCAGCATACATTTAACAGCTGAGGCATGACTGCTAACCAGACATTATATTACATTTTAGTTATTACTTTCAATACACTTTGTTCAAAAATGGGTCCTAATATGCAATGCCTGATGGCTATTCACAGGCATCTATGGAAAGAGTTTAGCTTAGCTTCTACAGGAATGGTCTCACAAAAACAACACTGCAAACACAATCTACACTGCCTGGCAATATATCAAGGAAGCCACGGGGAGGCAACAAATCTCACTTAAATGTTGACTCCCCCCCTCATTCACGTGGCTGTTAGACAACACACTCCTAAAGCACCAGTGTTAAGTAGGACTTTGGAAGGCACGGAACATGGGTAGTGCTGTTCCAGCAGAGTTGCCTTACACCTCCTTTAAATATACTATGTTGCTCATACAGGCTGTTACCAGGCTAAGACATAATAAATTCTTCCTTTTCCTAAGGCAGCACCATCCAATTCAGTTTCAGGTTTAGCAATGTCCAAGTTCATTTCCCAGCTTCATCCCACCACCTGTCCCATGAATTCTTGCCCAACAAATTTCCTTTTGGAATTTCTTCTTTTCACCATACAGTGTGGTTAAGTTTCTGCTGGGAGGGGGATGTTTCCAAGACTGAAAAGAAAATGGTAGGGAAGCTTCTGCTAAAATAAATCTTGCTGAAGCCAAGGATACTGGAAAATGAACGGCTAATGTCTAACCTACTATGCTGGCCACAATCCCGGGTAAAAGAGATACACGAATATCGAGAAAGCAATAACTTAGATGATACAATTCTAATCAGGATTTTGGATGCAGAAACAGTAATAAAACTCACCCTCCCCGTAATCACATGCAATTTACTAACCACAGTGGCTAAAGAAAGCCTTTTGTTTCTGGTGTTGTTGTAAGAACTGCTGTAGTATAAGCATGTATTTTAAAAGGCCATTAGTTGCTGCTAAAACATTGATTTCTCAAATACAGGAATCTATCTCTCCATTTATGAAACTATAATTACTAGACTTTCCCAATTTTAAATAATATTTTTATACAGACTTATAACAAATCTGATCATTGCCAAGAAAAGATAGTTCAGTCTATCTGGAGACGAGCGATTCAGAAAGAGAAGACAATATAACGAACTAAGTACAGTATCCGTACCATGACAAACCTACCCCTCTTCACAAAAAAATCTTGTGTCCTGTAGATTATGTCCATTAAAAAAATTCCTGGACTTTACTTCATTCTGATGTAAATTCATGTAGAAATCATACATGGGTAAAAATCAGTATGATTTTGCTGAGGCATGACCTTATGGAACTGATGAACAGCTCGAGGTGTATTTGAGCTGGTAACTAGGAAAAAACACATGTACACGCACGTGCATACCTGCATGAAACCAACATGGAAGTACATCAGGCTGCAGTTTGGGAAATGCCAGAGTCAAGTTGATCTTGGAAATTCCAGATTTAAATTTCCTGCCAGGTGAGCAGGAGAAACACCAGATGATTACAACGTCTCAGAAATTCCATTCTCTGGAAGGCAAGTATGTGTACATATACATATACATATACATATACATACACATACATACATTACTTCTATCTGGGAAAACATAAAGTTACATTTTGAATGAAAAATGCTGCATTTATTTCCTAACCTCAAGGGCTGTGAAGGAAAGAATGTTACAGCACCACAGACCCTTCCAGACAGCCTTTTCCTCCTCTGGCCACCACTAATTCCTACTCAGATATTAGAGTCCTACCCTCCCACAGGAGAGAGCAGTCTTTCCTGCTCTCTCTCTGTCTCTCTGTAATGGTTTTCCCACTCTCTGCCTTCTATTGTCTGTTCCAGTCCTCTGGGACATGGCCAGGACAATAGTCTGGTCTTCAAACATCCCAGTCTCACGATCCTTGCTCACCAGGTTGCTTTTCTTTCCTTATAACCTCCCATTTTTGGCACGATTTCTCCAACCCTACAGGCTCTATCCTTTTCAGTCCTAGCTCTACTCTTCTTCCTCTCAAAATTTATGGTATCTTTTGCCTTCTCCGCTCCCTACTTTGCTTCTTTGAATACATTTCATACCTCATAGTGCAAGACCCTCTCAGATCTTCTGCATCTCCTATCAGACACCTTTAGCCTCTGGCTAAGTGCCCATTTCTTTTCCCAGGAGACCTAAATCCCACAGGTGCACATTGTAGTTGTTCTTTCTTGCTAGACCTTCCCCTTTCCCCACGTCCTAGCTTATGCCCATTCCAGCATTTCTAGCATATTGTAGCACTATGGTCACAAGATAAATGCCAGCGACCCACAGCTACCACTGGACTATAATTAGTGTGGGGGAAAACTCCAACAGAATTAATTTGCAGGAAGTACCCAGAAAAGCCTGTTTCAGTTTTACCCACTAAATTTCCAAACACATATTGAGTTGCATGATGGCCTTACATGGAGGTGTGGAAAGGCAGATTAACTCAAAATTCTGCTCCATACCATAACAATTGTTAAAAAAGAACACATGGGTAAAGCAGATAACACAGTTTTGCCCTAGCCCTGTTCTAGGAAATGCCTGAGCATTTTATTAGAACAATAATCATAAGGAGTGATAATAATAGATTTTTGGATCCATAGAAATGAATAGAAATTTTCAGGCCACAAAGTAAAAATTAGGAAGTTTAGTTACAATAAAATGACTGTTTTGCCATGAGGAGTGTTTGGTCTACCAGCTTGGACACTGGTCATTGTGTGTTTGCAAGTACGGAGTTTTAAAATTTATTTTTTGTACTTTGCTTGGTTTGTTTTGTCTGTGGTTCTTTCTGTTACATATCACAGTACTACTGGCATGATGGTAGCATGTTTAAAAGCTCCTTGTATTTCAATGTTCTTGACAAGCCTATGTTTCTTCAACTTGTGGGGCACTGTCCAGGCCCTCTCAGGATCATGAGGAACAAGGCCACTGCCTCTTCTCAGGACCACAGTTTCTGCTGAGGCTCAAATACCGCAGAAAACATAGTTTTACTGGCATCAAAGAACACGCTATCTGCTACTGAGACTGAAGATTCTTCCTTCTGCATTAATTAGGTTTGTACTGGTGCTCTTCATGACTTGTTCTTAGATTCTAGAGCTTTCTACAGCATACACACACTACTGCACGTGGTACACACACAGTCTGTAAACCCACAGATTGTGTTTCCTCTGCCCTGCCAAAGACATACCTACCCATTTCCCCACAAAGATGATAAAACTGTAATTCTAGTGACTGATACAGAGAAGTGTTTGAATTTTAGGAGAATAATGCGGATTTGTTGAGGGTCAACAACAATTTTGTGTAGACATGCTGTTTGATTAAGGAGCTGACTGTGATATCAACTATCAGCTATGACTGAGGCTCAATTCTACCATTTCAGATATAATCACCAGCAGTCAGACCTGGCAGCTGTGGTGCATTCCTTTGCAGCAATATAGCTTTGTATAAAATAATGATATTTTGGATTACCCAAGCAGCTGGACTACAACTCATAGTTGGAACTGAAGAAACTAATACACATTTAATTTAGAGCAAATCTGGCATTTCAAAGTATACAAAGGCCTCAGCTTTAGCAGAGGTAACCAACATCTTGTTCCAGTATCACTTCTTTTCCTCCTAAAGCAATAATTTCTGGGGTTCTGAAGAATGGGTCATAAGTTTATCAAGTGTGCCTGGGACTTTGCAGCCAAAGTCTTACTGAAAAAGCAATGAGGTTGATATTTAACCACCATAAATGAGGCTTTCCTACTGGAAATTCTGTAAGTTTCCCAATCTCTATTTCTTCACTAAGCATGGCCAAACAATGTCTTGCAGTTAAGAACCTTGTAGATAGAATTGATTAGTCCAATGCTCGGCAGCTGTGGCTACAGGGATCAATTTTCTTCTGTCTTTTTTTTTCTTTTTCTTTTTCTTTTTTTTTGACATATGGAAATGTTAAGTATTGGAAATATTTTGGGCTAGCCTCAACTGAAACATTAATTAAGTTGAGGAATTCACTAGGTCATTTTAAAAGGTTTATTTGTCGTTTTGTTTTTTTTTTTTTATGGAGCATTTGGCATGCTATGGGATATAATGATCTTAATAAAGCATGGTTGCAAAATGCTAATTTCAGAATGTCAGATTCAAGCTAAATGATAAAGCCAAGTAGCTCCTGGAGATGTCTGCCTGCATCATTTATACGTAACAGTCACAGTAACAGGGCCATTATAGAAAAAGGTCTCAAATCCAGTTGCAGCTGCTTGGATTCAGCATTCCTGGTGCAAAGCCAGTGGAGCCAGCTTCTCCTCCAGTCATTTCACTGCAGTGCCTTTGGTAGGTGAGGAATGAAGCTATGCCACAGGCACAGCTGCTTTCTCTTACCAAAGACCGAAGCAGCTGCAGCCTCAGAGCAGTGGAACCACGACGGAGAAGATCTGTCCCATCATTATTTAAGTCCCAGGAAGAATGGTAAAAGTGGTGAGAGTAAAATATCCTAAAGAGAGAGAGAAAGAGCAACCTGCTTCATAACACTGGCTGAGCACTGGCAAGAAGCCATGCTGTCATACCGCACAGAGAAGTCCCATAGACGACATGGGATGACAATTCTGTGTCTACAGCCCATTCATTCTGGCAGCACACGTGCATCTGTTCCACGCACAGGAATTTTTATAGCAGCAGTTGTAAAGAGGATTAAATAGGTGTCTGACTCTGAGGTACATAGGAAGGACATCACAAGCTATAATGGTATGAAGTTAGCAAGGCAGCGATGTGAAAGGAATGAGAAAGGAATAAGGAAAATACCACATTGCTCTTCAGGTCCTCTTTCCCTCTGAACTTAGAAGAAATTATTCTAAGCTGCAATCAGTGTCTGACAATGAAAATGAGATAAGAAACAAAAATTGCTTACTCTGGGCAATGTCCATGGAAACCCAGATAAAAACTCAGCATTTCCATTTTCTTGTAGGCTTCAGATGTTTTCACAGAGGTAAAGATATGCCATGTGTTTTCATCTGTGCTTTTCCTATTGTATTTCAACATCATTAGAAACTGAATTAAGCTCAAATGGAATTTAAAGCAATGGAAATTTGTCTAGACAGGATTTAACTACATCTATTAACTCAAGGGGAGTTTCAGATAGCAAAATAACAGTTTGAAAGTTCCCACAAAGAAGCAGGAATGACACTTTTATTTGGGCTCACAACTTTTCTATTTAAATAAACACTGAACAGACAGAACACCTTTGGAAGTGAATACTTAATCTAGTTGGAAAACATGGAGGTTGTTTCCTAATAATTAAAAATGTTATGCTTATTTACTTTTTTTTTTTTTTTTTTTTGGCCACAAACCTCTACACATTTTATTTTCAGACAAGTGGAAGAAAGAACTTCTGAAAATGTCTCAGATTAGTTTAATCACCTGCTTCAGGCTCTGAAGGGAATGAAAAAGCCACAGGAAGACAAGTAACTTAATTGGAGACACAGAGCTTCTCTTTATTTTTGCTTTCTTCTCTAAAGGAAAGTTCATGGGGTAGGTTTTCCACTGGCTTTATCTGGAGCTGGACCTTGATATGACCTAATGGGATGAGTACATGCTGTATACCAAAGATGGAATGCATAGTGTAGAACACAGGCCAGACTATAATGTAGCAGAATACGTTTCCAATATATCTCCACACACCCCTGTTGATTAGGAAAGACAAAGATGGAGAAGCCACTGCTGAAATGCCCCTGGAAGCACCGCTTTGGAGCTTTCTGCTAGAATTGCAGGAAGAGGAGTTGCACACATCTCTGCAAATGAGGATCACCAGGCTCATTCCTCCACTCACTATCACTTCTTGGACCTTGCCAGCAGCACCTGATTGCTAGCCACGCTTTGTTGTGATCATTTCCTTTTTTAAAATAGTGCTTCACACCGAGTCTGCACACCTCTTATGAGTGACTCCCCAGATTCATTTAGCATCTGCCCTTGACTTTCCTTCCCTCTGCTGCCCCAAGTTGCCCAAGTTGTGCTAAATCTTCTTAAATCCTTTCTCTCTTTGTTATGCTTAATTACATAGTTGCCAATCTTAAAACACACAAAAGAGGGAAATTTGAAAACATTCTGGGATTTGTATTATCCTGCTGAATGAACCGGTTTTTTCCTATTGCATGGGAAAGACAGATTTAAATGAACTTTTCACAGACAAAAAGATGGGTGAGTCTTTAACAAGAAAGAAAAAAATTGGCAGGTGTATAATTATTTTACTGCTTCTACTTTTGTTACTTTTCTTCCTTACTNAATAATAATAATAATTTCAACCTCCTTCTTTCTATGCTAACTTTGTGCGAAGAACTACAACATCCACACACACATACAAAAAGATCCTTTCCTTGAACAGAGTTATCTGCTGCTAACCACACTTCTCTGGACACTCGCACTGGAGTTGAGGACTCTGCCACATGACTGAGCTGTATCTTAGTTGCAGCAGCTTAACAAAGTTTAGTCTGTCAACAGACCTGGTAAAATTGTCCAGCCCATACAGTTAATCCGCCCCTGTTGCAAGGTAAAATGCATCAGGTTAAGTCATCATGACATACAGGACCCATTAAGACAGCCTGGATGACGAATGGTAATTGTTTATTCCACAGTAACTTGAGACATTTGCTCCAGTTAATCAAGGGGAAAGAAACTGTCAGGTATGCAACAACAGTTTAGAAAAGAATAGCCTGCTGTTACTGCTGATGAAGAGACCGACAACTGAAGAAAAAAGAAAAATCTTATTTAGCCTGTGCTGCTGAAATCAGACCTGTGCTATATCTGCTTGCTTGGAGGCTTGAATACTACCATGAAGAATACAGTCTGACAGAGAAAGAGCACATGAATAGGAGCGTACACAGCAGCACCACAAAGAGACTAAACTAAAGCCAGTCATGCCATCGGATCAACATTGCTGCTGCTCAGTGTGCGATGCCCACGACAAGCAGCATCATGTGGCTTTGAAAACAGAGGAAGTACAACAGGACAGAGGGGCAGTATGGAGCCCTATGGCACCAGTAAATGTGGAGAAGGTGGTAAAATGAGCAGAAACATCATTTCTAACATTTACGTTGGCATTTTCAGTCTGTAAGATCTGACCCATTCAGAGACAAATCTCTTGTAAGAACATATTTCCTAAGTTCACTCAGAAAAAAATCAATAGGAATAGTTTTAATCCCTTCAGACACAAGTTTTCATGTTCTGAATGCCGGTGATGCGAGCCACCTTAACATCTAATCATGTGTTCAAATGTACTGTGCTTCAGGCATCCTGAAGATACAGCCCTTCATGCTGAATTAATAAAATGTGCAGGAGGGAAGGTACAAGTGGAAACCTTAACCTGTTGGATGAAAGCTACTGTCTTGTGGTCTTAGGCTGGGTTTGGCCAGTTTTCCCTTTCCCCCAGGCTCATCTGCATGTGTAAAGGGAACTAAACATAAAATACAAGTGCTCAGACCTTATGACCTTTACAATGATATTGTGAGGTCTGAGAGTCCACAAAACCCAGACCTTCATTTAGGAAAACATTTCATGCGATGATTTGGTGTTTCCCCTCAGCAAACCCTTTCTCCTGGGACAGGCTTTAAACTGCATCTTAAATTTCAGAAGGTTAAACTGCTTTCTGACAGCTGCTAATGTCTTCTTCAAGGAACTCCTTGAAAGCTTATTCTTAGGACATTGATTTGTTGCTATTAAAACATAACGAGCTTGTGTTTGTTGTGGGATAGGTAGTCTGTTTAAAACCATTCCCACTCTTGGGAGTGGTTGTAAATAAAACATAATTCTTGCAAGGCAGCTGTCATCCAGAAATCTTACATTGAGCCTTTCCAGATGATAGAAACAACATTTCTAAGACATGAAGGACAAAGATGACTTACAAGAAATATATACAGCCCCGAGAGTGACTCAGGGAAGGCAGAACCGGGGCCCAGAACCAGAGAGCACTGTCAGTATGTTGTACTTTGTGCCTCGGTCATGAAGAGACAACAGTTTCCCAGGCTTTATACCCCACTTCTCCAACTACTCCAGCCTCCTTCAAGCGGACCAGAACTGACATGTAACCTCTTCTGGCCAAAGTGCCTAACCCAAACGTTGGTTCTGGAAGTTATTCCATCCATGAATTGATGACAGCAACATCATTATGGTTACCCACTGCTTTCTGTTTGCAAGTTTACATCTGCAATGCTCTCTCAAGCTCAGTCTGAAGCCGATCGTCCAGATGTCCCCAGGCGCCCTGAAACCACTGCTACTTAAGCAATAATAAAGCTTCTTTTTCTCCGCTTACAGGACACTGTATTCCCCACACCAGTAGTTTCATTCATCCACAAAATATCCCTTCTCAAATAAAATCTAGGCAATTTTGGAGCATGGTGCTGAGCCACTCCCCACGTGCCTTTGCTTTGGGAGAAACACAGGCCTCACTGTCTCTTGCAGCACACTTAAGTGGCCAGCTGTGATGGGACAACCAAACCCCTTATCTGAGTCTGTCACCAGGTATTTCTGTACCTCTGCAGAGAGTTCGCCAGGATCATTCATAAAGAGCAGTTTAGTTGAGGTTTGTCTGATCCAGCTTGGGACTTTTGTAAGGCACTGGGCTATGCACTGATGTTTTGTTATAACTAACTTCTTGCAAGACAAAAACCACTCGAGAGTCCTGGCTTTGCTCAGTTGCCTCAATTCATATAGATGTACATATACATACTTAATATATCACCGTGTGTATATGAAGTATATACACACAGTATATGTATATATCACCTTTCCTTACAGTTTACCTTTCCTTACAGACACTTGGTTCTTCTGTATCTCAGACAGATCAAGAGGGACTTTTTCCCCCCCAAGGAAGGGGAATATCTGAGTATCTAACCACATTTCTGCTGCCTACTTCACTGAGTTATTGCTGATATCCTCTTAGCTCACAGAACCTAGCAAAAAACACAGCAAACAAAGAATTTGGAAAAGAGGGGTGAGTAGTCCACTCATCTATACGGGAAATAAAAGCCTGCCTACTAAATCATAATGAGTATATGGATCCATTGCCAAAAGAGAGAAAAAATTCAGATTTACACTATTTTGTGTTCTCCTAGTGGAAGTATTGAGCTGATTGAACATGAACTTCTAAAAATAAATTTGAGCAAATCCCACCAGAGTTGCTACAGACAGACTCCAACTTCTGTAAAGAAACTGCTGGCTTTTCAGTCCCCCATATTTCATGATCATTCTCCCAGTGGGTAGGAAACCCTGTGCTTACATTGATGCCTCCCATGCCATAGCAAAGCTGCCAGCTGTCTCAGTGTATGCAAATGAAATTACGCGCTGAAGATTACACTGCCCTTTGTGGGGGGCTGCTCTTTGGCTGTGAATGGCCCCTGACTTCTCCTGACACAGCAGGCAGAGAGCCTTGCAAATTTGCCAGCAGCCCTACCCAGTCACTTTCAATCAGAGAATACACAGACCTACCAAAACCTTACTCCTACCTGAAACCTGTGTGATGTATCATTACACCTTTGCAGTGCAGATGGGGCTATGGTGTGGGGAACTCACCTTGCTTAAGGTAAGTTTATCATCCAGCAACACTTTGCCATGGAAATAAGGAGGTTTACTCTCATATCAGTTGCTGAGGTAGAATGGAGGCACAACTCTTGGACATCACTAGCCAAGGGCCAACCTAAGTGTGGCAAAGCTGGGTGTAGAGCGAAGCTATCCTGTGTCCCTCCTGTACTTCTTATGCTAAGGCATGCAGCCTAGGAAAGTTAAATTTACTTATTTCTTTCCAAAGTCTTTCTTACTGTTTATCAATTCCATCCAGGAACACAGTGTAAGTGTTCACTGCATTTTATTTGTCATCACGAATACTAGCCATAGCTCTGCCAAAAATAGCTTTATACAAGTGAAAACCAGGTGCAGTAGCGAAGAAACTTTTGAGGAGTTTTTAGAAGTATTACTGCCCTGGTTAAAAAGCCATCTTCAGTTTATAGATTTACCACTCTCATGCCCTTCTGAAAAAAATGGATTTGTTTGCTTATAAACAACACATTAGGTGGAATATTAATATACTTACAAGATTAGGCATGCAGAAAATAGCTTCAGAATTAGATTTGTCAATAAATATTTGGAGAACAAGAACAGCATTTTGGCAATAAGTTGTCCTGGTGGATGTTAGTCACATTTCTATCCAGAGATGAAGGATAATGAAGGTCACTGTCATATACATCGATTCAAAATTAAGGACTTTGTCAAAGTTACAACCTGCAATGATATTGGATATGAGCCTTCAAGCAATCTCTCCTGCAGCCCAGTGGCACGGCTGTCAACAAACCTGCTCCTGGCACCACGGCCCCTTTTGAGGGCAGGCCAATCTCTTGAGGAAAGATGCACCATGCTGTCATTTCTGGCTACATTTCAGAGTGTGCAGAAGCCCTCTTTCTAAACCTCAAGTGAAGTAAAAAAAATTAAGCTCTCACATGCAGAGGCTATGACAGGAGCTGAGGAAGATTGTGCAAAGCCATCTCCCTCAAAGCTGCCCACCAGGGCACCCTGGAGGAGGCCCAGGCTTGCTTTCATTTCAGTGCACCACCAAAGAACACAGATAATGCAACTGTTCAGCATTTACATTCAAGTCTTTCTCTTCCACACTGTCCAGAATGTTCTGCCATTGCCTTTGGGGATGCTGAGTTCCACCTTTATGGCCCTAAACGAGTTTTATGGTGCTCATTAAGTAGGATCATGCACCGGTGCTTTTGCAGGGGCCCTTTAACAACCACCATGGATTTAAATCCAAGAGCACACATCCTGTGATAAATCCATGGGCATACAATGCATGCATTAAAAACCAAACAAAACCCACACAGGCTTGGGAAGCACTCCTTTGAGACTCTTTATTCCCTGTACCTCTTGATAAACATCTCTTTTTTTTCCCCGCCACTGACTAGCGATGACCTTTGCAATATTTGACAGACCTTAGAATCAAGTTTTCAAAAATATGTACTAAAATTGTCAAAAATGTTTGCACTTGCTGCAGCGCTGTCCATACACTGAGTATGAGTCTGATTAACAGATGGGATGGCTCTGCTCACACTAACATGCACTGCCTATGCTTTTACCTCCTTCAGGCTATAAAACTATGATCTTCACACCCCAGCTTTGTGTGCAAGTCTGAGGAGCTCCATTTTTCAAAATAGGCCTGTAACTTTTAAATATTTGCTTTTAACTTAAAGCTAAATAAATCAAGTCATAAAGAAGTAAAATGCAACAATTTGCTTCTCTTGTGTCAACAGAGTACATGGGAGCTAAAAGGTCTATGCTCAAAGAGGAGGGTGACGTTTTAGTTCTCTTCCCCCCGTGACAGAGAAATGGCTCTTTGTGTATTCTGTCAGGAAAGTCAACCCAAGTCACACCTCATTTAAAATGATCTAGATTATGAAACTCAAATTGCCTGCCAAGGGAAGTGCAAAAGCTAGGATAATAAGTGAAGTCCTCAGAGCTCCTGGGGAAAGCATCAAGTATTTTGAAAATAAAATGAAAACAAAAGATACAGATTCACTGTAGACCCATGAGCAGGAATTACAGGAGGGCTTTTTTCCTACAGAGGCTTTCCTTGGCATCAGCCGTAGACACTTGATAGAAATTCTGCAAGCTTTTCAGAAAACACACAGAGGACCATGATGTCCATGGGATGAACTTATTTCTGTTTGAAACAAGGGTTGCCCCAGCTAATGCTTGTCCTCTTGTGCCATGATTTAGCACATGTACAGCTACAGCAATTGATGCCTGCAAGCAACCAAAATGCAGATTTAACTCAGTACAGGTCAGGTCTCTAATAGTAAAATTTGGAGGGAAATATCTATCACTCACTGAGGCAATTATTTTCATGTAAGACATAATTCTGAAGGGTTCACACAGTCCTTTCTCAGATAAATGCCTATACTGAAATCATTAGAAATTTTAACCAAAATTGTTTGACTTTTCAAATACAGGTGGCATAAAATCAACGACCTCTTCAAGGCCTGATAAAATACTTTTGCCTTCATTAAGTTCTGATTTTGTTTCCGTCTAATTTACAAATCCTGATACTTTTCATGCATTGCCTTTTAAAGGACTGACAGATCTTGCCATCAGCAGGAAGGAGTTCAATTTAAAGCAATGTAAACAGTGCTGCACAGCTTAACTAAAAGAAGTGGCAATTAAAATGCATCTGCTATGATGGAATGAACTTTAATAAATATCCTAAGAATAATATTAGAAGTCATGCATGAAGTTTTATTCCTCATGCATGGAGTAGCAGCAGAAGTAATAAAAAACCTTGGCAAAAATATGAAACATGGCATTTGTAAGCCTGACAGAACTATGGCATTGCAAAAATTTTATTGCAACAAGAAGAAAAATATCCCTCCTTGATAGCCTGTGTTTCATTTGAATCAATTTAGCCTAAATTTGCTCTTTTTTCTGTTAAAGGTCATTCTTTTGTAAAGTGATTTTTATAATTGTTGTCATTCTAGATCATTTATGTCAAATTTTGGCTAGATTAATCTTGAGAGAATCACTCTAATGGATGATTAGCTAATAAATTCATGTAACCATTCAGGAACAATACTCACTCAGAGGACTGTTTACAGCACAAAATAAAAACTGAGCAGAACTTCCTGTCTTTAGGTGTGCAGCTATCTGTATTGATCTTTACTCCAAGGCCTTTGAATGAGTGCTGTCACCCTACTGAATCATTCTGTCCATAAATTATTCTTCACAGATTTTTCACTTTGGCTGTGTGTATCAGAAACAAGGCATTCTTTGAACTGTTCTGGGAAGCAGGCAAGGACAAATGTTTCCACAAGGTTGAAATGGTCAGCCGGTCCTCTGAGCTGATTTCCTGTTTAAGTATTTAACCCACAACATAGCAAATAAGAACTCCAGGAAGGCGCATCAAAAAGCCAAACAAAATTAAATCAGTATACTCTGCCTGCCAGCTCTGTTCCTGACCTGTGTGCATTTGGCTGAGTCTACCATGTACAGTAGCTGAGTGTTCAGTATGAGATGTAAAATTGTGTAATGACAAAATTCTCCCCGGATCTGAGAATGGAAGGTGCCACGATCCTATCCTCAGTTCTGCTACCACCTCACTGGGATGTCCAGAAAGGCATTCAGTCTTTCTGGGGCTCAATATCTGATGCCATTTTTGACCATGTGACTGTGCCTGGGCCCAGAGTTATCTGTGCTAAGCCCTCAAAATCTCAGTTTCCGCAAGGTTTCATATCCCCTCTGAAGATGGAGTCCCCCACACATAATTGGTCACCACCAGGTAATCTGACCACTTCAATTGCACTGCAGATGTGCATCCAAGGTGAATACAGTGGGAGGTACCTTCAAAATTAGCATTTCTCTTTCATACGTAAAACCTGGAAATTAAAACCGCCCCGTTTTAAACTGCACAGAGATGTTTTGCCACTTTTGACTCGGTTTCAGAGACAAACTCATTGGAGCCAAGTAATTGGGTTCCGTGGCAAGGTTTTGGCAGCAGGAGGGGTGCTACAGCGGTGGCTTTTGTGAGAAGCTACTGGAAGTTCCCCTTGTGACCCTGTGGGAAACTCACACTGGAGCAGCCTGTTCCAGGGGGTTTGCACCCTGGAGAAGGGACCCACACTGGAGCAGTTCACGAAGAACTGCAGCCTTTGGGAAGGACTCACGTTTGAGAAGTTTGCGGAGGACTGTTTCCTGTGGGAGAGACCCCATGCTGGAGCAAGGGAAGAATGTGAGGAGTCCTCACCTAAGAGGGAATGAGCAGCAGAGACAATGTGATGAAGTGGCTGCCAGACGAGGTAGAAAATTTGGGAGTGAAACTGTGCTTGGGAAGAAGGAAGGGGTGTGGGAAAGGCCTTTTCAGATTTGGTTTTAGCTACCTTAATCCTACTCTGATTTGATTGGTAATAAATTAAATTAAGTTTCCCCAGGTCAAATATGCTTTGCCTATGACAGTAATTGGTGAGTGATCTCCCCTGGACCTTATTTCAACCCACAAGCTTTTCATTTTATTTTCTGTCCTCTGCCCAGTGAAGAGGGGTGTGACAAAGTGGCAATGGTGGGCACCTGCTGTCCAGCCAGGATCAACCCACCACAAATAGAAAGACTGAAAAAAACATGCCATAGTTCTCTGAGTATTAGGGTATTAATTACTGGCAACAGTGGAGTCCTTGTGGTGGCCATTAGTACAATATTTCTTATTGTACCCCATACCCTTACAGGGTGAATCAAGTGCTAGCTGAGGCAGTTCCACGTTTAAAAAAACCCAAAACATTGTACAAGGACACTGATAACCTCATTTTGAGATTTTTGCCATCAAACTGCAGTGGGCACTGGCTTAATTCTTAAGCAAGTTAAGAGCTCAGTTCAGCAATGACTTGAGCTGTAAATCAGCAAATAATCTCACTGAAGTGAACAACACCATTTTGTGCTCATGGCTGCGCACTAAGCCAGGCACTTAATTCCACCCCTATCAGAGTACACACTGACATGCCTGGCTTTCTGTGCTGGGTCCAGGCTTCCCATCAGCAACGCGGTATTGTCAATCACTGAACTCTGATGTATGACTTTTTGCTAACCTTATGAGATGTCATTTTTATTTTTTCTACTTTAAATTCTGTTATTTTTTCCACTCTGCCTTCTGGTTTTTGAACATTGTGAGAGCATTTCACACATGTTTTTTGACTTTCCCAGTAACCACAAGGGTTCAAGTCATGCTATTTTTGGTGATAGTGGTGGTTAAGTGAAAGCTGGGGTTCCTACGCTGTTGCCCAGTTTCAAAGGCTGGGGCTTTTAAAAAAAAGCAATAAATGCCACAAAGCCTGTGATGAGATCATGACAGCTGACATTAGAGGGTGTGATAGCTGTGAAAAAAGAGAGTTATTCCCTGTCACACTAGTATGAGATCAAATCCCAAAAATGTATAAGGGACTACATATTTTCTTGCTCAATATTTCTTATGCAGCTACCACAAAATTCCCCTCTAGCTGGGGTGGGCTTTTTCCGACCCTTTGGGCAGCCATGTTTTCTCACTTATTTTTCACTTCCCCTCCTTCCAGCACCTACTTAGCCTGTTTCCCACATTTACATTAAGAAGACTGAAGAGTTATCAAAACTTCACCTTCCTGCCTGTCCATAACCACATAAATTCATCTAACCCATAAATTCAAGACAGCAGTGTGTACATCCTGTCTGAATGTAAAGAGCTTTCAGCTTTCTGGACGTGTAGATTGAGTTCATTTTCTTTTTTACCCCCCCCACCCCCCCCGCTGGACTGAACGATGTTGAAATGCTGCCACCTTCTGATAGACACTTGTGCTGCCAATGGGCTGCAGAAGCACATTCCCCCATTTCCCCCAGACTTGTAAGTTGATTTATACTGATCCTCAACTGCATTGCTGCAATATATAACATGACAAGTTAAACGCAGTGCCTGCCAAAAAATCTTGATATGCTCGGCTTTTGTGCAGCGGCACTTGAAAAGACCATTACTGCTGCCATCCGACTAAAGTATGCTCAATATTTTTGACAGTGAATTATCTGAACAGCAGTTTATCTCAATGTTCACTTGGTGCTATAACAATTTAAAGATTAAAAAGATGGGAGACAAAAAAAAGAAATAAAAGGAAAACTTGCTTTTGTTCAAACTACAGAAAACTGGAATTACTTTTTCTGTGAATTTTAAATCCATTCTGTACTTGCTCCCAAATGCATTTTAGAGCATACCAGTGGGCTGATAATTAACATAGGTGTAGATCACATTTAGTTTTTGTCATTTGTTGTCAAGATCTTAGGTCTTCAAAAATCCACCTATGGTTGTATCTTCTCAGGGATAGCTTGTGTGTGGTCTTCAAGGCAGTGGCTTCAAAACTGAGCCAGTGAGGAATAGATCTGAGTTTCCCATCTGCCTCTCTGTGAGGCCTGTGTTCTGCTCTCTGAACCTCTTCAGAAGATCTGAAATCAATAGCTGCATGACTGCTGCAGTCATAGGATGCCGAGCCGCATGTCAAGGAAGCATCATTCTCACTTACTCTTTGTTTGCAGTTTATGCTCAGGAGAGCAGAATATATTTTCCACCATGCTATTTCTGTAGACCAGAAATCACCTCTGGGTGCAACGCCAAGACCGTCCTAAGACCATTCTCAAATCTGAGATTTGACAAAAAGATCCTTCTGCTTGTTTATATGATCAAGTACTTGCAACTAAGTAAACTTTTCCGGCAGAAATGTATTATTTAGGAGATAGAGATTTTAGTCAACTAAGATGTTTTGCAAACTCTTGTAAATTCCAGCAAATTATTCTGGCTTCATAATTAAAATAATTGTTGAAATAATCAGAATATTTTGGGCGTTTTCTAAACCAAAGGTTTTGATATGCCAATCTACAATTATTTGCTAATCTTAGTTATCAAATATTGTTAAAACCTCAAAAAGAATTTTTTTTTTGGTCAAACTGAAATCCCCATCTTATTTTTGTTTTCTGAAACTCCACCTGAACCAAAAACCCCTGTTGCTTCCTACTGAGCACTCAAAAGTACCTTAGCCAGCAGCTACCAGCAATTAGTGGCTCCAAGGTAAAAAAACCCAAACCCATAAAACTCCGAAGCAAATAATATGATGGGAGCAACACCACAGTGTGCCCTCTCTGGTTGGTATGACATAGCCAAGAATAATGTCAGGAGGTGTCACAAGCAGCATGGTGCCTGAAAGCTCCATGCTGGGGACAAGGGGCTAAACCAGAAACTGCTCTGTGGACTTGTAGCATTCCTTAATGTGCTTCTAAGAGGTTTGTCAAACCCAAAGATGAGGGCAAGTCCCATGTCACTCGGCTTAAGTTACTTAGGCAGGATCTGTACCTCTATATTTAGGGGTCCGTAAATCAAAAAGAGTAGCAGATTGCTGGCCTGAGCTACCTATTATGATAGATGTCAATCACTTTGATATTTAAGCCAAGAAAGTTCAACTTCATTTCATGTTGGAAAATGTTTCTGGTGGAGAAAAAACATTTTGTGTGAGTTAAACAAAGCTCACTACACCAGACTCTGCCAGACTGTCTTTATGCATTCATACATGAACATTTCATTCCTCCAGCAATTGAACATTTTCTTTCCTCTACCATAAACATTACTCAGCGATGTTATAATTTATTTCATTACTCTACTGGATAAAACTGATCCTTTCTTCAAGCCACTTTTGGTTCATTTTTCTAAGTAGTGAGGTATTAACAGCATCGTGAGCAAAACAAGACAACAAAATTTCGTGTATTGGTTGTATTTCTGTGTGACACATTGAAAGTACACCACAGTGACCAAAACTCCACACTTCATGGCAGTGCAACAAAATGATTTTTCTACATGTGAGTTATCTGAATTAGACTCCATATTCTGGCCTGCAGGAAAGCTTTCAGCAAGCAGGAGCAGGAAACCTGACAGCAGCTACAGAGAACTAGAGAGGAAGCAAAATCCTCTGATGCATTCTAAGAGACATTGTGTCACCAGAAATGAAGGCACCTGTTTGAGTCCAAGGGAAAAAGATAAAAGAAAAGAAGTGAGGCATATTTACTTGAACTTCAAAAAATCTGATCTTATTGTGATATGAGTACTGGAAAAGGTAGGGACTTCTGTATCCTGATCCAAATCACTGTGTAAGTATGTGTTCAAAATATAAGTCAGCGATTACTCTTTCACAGATATAAAAACATCCTGACAGCAATGAGTAGGCATGATAAAGTAGGTCAAAATTTCTACTGCTCTCTGCAGGCAATGGCAATTCCTTGGGGTCAGTGGAGAAGGCGACACCCTTTCGGTGTCAATACTAAGTCATTCCTGAATTACACATCAATTGCACAAACAGTGCATTTTAGAAAAAAGAGTGGATATTCCACTACAAACCAGATGACATTTTAGAAATGTCATTTGACATGAGTCTGTCTTTTAACAGCAAGTTCCTACTTCTGCTAATGGCTGAGAGAAATGCCTGCTCTTGTCACTTAGTATTACCATATCAGCTCCACCTTCCAGACTCTTAGCCATTTTGGTACTTCTGGCAGTGATGTATGCTGCTGTGATCTACAGTGCCGCTCCAAAACTAGTGTAAAAATCATGCAAGAAATACCCCTGGGTTTTAGAGAAACATTTTAATTAACTGCAGTCAAAAGGATCACAGTCTTTCTCACTCTTAATCTAGCTGTGTTATAAATTATTCTCTACCTTACCAGTGATCAGTCTGAGTGAGTTAGAAAGAGAGGTATCACCAGGGCTTTGTGATCATTTTGAGCTCAGATGCCAGCCTCTGACTGCCTCAGGGATGCTTTTTCCCCATCACCCCACAGCAAATCTCCACAGAGGAGTTCACATCTTTCAGGCAGTTCCTTTCTTCACAGTGTGGAGACACAAACATCTTCTCCTCTTTCCCGAGTAGTTCAGATCAATACCTTGTCACTTCATGCTTCTGTTGCTGCTTTAGTCTGTAGTGAATTGAGTTTTCTGGGGTGATTGTGCTTTTTCCTCCATTTTTTTCTCTCTTTTTTTTCTTTTGATTAGGATTTGTGGTTCATTCCTTCGCCTTCTCGTACAGCAGCCATTAGCTTAAGTTTAGCTCCTAGCTCCATACATCACTTCATTACAAGAGATTTCTTAGAAATTGACCTTAGCACCCTGAATAAAAGCACAACCTGGCCTTTGATTTCTTGAAAGTGTCGGTCTATGCGATGTCAGAGTACCACAGCAATGAGCTGCTGCATGATCTGCAGCTGGCCTTTTCTCAGTGCCTTGAGCAATATTAGATCTGTTTTCTGATTTCCCGCTTGGGCCCACTTTGGGTGCTGCACTTCCCAAATGCTGGAACATGTTGCTGGAGTATAAACATTGTAATACCAAAATCAGCTGCTCCTCCATCTGTAACTATCATTTAAACATCCCATTCTCGATATGCAAGAAGAAACATTGGCAGATTTGAGGGGCATCATTAACAATGCACTGCTGATAAGAACTCCTTGCATATTTCACCTAGAGGTGGGAAAGCACTGCTCCAGAGAGAGGTCTCCAGAGAGAGGTCCTACAGCCATGGCTTCTGCAGGTGTCAGCCCACATAGTTATTTCAGCTCTGGTGATTTGTTGTTTTTTTTTTTTTAATTAGGACACACTGTGCTGAGAATTCATGCTTAGGAAAAATGTAAATCAAAGCTACAGTGGCTTCTAGAAAATAGATACGTAGTGACCACCACTCAGCACTGACCTCAGCCATTGCTGGACATGTGTGAACCTGGAGCTACCCTCATAGGTTTGTGTGCAGAGGGACATGATCTCATGGGCAAACTGTGAACCAGATGGTTCCCAATCCTCACAGCCTCTTTTCAGAAATCAAGGTACTCACTAACCCCTTGCTCCTCAGTGCCTTTTCTGCTCATGGAATGTACTTTACTACTCTTACTTTAACCAAAAGTTAAAATCATTCAGATCACTCAAGCATCAGGTGTTATGCTGAGGATGGCCATGAAAGTAGGTTGGGAGGTAACAACTAGATGTCAACTTTCTGTCAGAAAATGGATTGGAACTGCAAATACTATTTAGGCCAAAATGCTGTCCACATTGCCAGAAAAGAACTTCAAAAAAATTGTTACACACAATATTTTAAACTTAACTTTTGTTTTAGGTGTGTATGGGAAGAAAAGAGATATTTTTCTTTCTCAGCTTGAAAAAAGGTTGTATTAAAATATTATAAGAAGCTGTTACAGTATTTCTTAAATCAAACATTTTAACCCTTTCATTTATGCAAATTTTACAAAATGGAAGACTATCCTGACACATGTGTTCTGTGTTGTAAAAAACTTGCTACTACTTTTTTTTATTTGCTTATGAGGGGGTTTTAACTTAATAAAACTGAGGAGGTTCTACCAAATTTTAACTTGAACAAATAAAACTTTCTCTTGAAAACTTGGGGAAAAAGATACTTGAAAGAACCATTCATCCATGCCTATGCAAACCTTCACTCCATCCACACTAGCAAGCAAGAGGATGCCAATATAGGAACACAGGCTCTAATCTGAGTGAGACCAAGAGGACAAATAGTTTTTGTGAGGAGAAGACTGCCCATGAGGCATTTCTGTAGTACAGATGCCTATGCGTACTAGGGTGAGCAGCAAGAATCTGGGCTGCTTATTTGAACAGCAATAAGGTAAATACAAAAGCAATAAGATAAAGTGCTATTAGTTTTTCACTGCTTTCCCCACTCTCTTACTGAACTTCACTTTTCATTTTCTAGTAAGGTCAACTGGGCAGGCTTTTCTGAAACTCCTATATGTTGAAATGTAAATAAAATAAAACAAGCAGGAGGGAGATGAAAAGAAATGACTGGTCCTAATGAGTGTAAGTTTATACTCTGTACTACAGAGCCGACAGGAACATCCCACAGGCAGGGTCAGATACTGAGGGTGATGTTTACAGCGCCACAGACATCAGCTGAGGGCTCAGCCTGGATGTTGAGCCTGGTTTCTAGCATGGCAGTAAGCATCGGCACGCTGCCTTTTGGCAGCCCTTTGGCATCTGCAGAGCAGAGACGCTTCTGCACAGAGGTGGCTCCAATGCTTTCCCTTCTCCATCCCTCCCGTGATACAGCATCCAAAACACTCAAGAGGAAAGGATGTGTGTGGCTGCCCTCTTCCTCCATCAGGCAGTGAGAGGGAAGGGGGAGAAAGGAGGGGAAAAACCTTTCAGCCCCATGCCTTTCTCTTTCTGCCAGCAGCTGATGGGGAGCTGCCGCCAGCCTTCTCATTAGAAGTTTACAGAAAAGGTGAGCTCATCTCATTTGATTAGGACTGTCACCATCAGACAGTGTTTGCAATTAGTCCACGCCAACCTTATTCAGGCTTTGGATGCCTTTCAGCAGCAAAAAAGGGAACACTTGAGCTCCATTGAATTGGAGCGTGGCATCTGCTGCATGCTGGGGGGAGAGGTTGGGGGTCAGCGCTTGATTTTGATAAAGCGTGCCAGATTAATTGTCTTCGGTAATCCTGTTTGTCATGGTAGATGTGCAGAGAAGTCTTTGTGGCACAGCCTGACATATGGGCTGGCCGGCTGCTTGCCTATTCAGTGCCTCCCAGCACATGCTCTTCACAGTTGGCCTAGTTCCCAGCGCCTTGTTTTCCCGGGGAGCCAGCCTCCTGCGCCTATTCAGCTGGCCCCCCGCTCCACAAACAGGCTCCCTAATCTTCAGGCCTGTCTGGGCTATTCAAAGTGATTGCATTATTCAAAGAGATCAAGAAAGAGAACAGGGCGGGAGGGGTAAGCAAGAGAGGGGGAAAGAGAGCGGTGCAATTTGGAAAAGAAATAAGCAGCCATGTACTTCAGGCAGAGCTCTTCAGGAGGCTGATTATAGTCCCTCTCCAAATCTGAATCTATCGCGAAATTATACCCTGCCTCTTTTGTAAAATAAATGCTAATAAGAGGTAATTTGGACCCTGCTGATTATTAACTTCAGTGGAGATGGTCTTTTTCCTCCATGTTTTGTTATGAATTCTTGGATTTCTCCCCCCGTTAGGATTCATGCTCCACAGCAAAAGAAAAAATAGGAGAGTTAAGGAGAAGGACAAATGTGGCATGACAGAGGATAGGCGAGCATCTAGCTGTGCAGACCAGTCTGGAGTTACTGAGAGACCAAAAGTGGATCAGTGTCCTGAGCACTGATCCAGCACACCCATGCTCCCACAGCTTAAGTGCAGAGCCTATCCTGCAGCCGTACAGCCGCCTCACAACTTGCTTCCCCAGGGAAGGGGATAAGGGAGATGGATCTAACTTGATGTGAAAAAGAAACAGAAAGAAGTAGGTGAAACTACCCTTACCGGGGTTTCTTAAGTGCTCTTTGATTACACGTTTAATTACAGTGTCATAAATGTTACTTTACAAGCATTCTTAGGATACATAGTCTCTAGTTTTTTAAATGGCAGCAGCTTTGGAGAAATGCTGAGAATTCAGTATGTCAGCCAAGACCTCGACTTCTACAGGCCGTAACCTAAGCTATTTCAAACCCCATCTTGACTCAGCTAGAGTCAAGTTTTCTGCCAAAGAACAACCTTCTGAGTGTATGTGTAACACATCAACAAGAAAAAAACCAACCAAACCCAAAACCACCCAACCAACCAAACTACCAAAAAAAACCCCACCCCCCACCAAAAAAAAACCAACCAACCCCAAAAAAACAACCTCAAACAAAAAACCCCCGAAACAATTACAAATAAAGCACACAATTTCCCTCAATACATTTTTGCCTTTTTATGATTCAGAGAAGCAGCAGAAAGAAATGCATGCTGCTGAAACGTATGTCCTGTATGAACATGCAGAGAATGCACTGTGTCCGATTCATAAGCTTCCTTGAACTAGAGTATGTGTACACCAGTTATTTCCTCTACCAAGAATGTGGTGGCATTAGTGTTGTGTGATTTTCATGTGCTGTGTGGTCATCTGACAGATCTTTACCATCATCTGCCACATTTTAGCCAATTTTGAAGAATTCTCTAACCCTCTGCCTGATGGACTATTAAAATTTGGTATAGTGTCATGCAAGGAAACAACCAAACCATTGAAGAATGACAGAGAGTATCTAAGATAGTTCAAAAGATCATCCTTTGATATTTTTTAAGCCAATTTTACCTCTTTATGCTTCTCCCATAATGTCTTTAGCATCATCCTTGCTCCTTGTCCAGAATTTTCTGATTAACAGTTTGACACATCAGTTCCTGGCTTCTCCTGAGCCTAGAACTTCCTCTCAGCAAGCTCATCACAGTCACATGCTTTCTTCTGCACAGGCCCAGCACCACCCAGATTAAATTCAGTTTAACATTAAGGAGATCAGAGCTTGTTTACGCCACCTTCATCATGCTTACCATTTGGAAGTTACCCATGCTTATATCAGCTGTCAAAATAATGTTTTAGTACTGTTTTCGTCTCTGTCCCAGAGATCACATTGTAGACTCTGTTTTAAGTACTGCATCTGTAAGCTGTTTAAGACGTAAGGATTGCATGGTTTTGATATTAGGGAGAAGGAAGGCTACCCCCAGGTCATCTCAAGCAAAGACACTGGGCATATTTGTTTGACTCTTGCCTCTGCTATTTCTGCTGCTGCTGCTCTCACTGAGCTTCATTTCCCCTACTCCCCTACATATTGAAATATATACTGTATTATAATTACAATTAAAGGAATATAAGACAACCAACATCTCCGAAGTATCCTCTTCCAGGTGGGCATGTAGCCTGAATGACAGCTGTAGAACAGAATTACCATCCTCTGTTCAGGCCTGTGTTTTCCTACTGTTCTTGCTAGACAATTCATTTTTCATACAAAAGTTAATTTCTGAGACTACTGTTCTCCTAGTAGGGACCAGCATAGACAAGTGATCTAGACAAACACAGCAAACTGGAATTGCCATGCGGCTGACGGGCCAGAAGCAGGCATTTCTTCTGATGACATGAAGCCTTTGAGGCCATTAGGGTTTTGCTGGGTTTGTGCTGAAGGAGCGCATGCTGAAGTCAGCAATCTCATTTTTAACCACAGTTTTATCCTTGTAGCAGAAGGATTGTCAATTTATTTTTGCAACAGTGTTGGTATGTCTCTTAGAGAGATAGAAATCTTCATCTTCGAAGGGTGGCATTTTTATGTTCAAATGAAAAACGGGATTTTTGTAATTCTGAATTTATTGATTAATATATCTACAACAACATGATTCTTTTCCTTGTAAACAAAGCTTCAGAAATTCTGTTTGTTGAAAAGAGGACAAGCATTCCAAGTATTAATATTCATCCCAAGTATTTTCAAATACCTTGAGAAGTTGAAAGTTTCATTCATCCTTGGAAAAATAACCTGACCTAAGATATGTTCATAAAGAAAATTATCAAAGAAATGAGTAGAACCTCAAAATTTGATTTTAATACTTCACACCAACAAGTTCATTCAGGAGATAAAGTTTTACATGACTGTCATGTCAATTTGCTTCTATAAAGTCTGAGAAGAATGAGGAAAAATGTCAATAAATAATCCAAACTGAATTGCTGTCATTCAGTGAATTTGAGTCGACGTGAAGTGGACACAGCACCAGCCTTCCAGAGTTCAAGAAATGTTTGGATAACACTCTCAGGCACATGGTGTGATTTGTGGGGTGGTACAGTGCAGAACCAGGAGAGAACATATTTCAGTGATCCTTGTCGGTCCCTTCCAGCTCAGGATAATCTAGGGAATTTTAGCTATTCAAATTATTTCAGTTGCATTTTAAATAGAAGCAAGTAATTTAAGGAATACCTTAAGACTTTCTTAAGAAAGAAGGAGGAATCTTCTTTCTTCCAATGTCTCTGTAAGTTGGCCATGGGCAGGTGCCAGCAATGAATAGGAATTTCTAATACAGTTATCCCTGGTGCACTTACATCTCCCTTTTCCCCTTGTTTAAACCCACAAAGATTTATGAGGAATGAAACAGCTTCTTGCTTTAGGGATAGTTTGAAGGATTTCAGTATTTTTAGCAACTAAATGCACTGGGAGAGATTCTTCAAAGATTAAAATAAAGTAAAAACTGGGACTTTCCATGTAAACTTAGTAAAATCTTTTAATATATTATGAGTAATGCTTGCCATGTATTTTGATGGAAACCAAGGGCAAACTTCTGACTTAGTGTGTGACCTAGTACAGCCCACATAGAAAATAGCAGGGAAGGAAGGGAATGAATTCATCGCTGCCCTCTAACTTGCAAGCTAAAGCCAAACGTGCGACATTAACAGATGTGAAGGTGCTGTATTGAGTTATATTTCACCAGCTTTAAGCAGCTCTTGGAAGAAGATTGTTGGTTTGGACAAGATCACCTCTCAAAAAAAGTTGTTCTCAGTGGATAAGTCATAAATAGTGTGTTTGTGTCCCCATCATCTTCTTAATAATACTGTTCTCCTTCTGATACTTTTTGCAAAACTAATTTTTTATTTCTACAGGGAATAAACTAAGTTCCACATCCTTCCTGGGTTTTTGGGCTTATTAGTTACTAAAATCATCAAAAAATTACAGTTGAACTAGGTAACACATGCATGTTGTATGACACAGTCACACCGGTAGTAAATTTAAAACTGTAACATGTATGCAGTGAAAGGTCATTGACAAAACAAGAGCCTTATGTTACAAGAGACACAGCTATTGTTTCCCAATTTACTCAGTGCATATCTACAATTCTGTTTCTCTGGAGTCTGAAAAACCCAAAAAGTAAAAACAGGAATTGAAATTAATCAAGTCATGACATATTACATTCCCTCTTTTACTTTTTGACATTAAGTACAACAACAAAGAAAAACCAAAATAGTGTTCCAGCCTTATGATAACTACATCAGTTGTCTGCCATCAGTGAAGGTAAGAACTAGTCATTTGCATCATAAAGTCCTCAATGAAGACATAAATAACTCCCTGTACTATAAATAGATTATCCTTTCTATATATTCATGAAAGCAACATAATGTTTTACATTAATTATATGCATTTTGTACATGTTTTCACAAGAAGGAATAAATTTGGACTGACCCAGTTCTTCATTAGCGTGAATCTATATCCCTTTGACTAGCCAAAAGATGTGCTGCTATCCTGATTAAGGAGCATTCACTATTACATTCCTACTTTGAAGACTGAGTATATTTCTGTCTCTTACTGTCCCACACTCTTAAGGTCTTGTATGGAGTTGGGTAATGAAATAAAGAAAACTAAAGTAGGACAATCAGAGAGCAAGAGAAGCTTTTGCTAAGCAGGGAATATCCTTTCATTTGTATCCCTCACAAGATTATTGAGTTGAAGAGGAATAAATTAACCTCAGCACACTGTTTTACATTCTTGTTCATGCCTCCATTTTAAGGTCAAAAAGGTCCCAGTCATCTCACTGAATATATCAGGAGTGAGAGCAAGCCCAGGGCTGTAAGGACACATACCTTTGACAAGTAACACAGTTGCTCTGGCTGAGGCTTCTGCCTTCTGCTCTGGTCCCTGTGACAGCAGTGCCCCCTGATCAGTAACTTCAGGGCAATCCTCATTGTTCCAGCACTTGAAAGAAATTCATCAGAAAGCTTTACAAAATACACAGGATAAAGTAAAGATCCAAAAAATGATACACGCAGTAAATGTCAGCCTAATGTTCTGTCATGCATTTTTAAAAATAATCCTGGGACAGAAGCATGTGTTTTGGGTTGGGATTCACCTCATTGAACTTCAATAATCTAGAAGTCAAGCACCTAACTAGAGTTCAGTTTTAGAGCACACAGCATACCCAAGAGGAGCAACTATCTTCTCCAGAGGGCAATTAGTCCTGTTCTAAGAAACTTGATCTCAGGTTTAACCTCTGGAATTACACTTAGATATAAGGGGGCAAAATGGGTGGTGTAGCTCAGATGGCTAAATTTCAGTTCAATGAAAACCTCCTTTAATGTTATCAGTAGAATTTTTTTCAGGCAAAAGACATTGGGATTTTTTCCGATTGTTGTTACACCTCTGTGATGCTGTGGGACAATAATGCTCTCCGTACTTCATAGAATAGAATGTTATTCTGCCCAAGAAAGACTTGATATTTTCACGGTTGCAGTTTTTACCTTAAAATAAGCATGAAAGTAAATTTCTATGACTTTTGGTTTTTGCTAGAAAATAAAATTATTTTCCACAGAAATGACATAATATTTTTAGTATGCTCTGGTTTAATAAGACAGCTTGCACCATTCAAAATAGTATTTCGGATAAACTGACTAGCTATTGTAAATGCTGTCCAAGAGAAAGAAGTGAAAGCAGAGGCCACACAAGTCAGAATGTAATGTTAATTCCTGTTTGAGAAGACTACTGAATCTGTATCACCATAAAGTCTGAAGTGCAATTACTGTGACTGAATCAGGAAACATATGCAATTGAATATTTTTTTCTTTACTGATACCCACCCTAGTACTGGAGTAGGCAATACAGTCTTCAAAGAGACAGAAGAAAAAGTTGTCCAAATTTATTTATTTATTTTACATTTATTGCAAAATTATGCAAGAAACAGGTGGAACGCATAAAGATTCTGGTGAGCTAAGAGGGGATGATATGTAGAACAAATCTTACCAGTGATCAAGGAATCTGAAAAGATGAATTTATCAGTCTTTTCTGGACAGGGTCTCTTTTAGCCCCCAATCCTTTTCTTTCTGGCTTCTCTATTTCCCCTTCCCCCAGTCTCTTCAAAGCTTCCAACCACTGTCATAATTTCCCGTCTTTGCAAATGGATAAGCAGAGTCCTGCTTCTCAGAAATCCCCTGCTCACTCTATCAGCTTGCTCTCTCCATCTCCCCACCCCCAGCCCACTGCTCTCCCCCTCCACTGAGCACAGTGTCCTGGTGACAGGTGGTTGCTGCTTTCTGTAATTCTGGATACAGCTCCAGTCAGACTCAGTGGCCTGTAAAAAAACCTAGAGCTTATGAAGAGAAAAAGCTCTGGCTCTGAAAGTGCTGAGACAGGCTGGTACGGGGACTCAGTACAAAAAGCATTCAGCACAAAAAGCCAAACTCAAATGAAAAGGACTGCTGCCAGGATCATCACGAGGTCCTCTGCTGCACAGATGTCTACTGAACTAAGCTGAAACTGATGAGTCTTTTATCGTGCCCCCCCTCCTCCCCCCCAACATAGATACCCACAGCAAGACTCAGCTGCCTGGCTCAGTTATCATTATTTCAAGGGACACAGTATATGTGATAGACATATGACACTCAGAGAACGAAGCTCAGATAGGACTGCGTGGCAGAATTCCTCTTTTTTTTGTTTTTTATTTTTCTAGTCGGCAAAAAACTGGTTAGTTAGTTTACAGGAATGGAAAGGATTTGGGTGCACTGTGGTAGCAGTAGAAGCAGTGCTTTAGCAAACTAATTGCTTTCAGCAAACTCAAACAGGAGTCAGCTAACAAAGGTGGCCTCTGCAACTCGGTACTTACATAGGTGCTCGGTGTTTTACTGCCTCCCTTGCAGCATTTTGCCATTCCAGTTAAATAGAAACGGGGCTGTTAACTCTGTGTTAACGTGCTTAGTCTGTGATCTCTGCATAACATTTCACCCATTTACCTTGTCCTATGCCTGCAAGTTTGTTACACATTTTCTTCCCATGTATTACAAAATGGGTTTATAAATTATGACCCAGTCACAAGCTTGTGATGGGCTGTATCTCAGAAAGAATTCAGCACCTAAAAGCCCTTTGCTCTCCAAGGCTCAGCTGATGTTTACTTTTCAGTAAGTCTGAAACACACGTTTATTTTCATTGTCTTGCCATCAAACACGGGACATAGACTTTGCTATGTCAGAGCGCCTGTCAAATACCTGTTAATTTCTCTGAAAGCAGCAGGCATATAAAGCAAGCAAGGGCAATGGAAACTGGGCACTCAGCACCTTATGAACCTTGGCTATAGAGGAGAGAAGTGAGTGAAAGAGAGCTGCCTCTGGTTACTGCAGGTGCTGCAGCTTGCTAAAGAACAATTTTCAAGAAATGTGGAACAGGCAAAACATAAAGATCCCATTGTTTATATGTTAGAATGGACAGCCTGTGGGGTTTTTTTACTTTAACCATCTGCCTTCCAACTTTTATATAAAAATTCTGCTCCCTAATAAATGTTTAACACATTAGGACACATATCTTGCTGGAAAGAAACCAAACCAAACTCCTTCTACTTCACAAAGATAAATTAGCAAGTGAAAAGCAAGACTTTCCAAAACCTCTTTTGTATGAATACAATCATTTAACTTAGAACTTGGAAAGTTGAAGGTCTAGTCACTAATCTACTGACTCCATGACAGAAGGGTGAATTTAATTTAGAAACCGCTGGCTCCAGCACTGCATTTAGTTATACCAACTTGAAGAAATTTATGTGATAATCCTTTTTATCAGCATATCTATTCTTTTTTTTGAGCCAAACAGCAGATCAACCAAACAAAAGATGTGCTTTACTGGCTAAGAAGTTAGCTGGCTATCTTTTTTGGCTGGGCTGTTCCCTGATTTATCTTCAGTGGATGATGAGACATATAAATCAATGTCTACATGGAGAGGTGACATGCTGTTTACACAGCAGGCTTGTATTATCATAGCAATCATATATGGGTAATAAATTAAACCGCATCAAGAAGCCAAAGATTTGCCCCATTAGAACAAGGTCTTTTTTCTTCCAGTGTTACCAAGAGCCTGATAAAATATACAGATCTCTCCCGTAAACTGTACCAAAGCATCCAGGTTTGACAAAGTTACACCTGGAAATGTAAAGCATTTCTCTGTTGCACTTTAACTGGCCGTGTTGGAAAGGTTAAATCTTGCATGTAGCCCTGAGCTGGCTTCGTGCATCTGCATTGCCTTGCAAATACCTGGT
The DNA here is from genome assembly GCA_013397725.1 of Rhagologus leucostigma. NCBI lineage: Eukaryota > Metazoa > Chordata > Aves > Passeriformes > Rhagologus > Rhagologus leucostigma. The sequence goes on along the minus strand of VZTD01001144.1, from coordinate 580,543 downwards.
ACCTTTGCAGGCAGGAACAAGGAAAGACTTAGTGACACTTATCCATCCAACAAAGGCCTCAGGATATTTCTGATAGGGGAGTGGGGAGACATGAAAGCAGCTGGACAACAAGACCAATGCACCAGGATCTGCTCTAAAGAGGAGGGTAGGGCCAGCTTTTCACCACTGGCTTGCTCCAAAGATTGCCTGGGCGGTTGGTGGTGTTGTTTTGGTGAGTCCTGAGCTCATGGATCATGAAACATGATGCAAGAGGAGCTGTTGTGTCCTGTATCAGCTATTTTTTGCAACTCCCTAGTTAGTGATTAAAGAGCTTAATGCAGACAGCAACCTGGGAGCCTTTTATCACAGACAGCTACTTTTCTCTATCTTCCAATTCCATCACTGATTTTGTTAGGCAAAACTTAGAGAATCCCCCTCAAAAGAACAAAAGTGTCCTTTTGCAGAGTATTTTAAGAACTTCGTATTAAAGGAACAAAATATAAACACAATGGAATATAATAGTTCAGCAAATAAAGACTTGTAACTATACTTTCACCTCAAATACAAATATTGTGAGGTTTTGGCCCATCTTCTTTTTTTTTTTTTTTTTGTCATTTCAGCAGGAAGAACTCCAACAAACATGGTGTCTTTCTGATTCAGCACAAGAGGTTTGTTGTTTACACTCCTGTGTGCAAACAATACTTGAAGACATTGGGCCAAATTTATCCCTGGATTAAGTGCACTGACGTCAATATAATTACAGTAGGAATTAATTTGCCTCACTGATATAATTTGCTGGATCCTGTATCTACTTCTAAAATGCAATTAGAATCCACTTTCCTCAATCTTTTATTTTGGAGATAGGCATCTTGAGTTTCCCCACAAAGATACTGGGTAACAAAAAAAGTAACTGTGTCCTAGTCACTTAGCTGATCATTGTTTTTAGTACCAGCACTAGGGAGAGCAGGCTCAGAGGTTTTGCACTGTTTAAATGGAAGATACCTGCATCTTAGCATTGCAGTTTAAACCCAGCCTAAGAGATCCACAGTCCTGGTTTAACTCCGTTTAGTTACTTTTCACAGATTTTGGTTCATTCACTCTGACAAAATACAACATGGCAGTTGCTTTTGCTGTGAGTTTACTGGATGTCTATACACCATGAATCTGTTGTATAGTAACGCCATTACTTGGGAAATATCGACTTGCTCTATGCCATTACAAAGGATTACTGAATCAGACAATATTGAGAAAATGTTTATTATATTAGGCTTTAACAGTGACTTTATTAATCAGTGCACCAGCTGTCCCACCACTTGCACCAGATCCAGGCACAGGTCAGCTTTTTAAAAAGTGTATCTTGTTACTTTCTAAAAGCTTCTGTATCAAATGCAGTCATTTCCTTGTACAGAAAAATATACAGATCTCATTAAGAAACCTACAAAATACTACTACCACAAAAAAAAAAAAGGGTGTTTAAAGTAATTATCAAGGAGACCCATCAAGGCAAGCATGAATTTTCCACCTTCTACAGCAGTTAACAGGTCTGAATGTTCTTTCAGCTCAGATGGAGCCTATGCTGAACGACAGCAAAATACACCATCATTAATGCGAGGAGAAACTCAAACTGAGATTTTGCTCACCACTTTGTGGCAGCATTCATATTTATTTGCCAGGAGTGAAAATATTAAACACAATAAACCAACTCTTCTTCATGAAGTGTTCTATAACTCCTTGCTTCTGGCTGTCATACATAAAAGTGTAGCAATCCAAAGTGGAAATATTGCAAAAAGTGGAAAAAGTGCATGACATGTAGAAGGAAAAGACAGGAAAAGACAGCATGGAGCAGGAGAAAAACTAGAAAAAAATTAAATATTAGCAATTATTCCAAAGTTAGAATAATCCATTAGACAGAGCTCACACCCAACTTGCCCATTTCTGGGAAAACAACAGAAACAGATTATAGTCACTTCTCAGAGACCACACTTACTATACCCAAGCCACTAACAGGCAATCTACAGCAGCAAATTCCCCACAAGCAGAGGGCAGCCATACACGAGGCCATCCTGGTCTGTGATGCCCCAATTGCACCAGCTGGAGAAGGGAGCTCCACAAAAGAGGGGCTGCCTAGGGCCAGTCACAGACGCTCAAGCTGAGATCAGCTCTGCAAGGCACAACTGTGCTTGCTGGTTGAAATCCCCTCACAGCATAGGTTAAAGAAATGCTGATGTGTATGTTAAAGAGAAATGCTAGCCCCTGTTCAGAAAGCCCTTGGCATATTTAAGATTTGTCAATTTTAGCTGTCCTGTGGATTCGCCTTTCAGTTTCATCCTCAAGTCTTTTATACACGGGGCAAGGCTTCCTGTTCTAAGAAGACAAAGAGAATGCATATTCCCCAAATTTTTCTCAGATGTTTTTGTATCCTGACTCAGAGTTTCTCTAGATAAGGGGATAAGAAAGTAAAGCACTTTGGAGCAATCTAAGTGAATGTAATTTTCTTTATACATAATATGCCTATTTTCCAGACATCAAACCAGATTTTAGGGAAATCATCCTCCTTCCCTTCTCCATGTCCTACTCCAGCTGTAAACACGCTTCACATGGGGAAGTGTGGCTGGCACCAGGCCTAACCAGATCGCAAAACAATTTATATAAAAGTTTGGACCTGAACAGATTCATGGAGGGACCCTTACTTAATCATCACAGAGATCAGAACTGGAACAAAATTTCCTGGCCCACAGTTTTTGGAGGTTACTCTAGGTCTCTGGCTAAAAGTTAGTCATTAATTTGTTGAATGCATGGCCAGCGTGCCAGGGAGAACTCCCTGGATAACAACAGGTTTCAGCACAGAGGAGATTTTTCAGTGCCTGTTCTTGTAGCATAAGCTAAAAATGACACTAGAAAAGGAGCATAGGATCATACATGCTTTCTCTGACAAATGGGCTCTTAAGCCTCTGAGAACTGAGACCTCCACCCCGCTACGATAAGAAAAACAACCTCTACAAGCAAACAGTGATGACCTTCTCCCTGTCTCCTCTTCCCTTCCTCATTCTCTTTCTGAGCAGATTATAAAACAAAGAGAGAATTTCTGGAGTTGTCTCCAGCTCCTGCTGAGTTTCCATGGACACTGGTTGCCTAAATATCTTTTTGTGTCTTAAGGGAGAAAAAGTATCTCCTGGCCAAATTCAGAGGGGGTCCATTCCTTTGAATGGCAGCCCTGTCCACCCTCACAGAAAAGATTACTGGAGCATACCAGAAACAAAATAAAATAGAGAACTTTTTTACTTGTCCCAAGCAGCAGAAGCAAACTACTTGACTGGAAGACATAAAGCTCTGTGAAGTCACTGGGGCAATCTCAAAAGTATTAATACATACTCGGTCTTGGGGTTTGATTGTGTTTATTTGGTTGGTTGGTTGGTTTTGATTTTGCTTTCGGTTCTGTTTGGGTTTTGTTTTGTTGTTTGGGTTTTTGTTTGTTTGGGGGATTTTTTGTTTTGGGTTTGTTTTTTTTTGTGGTTTGGCTTGGGTTTTTGGGCTTTTTCATGGTGTTGCTTGGTTGTTTGGGTTTTTTTGTGGTCTTTTGTTTTGCTTTGCACTGTTTTTGTTATACACCGTAAGTATGCTATGCAAGGCAGTTATGTACTTTCCAACCACGCTGCATTTTATGGCACATTTCGGACCATTTTGCTGTTACCATACATTGCATGAAAAACAGTAGATTATGGAGTGGCAACCAAATTAAGAGTTGTATGCAGACAACATCAACAGATTTCCTGGGCTGAGATAGCTCCCACATTTTAAGTGAAATAAGATACTTTTACACATCTTAGTACCTTATTTGGTCGCTGATGTCTCACCAATCAAATTTTATTGATTATAACCCAACACTAATAGTTTGTAAAACTCTATTGCTCAGAGGTGTGTAAATTGAGGTAGCTTTTGAAAAAGCACATTAGAATTTGGCAACTTTTGCTAGCAATTACTCTTCCTCCAAATTAGATGCGTGGATATGTTCCACTTTAACTGTATCTGACATCTGTTGAGTGCTTTGGGGATACTGGCGATGGGAAGAGAGGCATAAGGTTAGGGTCATTGCTTAAGGGCAGCTCTAGTGCATGTTATTTCTTTGATCACATATTTATGCTGTGAGAGAACATAAAGGAGTCTGTTCTCTGCTTGATAGACATATCTGAGTGTCACTGATGCTAGAGGACTCAGATTACCAGTTACAGCTTTGCACCACAGTCCTTTTTGTATATTAATTAGCTTGAGCATTGCATAAGGATATTTTGATAGGGATCCTTACGTACACTCTATATTACAACCAAACTCCTGTCTCTTTCCATGGGATCCCTGCCTTCTATCAACACTTTGCCTGAGGATGAACTGAAAGACTTTCTCCCTCCACCCCCTACAGAGCCTCCATCACCTCCACTTCATGTTTAAAACTCAACCCAGACTCCTGGCTAGGTGAGACAAAAAGCCAGGAAAGGCAGACTAATGTAGAGTTTGTATTAACATTTTGACTCAGTCTAGGTTTTTACAATGGTTCCTGAAATGCTATACCACAGAAAACACCACTGAGTTGTAAACAGAAAAACTGCACACAAATCTCAGAATTTGCTTTACAGACTTCGTTATCAGTTAAGTAAGCAGGAAATGATGGTATTAATGCAAACAGAAAGGCAAGATTTATTCCCAGAACAGTGGGCTGTGGAAGCCTATTCATACAGAGTCATTGCCTCTGGGGCTCCCCGATCGATGCAATGTTTTCAGCCTCCACCACACCCGGGCAGAAATTTTCCTGATGACTTGTATGCTGCCTATATATTTTGACTTCTGAAGGCTTTTAAGATTGGTGATAAATACACAAACGTCATACATACAAACAGAACATACATATCAAATATCACAAGAGCATTAAATTCACCTATCTGGCCCCTGGGTTCATTTCAGTCCTTTTCACTGCCGTTTGCCTTCCTGGTGCTATTTACTGGCCCAGCTCAATTAAAGGACAAATTCATCCCTGCACGTCTCCTAAGGGCCCTAATGAAGTCAGCTGTCAAACTCCCATCATGCAGCTGCCTGGCTGCAGGATCTGATGGCCACTTGTCAGCTGCTTCCCCAAGTCAAACCCGGACAAAGACCCCTTTGATGGGCTGCCTTTCTCCAATCAATCTACACCTTCTCCTTTTGGACTTCAGCATCTGCTTCAGTGTAATTTGATTTTATATTCAGGGCAGCCTGACCCTATTGATAAATTAAATCTATCTAAACCTGATATCCTCGTGCCACCATGGGGTAAATGACTTGCTGTTTAATATTGGCTTTTCCCAGATGTGACATGGTATCAATACTGACTCTTTTTTCTGTGTGTTTGGGTCATTATTTGAATAATTTAGGCTCCAGATCACAATTAGGGTGGGGGGAAAGAGGAGAGAGCCTTTTCAGAAGTATGTACAAAAAAAGTAAATCAGAATAATTCCTTCTAGGATTTTAGAGTTGTTTTCCATAATTATGTTTGTTTCTTTCCTGATAATCACATTTTATTTCTCTGCCTTCCAAGTGTATTTGACATACACATATGAAAATCCAGCTTTAATAAACAAAGTAACATTAATTTATAAATTCTCTAATAACTAGAATAACTGCTCACTAAAGCCTGTTTTCTATGTAGAATAAAATAGAAGAATTTCCTCGTGTGCATAACTTCTATTTGTGAACAAATAAAACACACACACAAAAGCAACAAATGAGAAAAATCCTGAAACTGTATACACCTTATTTGATATCTTTGCAATGCTTCAAAGTTAAAATAAACACAATATTTTATCTCCACAACATCCTATTTTATGGGTGAAAAATTGTAGAAGTCTGCCTTTCTAGGAACTCCAGCACTTTTCCTTCAAACTACTGACATTTCAGTTAGTAACTTTTTCTTTTCTTTCAAAGAAGCCTAAAAACCCTGTGACATCTCCTGCTTCCACATACCTGCCTCCTTCACCAAAGACTTGTTGATCCCATCTTCTCTTAATCTGCTTCCTCCTCTTTTCACAGACTGGGAGAGCCACCTACAATCATCACCCTGCTCAGGTCTTGGCAAAACAGTTCCGGGCCATTGGGAAACAGAGCTTGTAGATAAATGTGTGCACAGAAAGCACTCTGAGGTATTTTGGTGAACAATAAAATTCTTCTCTTTTCACAGTGTTAGTCTGGGTAGGTTTTCAGAAAAGGACCTTACCATTCCTAGTACTATCCACCTACCCTTTGCCAACTGTGTGTTGCCCTCAGACTACTGTTTGAGAACAACTGGTGCACACTGAGTTCTTCTGGAATGGGAGCTGGAGGAGGAATGAACTGAATTCTTAGCAAGCTTAGCAAGCTGGTTTTTTGCCTAGTAAAAAAAAAACCCAACCAACCCACCAACCAATCAACCAACCAACAGAAATGAAAAAGAAAGAAGGCAGAAAAGGAAAAAAATCTTCATACTACATTTGGAATGAGACCATCTGAGAGTAGGCACCAGTTCATCACTACACAACAAACTGGCTTCCTTAGTCATAGATGCGCAGCACCTCCTACTATAAAACTCTGTTACCTGGCAACTAACAAATATTATAAACCTTCCCTGGGTGGAATAAAATTTTCCTAGTGGTGTTACCTGGTCTGGGGCTTCTCTTCCTTTTAAAAGCTAAAAAGTTCAAAAGTTTTAGGAGTTTTATTTAAAGAACAGAGTGTCCCCTGATGCTCACCTCAATTTCCTCACCCAAGAAGGCAGAAATAACTTTTTGCTTAACTAAACATCCCCTGCTTATAATCTGAGTAATCAGGGCATCCTGGTCCTACCATCACATGAAGGCATCTTGCTGACCTACTTGTCCAGGTTTAATCTCCTAATTTTCTTGAAACCAGAGCATGCTGAGAGTGCTTTTTACAAGGGTGGTTTACAAGAGGTTTCTCACTCCTCTGCTGTCTACCTGTGTCTGTAGTGTGTTTGCAGACATCGCAGCTCTAGCCCCTGTCAGCTTTCTGGTCGGCTGCCTGACTCAGGCACCAAAGCCTTTGAGGAGTTCTTTCTAAAGTGATTTCAGTGCTGCAGTTTTAAATTTCAATCTAAACCTAACAGTTTAGTTTGGATTGTTTTTTATTTTTTTACTTTGATAGCTGAAATGTAAACTTTTGTCCAATTTAACTTAAGAGAAAATGTGAAAGTAATTGTGTATCCATGAAGAAAAACACCCTTCTTTATTTGTATTTGAGATACAATTACTCAAAGACTTTTCTCAGCTGTTGTGTGCTAGCTCGACAGTGCCTTGAGAGTGGTTTGAAATTGGAGTTGCTTTTCAAGAAAGAAAAGACTCTAGACTACAACCTTTTCCAGTCACTGATGTTGTTTAGGCCTTTGTAAAGGACTGAGGCCTCCACAAAAACCAGAAAGCAATCAGTGACCACTATCAGGATTACTCTATTTCAAAGAAATGCCTGTAGACATTTTTAAACCAGGGCACCAAACTGCCAAAATATGCACTTACTATTTTCCAATTCCATTTCATTCTTCCTTACAGTGGTGTAAAGTGGAATGAAGTGCACAGACGCGCTAGTCTAGAAGAAAATCTGTGATGTTCCACCCTGCTAAGCTGTGTCTACGTCACCCAAAGAAACCCTAAACGTTTCCAGCAGAGAAGTGCAGAGGGCAAAGCCAGGTCCCTATTTGTCATGTAAAGTGGCCAAAGACCAGCATTCCCATGTGGAATCAGCTATGTTGATTGCGAGCACAAGGGTATATAACCACACATGAATGCATCGGCACACAGTCTGTGAAATTCCTTAAAACAAAGCTACTCAGCTTTGACCGTGTCCCAAAAGAATGACCTTAGGAGAGGATATTAAATGCTTATGGTTCTGTGTAGGTCTCTGTTGTGCACCTTGACCTGTGGTTTGGAAACACAGTAGTTTTGGTCCAAGATTTGAGTAATTCCCTAAGATTGTGCCCGCCCATGAATGGGTTGTCTCACAGCGCAGCCAGCCTTGGGCCTGGGTCTCTAGCACCATGGAAGATGTTTGTTCTGTCACTATTAGAGCTGGTTTAATTAAGTTACTACGCTTGTGTCTGGTTTTGTTTCTACAGGCTATACTTTGATTGAGTTTTTTTGTTTCAGAATGTGAAGAAAATTCAGCAAGCCAGTATGAACTACCTTGGATTTGGGAATGATAAGTTCTATCTTTTCATTCAAATCTTACCTTTGCTGTGACCCAATGTAACATCTTGTCACGCCTGGAGTGTTAAAAGCTTCTCCACAGAAACCCTGCAACTATGAGACCTGTCCAGAGAGAGGACAAAAATAAACAGCCAACAAGTACAAACACATCTGCCCACTTGGAACAGCACAAAGGAACAGCGCATGTCCAAAGGGCAGCACAGCAGTGCCACTTCCAGCTGCAGCTGCCCTTACAGAGAAACTGCTAGAAATCCCATCCTTCCTGAACCTTTCTGATGCTCCCTAATTGGCTTGAGATTTTGGGAGGGACAGTAGCTCTTAATTACAATATTCAGTTTAGAGATAGATATAGATATAGATATATATATATATAAAATGCACATAAAAATTTACATGAATAGAAATAACTTTATTTTAAAAATTTAAGTATTATTTCTGTGAAAACACCAAAAGCGAGAAAATGCTTAATTTTGAGTGCAAATATAATTTGTGTAAAGCTGCTGCTGTTAAATAAATTTTGACAGCTGTCAGAACTGACAGCCAGTGGTACTTCCACTGTTGCCTTTATAAATCTATATGAGCTTTTAAAAATTGAAATATTCTCTTCCAGCTGTTGTAGTTAAATAAAAAATTACAGTTTGTACGTTGTTCAGCTCTCGGTTCCTCAATTTGAGATGCATATTCCTGGAGGGATTGCAGTGTGACAAAATTGCGTAGAAACTAATGAGGCAGCAAATTATGTCCATCAGTAGTTACCGAAAGTCCACTGACTTAAAGCAAGGTAATTTCAAGTTGACCTCAGTTCTTTCCTTTAAAGGAAAAAAACTTTATAAAACTTCATATTACAGCCCATGATTCCATTATTAAGATGAATTGTAGAAAGGTTTGGATTGGAAGGGATCTTAAAGATCCAGTTCTAAACGTGGGCAGGGACACGTCCCACTAGACCAGGTTGTTCAAAGGCCCATCCAACCTGGCCTTGAACACTTCCAGGGATGGGACATCCACAACTTATGACGGAAGAGTGTTCCAGTGCCGTGCCACACTCACAGTAAAGAAATTCTTCGTAACATCTAATCTAAATCTACCCTCTTTCAGTTTAAAACCATTACCCCTTGTCCTATCACTACATGCTCCTGTAAAAAGTCACTCTCCAGCTGTCTTGTAGGCTCTCTTCAGGTATTGGAAGCTGCTATGAGGTGACCCTGGGGCCTTCACATCTCCAGGTTGAACAATCCCAACTTTCTCAGCCTGTCCTCGTAGAGGAGGTGCTTCAGTCCCCTGGTCATCTTTGTGGACCTTCTCTAGGTGTGGTCTCACAAGAGTGAAGTAGAAGACAGAATCACCTCCCTTGACCTGCTTGCCACAAATCTTTTTCCCTCTTTAAACCCAGGGGTTATGATTCCCCTTTTTGCAACTCCTGGGAAACTTTTATCCTTGGCTTTGGCTGGCATAGAGCTAATTTTCTTCATAGTGGCTTGTATGAGGCTGTGTTTTGAATTTGGGCTTAAATCTTTGTTGATAAGATAGAGATGCTTTTGTTATTCCTGAGCAGTGCTTACACAGAGCCAAGGCCTCTTCTGCCCCTCACACCACCTCACCAGCAAGTAAGCTGGGGGGCATGAGAAGTGGGGAGATGACACAGTCAGGACAGCTGACCCCAAGTGACCAAAGGGATATTTCCTGTAACATCCTGCTCAGAAATAAAAAACAAGGTGAAGAAGAAGGAAGGGGAGGATATTTGGAGTGATGGTATTTTGACTTCCCTAGTAACCATTATTCATGATGTAATCTTGCTCTCCTGAAGATGACTGAACATCTGCCCTCTGCCCATGAGAAGTGGTGAATTAATTCCTTGTTTTGCTCTGCTTATGTGTTTGGCTTTATTGCAATCCACGAGTTTTCTCACCTTTACCCTTCCAGTCCCCTCCCCCACCATACCACGGGAAAGTGAGCAATTGGCTGCGTGGTGTTCAATTTCCAGATGTGGGTAAACCATGACAGAACTTCACCAGTCTGCAACAACTTTTCAAATATGATAGAATGGCTTAGTAACTTCATCTACCACTTCCCTCAAGACCCCTGGATTTATCTTGTAAGGTCCCATGGACTTGTGCACAGTAAGGTTCCTTACAGATGGTCTTGAATCTTACCTTCTCCTATGGTGGGCAGTATTTACCACGAAACCAGCACATAGATCTCAAGGCTAAGAGTTATTCCTTCACAGGAAAAGTCACTTTTGCTCAATATTTGCTCAGTTGAAAGATGTCTTTGTTTACTACAGTATGGTATCTAAAAGGCACTGTTCTCATGTATTAAGGAAAAGTAGAGATGTCTGTGGAAAATGTTTTACTTCTTTGTTAAGAGAAGAAAAAAATCCATATCCAAAAAACCAGCCAACCAGAACTACTTTAATAACTCAGTGCTTGAGAGTAGATAACTTAGAAGGAAATCAATGATAATCTCACTTTTGAAAATCTGACCTTGCTCACTGAAGCATAGCTAAGTTCCATCAACCTCATCTAAACCAGGCATCCCTTTATATTTGACCATATCAGTGGAACTAAGCAAATAAAGACAAAGATACACTTATTAGTCTTTTAATAAAGATGGTTATCTGCCCTTAGTGTAAAAAAGCCTCCTGTTTTATACCTGCTGGTACACATCCATGAACTCAGACACTATACTGAGAACATGCCTAAACTAGACTAGAAGTTGGCTGCTTGATGTAGTAATTCACAATACTTCTTTTCCATTAAAAAAGGGAAAAGTACCCACTAATTATTTTCCAGACATTGAAGGGGAACAGCAATGCCTTCATTGTGCTCGTACACTGGAAAAAATCATCCATTCCTTTTATTGTTTCCCTGAAGTTTTACTTTTTTACTATTATCTCTCTTGCTTCTTCTGTTTTAGAAAGGCCAGTATTTCCAAGTATTTAATTTGGCAATGCAAATGTGAGCGTGGGAATGGGTGTCAAGAAGTGCTCTCCAAACCTGAGCTATTTTGACAAGGCATATATTTTGTCACTGCCTCCCCTGTGCCATAATAGCCCTCCTCACTCCACCCAAACATCTCTAACTTGTCTCCTCTTTCTCCAGTAAGACATAAGTTCAAAGATCAGTCTCGATTTAGTGGTTAGCAGACAGTGCTGAGATTAAAATTAAGAGGTTTAAGATGAAGTATCATGTCTCAACAGGCTAAAAAAGCTTGGACATGCAATGACACAATTCTGATATGAAAAGTTTAAATAGCAACTAACTAAATTTCTGATTTCATTATATTCAAGTTTGTTGCTGTTTTTTGTTACAGATATTCTTCATTTGTTTTTAGTTATTTAGCCTGAGAGGTATCCTTTGTATGTACCACCTAGTGGGATAATGTAAGTGGCCACTGGGATTTTTCATGGCTCTTTTATCTGATGAAAGCAACCAAACTCACGTGATCTAGATTCATTAACCAAACTACTTTTTAACCAGAGAGAAATCCAACCAGCACTCATGGAATATTGCGGTGTGCACACTTGATGCAAGTGCACCTCATTTACAGAGAGTACAAAGTTGATCTCGCTTTGAAAGAGAGGCATTGACTCACTGAACCCCTTCCTGGCAACAATAAATGATGATCATAGGTGGACATCAGCTAAGAAATACACAACAATAGTTGAGGCTTGAGTTTTCCATTCACTCTCTTCAGATAACTATTCACAGTACTCTGTGACAGGAAAAAATAGATTTACTAGAGGGAAAGTATTTATGTAAGGAACACAAAAGACATTTCCTTAATGAGTCAGTCCATTGATGCAGTCAAGATAGATTGTCACATCAAAAAAAACCCAGGGAGATGGGAAATCTTCCTTCTCTGTAGCTAGCTGGGTTTGCTTGCTTAACACAACTGGTTTTCTAGTCACGTGCACTTCACTTCTAATGGAAACAGAAGGTTTAAGTGCAGTGAACAGACAAGGCAACTTACTCATCTCTTTTACTTTATTCTATATACTTCTATTTTAAAATCTTACTATATACTCCCAGTAGTCAGGTTATTTTGCCACTCCTTTATTACTTCTCTGTTTTGAAGATTCCTACTAAAATTACTCAAGGTCTCTCTGTCACAATTTATTTGATAGTCTATAGGTGTAAGAGTCGCAATTATAGAACAAAACCTCAAACTAAATACAAGATAGAAAATCAACCTCTTAAAATAAAAGAAAAAAAAAGTCAGTTCAACCATGATATAGATTATTCTCTACACAAATTTATTTGCTATCTGTTTGCATCATGAACAAATTTTTCCCAAAGTCATTCAGGCACACTTTTCTTGTAAACTGCTACTAAGATTTGAACTGCTCCATCATCATGAAAGGCTCTTGAGATGTAGCTCTCATCTTACAAACATTCTGAAACATTATTTCATAGCGGGTTGTTTTGTCAAAAATTCTTGCTAGGAAAACAACTTTTTTTTTTCATAAAGGGAAAAAAAAAACACCTAAAAGTTTATGGACACTGCAAAACTGGTTTTTTTGGGTTTTGGGGGGTTTTTAGCTTTGTATAGCTAGTTTAAAAAGAAGCTTGCTACATGAATCCAAGCCCTACATGGGATATACACTTCCGCATCCTACAAACAACATTTCCATCCTTTTCTGATTTATGGCCTATTGTAACTAGTTCTACATCAATCATAGCACGCTATGATCAAACTGGTTTTTGCTAATTCTTTTCCAACAGCAAAATATGATACAACAGCAATTTAATGAGTGGTCTGTTATGTAAATCAATGGAATATAACATGTAAAAGAGTAGCTGGTGTTGGCAAAAGGAATGACTTAAAACTAAAAACATCAAAAACTGATATGAATGTTTCATGCTCATATGGAATATTCGTTTCATATTCCTTCACTCCCCTAGATCAAGACCTTTGCTAGGGTAATTATAAGTGTTAAGAGCTAAGCCAAGTCATCAGTTTCATTTTTTTTTTTCATTAGGCATATTATATTAGACAATTGCCTGCAAAAGGCATTCTACTGGACACCCTTAAATAGATCAGCAAGGCTCAGCTGCAACATTATACATGAAGGGAAAAGAGCAAGGGAGAGATGGTGGGAGCAGGTTGCTGGGAGATGGCTTACCTCAAAACAGCCTGGAAAGAAGCACATGTCAGGGCTTGGGACCAGGGTGGAGGGGTGATGTCAGTCTTCATAGCCCTAGGCTTAGTTGATGTGTATTCATTTTGAAATTTAGCAGTTGTTGCTGTACAGGTTCATGAAAAGTACAGTATACCAAGTTCATACTTGACTCTTACGCTTCACTTTGCTCAGATCTGAGTATCAATAGCATTTTAAACAAACCTCAGACTTGCTGCTGGATGAACAGGAGTTATCTGGAAGCATATTACATTTGGCTGGCCCCAGGAAACCTACCACAAGAGGTGAGGTAAGCTTGGGAGTACTTGTTATAGGAATCTGGTCTAAATTACATTAAAAACATGGAATGTTTTAATAAAACAATCAAGTAAATAACAGCATGATGGACTGAAGAAGTTCAAGGGTGCCTATGCCTTTATCTCTCTCTTCATTTTTGCAGTAGAATATTTATCAATGGAATTGATTCTGAACAAAATTGCATAACACCTGTTTTTTGCCTAAACATTACTCCAGTTGAGTCTATTTGTCCTTTTGCTTTCTTCATCCTGAAAGCTGCACCTCAAGATTTTAAGATGGCAGATCCAAGGAAAATAAAACAAAGGCTTCACTAAATTTTTTAATGATAAATATTGTTCCTACAGAGATTTTCACTAGAGCTCACAAAAGTCAGAAGTTCTCAACAGCGTATCGTAAGATTAACAAAAGCAGAAGTAAATGCAATGATATATAGACAAGAGTATAGTGCAAAGTCATTATATGCACAGATAGAAATCCACAGGCATGTCAGAACCACTGAATTTTACGCATAATTTAGCAGTCTGGAGTCCTACACAGTTTGAACTCTAATAAAACTGGTTTTAAGGGGAAGGGAGCTTAATATCAGCTTTGCTTAACAGAGTCTTGATGGAGAAAGCAAATCTTACTTGCAAGTGCATCGAGTTTGGAGTATGTTTCCTACAAATAAAGATAAGGGTAACATCCATTAATGGAGCTGAAACATTTCTCTTTGACATTTTAAGCAAAATGTTTCATGTCAGAAATATGACTTGTTTACAAAAGACTTGATTTTTAACTTTAAAAGAGTAATTCATTTTAACAGGACCTGTAGAAATGTAATACAGCAAAAGGTTACCAAAAACTGAAAGAAAAGCATTTTGTTTTACTCACGTAGCATTTCACTTAATGAAAACTTTTATTTTTCATTTTACTCAAAACCCTCCAAAAATACTTGTTCTGACTTTAATCCATATATTTTCTTGAACTTTTTTCTCTATTATTTACCAAGTTTTGTATGTAAAGATTTTTATTTATGTATTTTAACTGTGTACTATATTGTACATGACAAAGTTTATAAGAAAAGACATAGTACCTCATTATTAGACTTATGGACTAGCTGACATACACCCAGGATTTTTCTCAAACCATGTTTCAGGCAGCAGTTGGAGCAGAAAGCTCACTTATTTTTCCCCACCATGTATGTAATCTGGTTCAGTAACAGAGATTTTACTGCATAATAAACCCCTTTGCTTCAGATATTTTATTTCTTTCCTGCTTTTATAACACAATTGTAGGACTACAGAAACAATTTGCAGGCAGAAGCTGAATTAGGTAAATAGTTTCTGCCCCCTACACTTACTTCCTTTGCTTTTGTACATAGCAGTTGAAGATGTCAAACACTTTGATACATTTTACAAAAAAACATTATGAAGATTTCTTCTATTTCCACCTTCTGAAAGAATGTTTGGTTTTTTTCATTTGATAAAAAGAAAGTTATAATGTTAACAATAGTGAAACAATTTCATTTCAAGGTCAACTGTTTGCCTCTGCGTGACCTTAAACGTAGTGGTCAATCATTCGCACTGCCATTGACATGAGCTTAGAATTTGGAGGATGGGTGGTAATGTCTCAGCCAGGAAAACTTCTTGTCTGCCATTAAGTAGAGCAGTAGCATAGGACACTGCCTGACAAACTGGGAACTTCAGGGCTTTTTTCTCTATCCTCCCTTGTTGCCATCCCTGCTTCTGGTCATATCTTTGTTCGTACCCAGCTCTTCCAAGATAGGCAGGTGGGGCCGTTGGGGAAAAATCTTCCACATTTCACAGGAAAACATGAGAAGTTATGCTGTCATGTTAAATAGCGCACACTCTTAAAAAAAGAAAAGGCAAGATGAAGATTAATTTAACTGTGTTACTGAGATGTAACTTAATGGGACACATGCAAAATGTTATTTTAAAACAAGATACATCAAATTCCAAAACTGTGAGTACATATGTTTGCCACTTCATATGCCGGTATGGCATTTTTGAGGACAACCAGTGTATCATTTAAAACCATTTTTTTCCTAAGACTATTTTGTATGTATTTCTGTGCTGTACATATATTCCTGCGCATAAGCAGTCTCTTCTACTGGGACAAAAAAATCATACTGCCAAAACCAGTCAGCAACAGTCATAAAGAAAATAACAAAGAAAATAAAAGGTATAGGATTGCTTTTGCCTTGAAACTAATAGCAAGTGTAAAAAGAAGAGTAATCACACTTAGAGATGCTAAAATTCTTCTCTGTGGCTAAGCTGATGGGGTGCTTGCAATCAGAAAACAGAAATCAGAAAACAAATCTTTGTGTGTCAGTTGTTTTTTCATAGGCAGAGGGAATCATCTGCAATTGTTCTGTAGCAGTGACAGTCTGTGGGGCCTTGGGGTCCTACACAGCAGTACCAGGGAGGAAGGCAAAGCCTACTGTCATGTCTTTGGTGTTTCAGAGTAGTGCAGGAAACTGAATAACAAACTGGGCACTTCAGGACATTTTTCTCTCTTGCTGCCATCCCTTCTCCTGGTCATATCTTTGTTCATACTCAGATAACTCCAAAAACAAGGAAAAAGATAAAAAGCCCCAAACCCCACTTATCCAATCTATGCTTGCATTCATCACTTTATAAAACTCTGCTATCCACATGGCTCAGTATCTGATTGAGCTTGTGTTTCAGATGGTGCCTCCTATTGTTTCAGATATCTTACTCCAAAAGGGGCTTAATTGCTTCTTCTGTTTATTTGAACAAAAAGTAGCATCCCATCTGCATACCAGATGCAACAGGACTGAACCCAACTTTTCAACAGTATTTTAAATGAAGTGCTTGTTTGCTGGTAGCTGACAGCCTGTAGCAGCAGACTCAAATTCTTGGAAGATAAATGAAATAACTCAATCGGCCCCAGCCAATTACCCTCTGCAAAAGGGCACACAAAAAGGAGAACAACTAGCCGAATCCATTCTTAAACTGCATGCAAATTCAAGATCTAATTAAGTACATCAGTTTCCTAGTGTGGGTGTTTCCTTTGTGTTCTCAGCTTGATTCTAAGCTAAACAGCGTTTCTAAATAGTCATTGCAACTCCACTGGTTTGCTTTCGCAGTAAATCATTTTGGAATAACTATTCTTATGAAAGTTGTCTGTCTTTTCCTCTATATTTGTGTGCATATATTGCATCATTACATAGAATGGCCAGTCTCTTGGGAGTGAATCTGAGTAGAAGAAAATATCTCCCTCCTGCAGCTCAATCATAAAGGAGTATGCATTTTCTGTGTCAATTTATTATCAAAATCAAATCTGGCAGAGAAATGTACCCAGTCACCCTGGCAATCCAAATCTAAAAACAGGATTCTAGTGGAGCAACTGACTCTTACCTAGCAGACAAAATCCAGAACTTTCCAGATAAAATTTATAATAAACTCCGGGAGGTTATGATGTCATTTTCAATCGTAGACAGTCATTTTCTAGGGAAAGTTTCATCTTAACGCTTTCTGTTTGGGGTTTCATGGTTCTTACAGCTCAAACTACAAGGTTACTTGCTATAAAACTGAATTTACAGTATATACTCAGAAATACGTGTGTAGTGGGTGTTCCATGAATGTAGTCACACTGATAGCTATAAATAAATAAGAGCATTAGGAGCTGACCTGCTCTTCCAAAACAAGACGAAAACTCCACCCTAACTGTACCAATAGATAGACTTGTGCATCATTTAGAATACAATTTCAGGACTCAATTACAGCAAATAACATCAGTAAAGGCTTTTTTAAGCAATTTCTGTTTTAATAAGCTTATCAGACCAGCCTCTTCTAAGAGGCATGAAAGTCAAGGTTTTGAGCAGTCCAGGCTACTAAATGGAAACACACTTTGAAATCTTTTTACGCTTTCTAAACAAAAAAATTCAAAAGAAAAGGAAATATAAATAAAACATCATCTCAAACACTCATGACAACTACAGTAAGCCAAAATCAAGTTAGTCCTGCCACATGGATAAAATCTACCGTAGCCCTACATTAGTGCTGCTACGTAGACTCTGCAGGGTTTGTACATACCTCCTGAATGGAAGTCCTGCTACTCAGGTGATAGGAATATTATTAATCAAATGTAATTCTCTAATTAAAAAGTGGAGCAGAAACCATTTTCTGAGGAAGAATTCTGCACAATTCAGGGACACTTTGCAAACACTTCTACTTCCCATAAAATTCCACCTTTTTTATATTTCTAACATATCTGGTTACAATCCCCTTGCAAATAGGAATTCCTCAACCAAGAAAGGCTGGAGTTCTTTAGACAGAAGCTGTAGTGAGAACAGAGTCTATTTTACTCCATGACTTTTGATTTAAATTGATTTCCTAAAAATGGTTTAACTCCTGTAATGCTCGATCAATTAGCCTTAAGGATTGACAAGATTCCTCAGCTTAGCACGAAATTCTGCTGCTAAAGATACTGCACGCTTTCTGACAGAGGTCCTTCACCATGAAAATATCAGCTAATTTTGACTGAGGTGGGAAACAAAGAAAAGAAGGTGCTATTAACAAGAAACTTTCAATTTCTTACAGAAAGAGCAGGAGAGAGGAAAGCCAGAGGAAGATGTACGCAACTCAATTTGAAGACAGAAGACGCTCACAAGTCCCCATCTCCCGACTTCCTTATAATCACAGGAAAGAGCTCTGTTATTAAAGTTGCTCCAGAATCCACAGCCTCACACAAGGCACAGTCACTTTAGCTCATATTATATGCCTGCAGTTTAAGGCTGCAAATATCCACAGCGCTGCCCTTGGAGCTTCAGCCCAGAATTTTCAGCCCTGCTTTCCCAAGCAATGAACACCATTGTGGTATTTGCTATTCTAAAAGTACAAAAGAAAATAAGGACAGGTAGGAATTTCTCAGCCTAACAAGAAGTCAGCTTCCTGCCTACATTTTACTTACTTTCTACCTTCAGGGTTGATGCTTTCAAGTAACAGAGACACAGGAAAATTATGCTGTCTGAAATACTAAGGAGTCTCTGAAACTTGGTTTTGGGACAGTATCTTTATTGCTTTTACAAAATATGATATCTAATTGCAAAAATGTGGACTTACTATTGCCATAGCACACGCCAGAGTTTTTGTTTCAATTTTATTGAAGCAAATTCCCTCCACTCTTATCCTGAGGGATACTAAAAACAGCAGAAAGGTAGGATATTCAGTCTAGCAGTGACTCTTACTCACTAAAGCCAAACACATACTCTTAAAGAAGTGCTCACAGTGATGGGAAAAGGCTATGTGAGAAGGACCTAATCACTGCTTCTGGACATGATATTCTTTCTCCTCTTCCCACTCCAATTAAGACTCCTTTCCAAACAGCAGGTGCTCAGGCCCCTTTCTAGTTTTAAAATGTGAATGTTTCCAAGGCCACAAAGGTACAAAATATTTGGAAAAGGAGGTAAATAGAGATTAGATTTACATGTGTATGTAAATTAAGGAACAGGCTTGCAACATGAAGCAACATCTGCTGGGTGAAGTATTTATTTTTGCTGTGTAACAACACTAGATCTGTCCATACAAGCACAGAACCTCTCTTGCCACTGTGATCAGATTGCACTGTGGTTGTACCCAAGCTAGAAAAACAATTTTTAATTAAATTAAAGAGAACACATGGCATCAGAGTATGTGGTGCACTCATTCATCACTTGGACTCTGGACTAAAGTGCTCCAAACTGTTATAAAACTTGTTGCAAACCAGTGATTAACTCTCATGTCAGGATCTTGAGAGATGTTTTCTGAACACCTGATCCTGAGGCAGCAGCAATCATCTGTTGGCACTTCAAATCCTGTCCTGAGCCTTCCTTGGAAGGCCTATTAAAAATTTATTTCTAAAATACAGAGTATCTCATTATTATTTCCTTTTTTTTTTAAACAAACTGTAAATCTACATGCAGCAGTACAGGTTACTGCTTGCTTTGCCTGCAGCGTTCAGCAGGGCTCTGCAAGTTTCATTAACTGTTTTGAATAGTTATATTTCACTGATTGCATGTTCTGAATACGTAATGGCTGCAAAGTAATTTTTCACTACAATGCTAGATTCATCAAGAACTCAATCACCTGCTAGGTGGGATGTCCTGCTCATAGAGAAGACAATGCAGATTTGCAATTTCATTCAAGAAGTGTTAGCAGAGAAACTACAAAAAAAATAGTGACCCCTCTGCTAGTAGTAATTAGTCAGTGAAAAAATACCAGCGACATGGAAGACATTCCATTTCCATATGACTTTATCACCTTGTAAATCTCATTTTGCAGTGCCAGGACAGAGAGAGCTTGTAGCTTGCTTTTGTACAACAGCTCCAATACTTCCTTGTTAAGGTTCTATCATTTTGAATACAATTATAGAAGAAGCGAAACAGACCTATCAGCTCCACTAATTCTTTTCCCCCTTCTCTGAGCTCAGAAGTAATCTGCCTTTTATTTGCCTTTCCCCCCTTGATGGTGACCTCGAAGACAACCCCCACAGACCTTCAAGGGGGAAAAAAAAACAACAACAACAAAAAAAATGATGGTTTTTTCCTTTAACTGATACTCTGTTTCTGGCAAACCTGGCATCTGAATCAGAATAAAATAATATCATGGTAAATGATAGCTACATAGTGGCTGTTATTGTTATAATAAAAATTAGCAAGCTCTTCTGAAGATACAAGGTAAATGGATACGGAATCAGGAAAATTAAAGACTTCACCCAGTATTTTGAACATATTTAAAAAATCTAATGGGGTGTAGCTAAATAATCTCAAAATATATTATACTTACACAATCAAAATAAAAATACAACAACCAGACACGATTTTAAAAGTAAAAAATATTACACGATAATAAAATATCTGTATTTGAATTGTTAGTCATTGATGGACACAATAATATTGAAAAAATAAGGTTCATTTCTTAACCATCAAGTCAATTCTGAAGAAAGCTCCAATCCACAGTCTCATATTTGGGTTACTAACAGGACTTTCTAAAATGTGTGTAGGTGCGAAAGATTAAATAAACTTCTTTGTGTGTAAATTTCAAAATTTCAGCTTATGTTATTACACCTTTTTTTACAGCCCAAAATAATTATACTAATTTACAGAAGAACTTTTAAATCCAACTGAATAAACATATGTGCAACGCACCATTAAAGTACACTCCATCACATAATAGCATAATGCAGTTTTTGAAATGGATCTGTAGAAAGGATTCATTAAGATAAAGTCCCAGCATTCCACCTGAGGCCAATAAAAATTCTGCGCAAACCTCTTCAAATTAAATTTTCTTCTTGAACATATCCTGTCTAATTATGTTTAGTATTATCCTCCTTTAGGAATTCTGATTCATCAGTGCTATTAAGGGAGGGAAAAGGAAAACCAGATGCTGTGGACCGGATACCCAGCTGGTAAGAAATCACTATAGTTTCACAGAAGCCAAAAGAGCTACAGTGATTTATATCAGCTATGGGTTTGGTATATACATAGGAACACACATATGGACAGATGTACAGAGAATTATATTTATTTCTGAAGTTACACCAGCAGAAAGTAAGTCTGTGGAGCTGCACCACCAGAGAATTTGACCCAGAAGCTCTAATAAGCTGAAGTTTATAAAAGAGCCACAGCTGTGTTGAGATTTCTTGTCTTTCACTCTCTAGAACTGAAAATAAATGTAAGAAACAGAAGTGCTCTAATTAGACATTTGGCTTTAAAAATCAGGAAGATAGCCAGCTAATGTCTAAGCACTTTTTTGTTCTGGGGAGTTAGACTAACAAAGATATCATAATTACAATCATACTACATACAGATGAAGTGCACAGAATACACTGGTAAACCAAGTTGAGGGATTGAATTAGATTCCAGCTAAGTTGTTTCAGTTTTAGTCTTTAATGAATACCATTTTTGTTGTTCTTGTAGTCCGTACAGTAAGCACAAATTTAGACTGAGATTTCCAAGTGCATCTAACCAAGCTGCAACCTGAAAAAACAAAATTTCTGGGTGGCACTTGTGTTCTTCTATTCCACTGATACTTCTATGTTGCTATCACCCATCCACAGCCCCAGACCTGCCTGTGCCACAGACCAAAAACGTACTACTCGGGACACTTGGTGCCTGCCTCAGTTTCCATGAATCACACAAGTCATCCTGCAACCTCTTGCTATACCTTTGGCTTTACTTGCCCTGCCATCTGCACCCCAAACACCCCCGCACCCCACTGCTCCTCCCCATTTGTGAGACCCTTATGACTTAAAAGCTGGAAGAGAAGAGGAAAGAGAAGTGCCCACTCTTTTGCCTTTGCCAAATAACATTATATGCGAAGGTCTAGCGAAAGATGTACTCTATACCATCTCTTCCCACACCTGCTCGGTGTTTCAAGAGGGCTCCATCTCTCCCTAGACTTTTAATATGGGACTGCAGTCAGCCTCTGAAAGCTGAACAGATAATCCTCAAGGAGTAATGCCTGGGTACCATAGCCTGAGCTCTACTCTGTTAGACAGAGGGCACCTTAAAAGAAAACTGAGTTGGAACAAGGTTGTTTCCTCTTTCAGTTTTCCGATATTTTATCCATCAGCCCACTGAGCACAGCACAGACATGGGAGACAGCAAGCCCAGGTTGCATTTCCATTCCATAGACGGAAAGCAATTAGCTCTCCCACTGCAGGCAACTGTGTGGTGCCTCTGTGCTCCTGACTGTGACCCCATTGCACAGAGCACCTTGAGGCTTGCTGGTGAGGAACGAAACAGCCCCAAGCCAGCACAACCATTTCACCAGGAGGCACATGCCTGCACTTCCATTCCTCTGACAGGGACTGCTATCCTTACAGGAATTAAGCCTTGAGTGAAAGAGCTAATTAAGCCTCAGGACAAGGACCGCAGGCTGCTCAAATCTTTCACACTTAGAAGCACATAACAGCAGGAATAGAGAGTCTCTCTATTTCACTGAACTTTTTATCCAAATAATTAGGCCATTTATTACAAGATATACAGATTTGACCTCCTGCTGCACAAGTGCCAAATCTCCAGTTCCCATGTTCTGGACATGTGCTCTAAATACTGTTTTTTCAGATAGGTAAAAAAGGCAGCAATACCAGCTCCTCTACATCAGGGTTTGAAAACGAGACAGTTGCCAAGACTCTGACTGAGAGCTCACTACAGTGGAAGCATCCAGAAAACATTCATTAGACTGAACTGGTCTCATAAAACAGCCCATTTTGTGGACTCCTGCAGTGCTTAACCGTGAATGATATTCATGCCTACCAAAAGTAGGCAACTTCTGTGGTTACCCAGAACGTAACACATGTCAAATCTCTGTTGACACAATCTTCCTCCTGATCCAGGTCATTGCAGAGTTACACGGCAGCTGAGAAAATTTTGAGGCTTCAAGTTCAGATGCTTAACCCCTCCCTCACTCCAGCTGTTTTCACACATAATGCTGCACCTTCACATGTACTATTTTTTTCTAGGTGTATCTCATATGTGCAGAAGAAATTGGAACCTGTGACTTCACATTCGGATCCAAATTCTCCTCAAGAGCTTCTAATTGCTCTGCAGATAGCGTTTAACCTACAGTGTACTTATAATTATTATTATGAAAGCAAAAATAATTTGAAAAGAAAGGCCCAGAGCAAATAGTGCTCACTTTCCAAGAAATATAATTTTACTTGGAGGTAGGAATTGGAATGATTTGATAAGTGCATTAAAACATAACTATAATTCTTTTCCTTGGCTCTGAGATACTCCCATAGCTACTACTAAAGCTTTATTGGCAGGTAGCAGTCAGCATCTTTATATATCTCATAGGAGTTACTGTTGAAGAATAATTTATGCTCCCTTTCTGGTGGCAAAACCCTTTGTTTGCATGGTAGGATGTGTCATTTGGTACTTGAGTCCACCACACAAATATTCCAGAATATTCCAGAAATATATGTCTCCAAACACAGGTGTAATTTGCTGTAGTAATGTCTATAGAGAAGATGCGTTAATGCCTTGTTCCATACCATACCATAAATTACATTGATTGAGGTACAAAAACATATTAGGTCTCTTTCAGTAATTTCATTGATTGAGGTACAAAAACATATTAGGTCTCTTTCAGTAATTCATTCACCCTTAAAATAAGTCCATCCACAACTATGTCCCAGGATCATGCTGAAAACACAGCATATTTCTGAAGGATGATAGCCGCAGTCTTAATGGACATTAAAGTGGAGCTGTTTCTGGGCTATATTGGAGGAAGATAATATTGCTGTGCCTTCAAAGGGAAAGCACGCAGCAGAAGCTCCAGAGAATCAAATGCAAATGCTTAGGACCAAAACCAATTCTGCCATCTCTTAGTTTTCCTCCACCCTCATGTGTTTCCTCATCAGACTGGAAAACTGCTTCCTACTGGACCTGTCCTTTTCTCTAGCACCCTGGAGTGATTAACTTTGAGCAATTAAAGGTTTTCGGATCAGATGGCCTTTTTTCATCCCTGCCCCCATAGCCATGGGACTCCTGAAATGGGACACCCATGGCAGGACCATGCAATTGATGCCTCACATGCCCCAAGTAGAGAAGATTTCATTTAAGAGTTTTTTCCAGAACAGCTTGTACAACAAATAGCTTTTAGCATATACAATTTGCAAAGTTGCCAGTTTATCATGAATAGAGCTATTTGTAGTCTAGTCATATCATAAAATCGTGTTAAAAGAAACAACACAAAGAGACTGCTCACTTTTCAGTTATGGCGCTTTTGAATTAATTTGAATCCAGATTGCCTCATGAGTATTGTTTGTTCCAATATGAAACAGTTTATGGTGATAAATTGCAGCAGCATCACTTGAGAGCTGCCTGGTACAGTGTAGTGCAGCAGAAGTTGAGTCAGCTTTCATACTGATTATATACTGGAGCTACAGTGCACCCAGGTTTTGTGGTTCGGAGGAAACTTAACTGAGAAAGCCAGCAAAGCCAGAGTATTTTGTGGCATGTGCAGGTCTTGGGCAAGGTCAGGGGTTGTAGGGGCATAACCAGCCAAAGTAAGCAGTGAAAATCTAGTAACCTACCTCCCGTCTGAGCCCTCTTGTCACACTCAGCCAGGCACTGACTTAACACTCAGAAGTAACATCTACAGAGACTGACATAGGGCTGTTTTAGCCATACTTTCAGTACTAAGCCATTTAATGCATATGAATTTTTCATCTAGCTCTGAATTTACTATTACAGCAGATGTTAGAGTCAAATCTCATTAATTAAGATTTCAGTAATCTGCGGAGTAATGACAAAACATTTCTGCATCCTCTCAGTTATAACGTTAATTAAGACTAAGCAGGGCATGTTGTGTAACGTATCACCCTGTGAATGCACGCTCTCATGTAAGCCATCATGGGCCTGATTGAGAGAGTGAGCAAACATTTGTCCTTCCCACCAAAATCATCAGGGATTCAAGAAGTCACTAGTCCTCCACTGGACCAATTCCTTGCTGCTGTGCGATTCAGTATCTTAAAGGTTTTCTGCAGCCACTGAGAGGAGACAGCAGTTCCCTAACTCAGCCAAACATACTGATATCTATAGCCTTATGACAAGCATTTAAGGTCTTGCCTAGTGCTGCTAGACCTCGTCATAGGGCAGAAGAGTCACAGCTGTTACCTCACACTTAAAATATTTTTTCGCATTTAATGAAATTAATGAATTTGATGAGGCAGTATGCCAAATTAATCTCTAGTGCCCTTCCATCACATGCAACTGAGTTAAACAGGGATTAATTGAGGCCCATGCAATTACCTCTTAATTAACCCTGAAGGGTTGGGATTAACCCTGCTGTTCAGGGTTAGATATGAGTGTGTTTGTCATGGGAACTCCTATAACACGGGTATCATAAAGTTAACAACATTGACTAAAATGTCTGTGCCAAAACACATTTGAGGAATGAAGCAGATTGCTCTTACTCTCCTGCCCCCAGCATTTTGCAGGATTCTGGGGGCTGCTCCTACTAGAAGCAAAAATCAAGGGTGCAACCAGTTCCTTCAAACTCATCTATTAACATAAAGCCCTGAATACATGCACAGCAGGAAGGCAGACAGCAGGAAATAGTCCCTTTCCTTCCACTTCCAGGCATCTTTTCAAACACTGTCCTATTCCGAATCTTGCTGTAGGCTTTTCTTAAAAATTGTAAAAATGTTTTACTCCTGGGCTTGGTTTCCTAGCTGCATTTTCTGTTATTTTGGGTATGTCTACAGTGCAATCTGAGGCGGTAAGCAGAAGTGCTGGAATTAGCAAGGATACCAAGCAGAGGCAGCATTTAGCAGATCCTTACCTACATTTCCACCTGCGTGCAGGAGTTGCTATTTGCAAAGATCAAAACTGATCAACTGCTGCCATGCAATTTAGTCTTGGAGATCTGCAGGGACTCCAACACACATGTACTTTTCTACTACTTTCCTGCCCTCCTACACACATAGAGATAGTGGAATTTTTCCTTCACCCATTTGATGCGTATTCAGGGACTCAAGAAACAGCCTTCAACCTTACAAGGCCATTCCTGTGTTACACAAAGTCAGATTTTCAAGTACTGTCTTCCTCTTGGGCTGCTGATCATGAAACTGGAAGGTGTTTGTCCATCATTTGATCTGAATGAAAAGAGCTGTTGTAGCCAAGAGTTTCAATAAAGCAACAGGACTGGCCAGCATCCAGGACCCTGTGCATAGATTGCCACAGAGTGCTGTATATGTCATTCCTACATGTTTCATACTAATTATGACTACAGTAGTGGTTTACAAACAACATTTAATGAAACAGAAGTTTAAACCAAGATTGCTGTACTAAACAAGTACGCATCATGGCTATCCTGCAGTTAGTGCTGTAAGGCTCTGCAAATGAAAAGAACGCACATTTTGTCCACACGAAGAAGAAATAGACAAAAATTGAACTTCTCACCCTCCTCTTTCGTGGAGATCTCATTTTTTGACTTGCATCTTGAAATGCAAGTAGAAAAGAAGACTCTGGAGCTCAAATGCATCTTCTTAGAGATCCAAGACTGAGAAGTCAAAAACAAATGAGTGGTCCTACAAGAGGTTATCCAGCAATCAGCTCTTTAACTAAACACCACTCCCCTTCAAACCATCAACCCAAACTAAAATAATCTGGTTTATTTGTGTGAGAACACCTAGTGGACCACTGGCATTTTCTTACTGTGGAGCCAGAAGAACATGTCTCCCTGACAGAGAACTGCTGGTTTGCACTTGTCTTTAAATTATGAAGATACCCAGGAAAATGGAATTTGTGCT
The DNA here is from genome assembly GCA_013397725.1 of Rhagologus leucostigma. Taxonomy (NCBI): domain Eukaryota; kingdom Metazoa; phylum Chordata; class Aves; order Passeriformes; genus Rhagologus; species Rhagologus leucostigma. The sequence goes on along the minus strand of VZTD01001144.1, from coordinate 553,645 downwards.
AAATTATGTTAAAACAGGCCAAGAAAAATCTTGGTAGAGATGTGACTCTACCAAGGGGAACAGACAAGGGGAAGGAAGTGGGAGACAAACCAGTCTTTTTAGGCTGCCCTGTCTCTATTTCAACTTTTAAAGTTATAGCAATATCAACTTAACATATTCCCATCTTTTCCCAGGACGAAGACAAGTAGCTACATCATGCCGCTTATGAAATTACAACACTCAACATGCAGGAGCACAGTTTAACTCAAAGGTTTGTTACAGCATCCTGCAACAGTTGGTGGAATTGCTCAATTTAGAGTTCTCAATGACCCAAATTCAACACTAATTTAAGAGTAACAATCTGAATTCTTATTGCCAAATATATTAACACCTATAGAGAAATGAACACAACTTGACAAAATGCTTTAGTGCAGCTGAACTGTTATCAGCATGTAAAGGATACCAAGAATATATTATAGTGTTGACTCTGGGTCATGCCAGACTCATTTCAGACTTCAGTGGAAATAGTTTTGCATGATACAAAGGCACCGCAATATGATTAAAATGCACTACACATCTCACTGTCTTAGAGATCAATGTCTACATGAAGTCTGAAATATGCTAAGGAGGTTTTTCCTCAACAATTTTAATCATCCATAGTAACTACTGATACATGGTATTTCCAAACCATACTGACAAACGTTTTAAAAACCCTTCACTAATAATGAAAGCAAAGCATCACACAGAAAAATAAAAAATATATTTTGCATTTGCCTGCAGAAACAACTCATAAACCATATCCATACGAGCAGTAAATAAATATCCTCTTTTGCCAACACAAATTTTGTACCTTTCACCCACAATTCAGTTGGCGGAATTTTTGCTGACAAAACCAGTGAAAACTATACACCCACCAACAGGTAGCTGAAAATTTGCAGTGTCTTTTTACTACAATATTCTACTAGCTTCCGTGTCTTATATTGCAAAAGTGTTGATAATAAAGCTGTTCTGTTTTCTATTTTAGACTAAGAAACAACATGAAAAAAGCAATGGATTTTTCCTCTGAAAATGGGAGGGTTGGGGGGACAATAGGCATATATATACATATACACAGACAAGCTTCATATCCTTCATTCAGTGTAGAGAACTATGGTTTATTTTCTGAAACCGCTTTTAGGAAGGAAGAAATTGACTCATCTCACTGAAGGATTTAAAGATATAGGTGAACACCAATGGTCCTTGTGCTCTTGAAATAGTTTACTAGGTTTGCTAATGCTCTTTACGTGCTAATATATAATTTTTTTAAAAAAAACCCCACCAAACAGCTTATCCTGACAAACGTGAATTATACAGACCACAGGTTAAACACCTTTGCACTGTTCCTAGCCTTCCTTTGGCAGTAAAGTCTCAGCCATTTCTAAGCCCTCAACTTAGCTCTGCACATCTCTGCCAGTGCATTCATTCTTCTCGGCAAAAGATATTAAAGAACAGTGAAACATTAAAAAAAAAAGTGCAAATAAATAATGACTATATGTAATTTCCTGTAGTCACATCTATCCATTTTCCCCCCTGAATCCCATTTCTAAGACAGTTCCACCAAGGAGCTGGTGAAGAAGTCAAGCTTTAGACCTAGAACTTGTCAGCTTCCTTCACTGTAGAATGGACACACAGAGACTCTCTTACTCAAGAAACAGGAAAAGCTTTAAAATAATGCAGACAATTTGCTTTCTAGAATTACCAGGTTATGCTGGAAGGTGAGGAAAGCTTAATTAGGAACACCTAAATGCTGTTTACAGTATTGTAATTGAAGTAAGGGAGGAAGAAAAAAGCCAACAGCAGAAAAACCCCAAGCAACTGAACAGGAACTGTTGCACTGTATCAGTCCATCAGTCTATCTGGTTTGGCAAACCACCTTTCCCTCGTTGTATTGGTCAAGAAGAGTGTTCTGTCAGAGAGAAAATAACAGATGCTTACAGGGTTAAAGAATTGATATTGATATATAGTCAAATACAAAATAGCTACTTTGGAGCTAGAGATATGCGGTCCTATGAATTTGAAAGAATTAGACCAGAACAGGTATATTAGAGTGAAAAAAAAAATCCACTACAAACCAAAATCAGGTTTCAAAATAATCTTCTCTTGAGCCAGTCCTTTCTATTGCACTGTTAGCCTACTAACCATTCAACAAACACTGTTGACTGAGTAGCAATGTCTAGAGCAGAAATATGAACACAGAATTTAATAATGAGTAATGGACCATGCTGCATAGGTAGATGTCATGGTCGCAGCACCAGTCAAATCAGGGGCCTCGGGATCAACCTTCCATTGCCCTTCACCAATCTAGGTAGAGACAGAGATGAGAAACTCTTAGGGTACACTATGTACTTCCCAGCACAAATGTTAGAGAGACACAGCACTGAATAGAAAGCTGACTGTTTTGTTCTTCCGAAACCCCAGGGATAGTGCATTTGCAATTACTTTCTTCTAAACTGCTCTCTGCTCAAAACCATCCTTTAATTTTTAGTTACCCTGCCATCCTGCTCACCCACAAAACCCACATAATTAGCAGCAGCCAAATCACCATCATGCTGTAACATGGACACTCATTAAGAGATGCATACAATACTAACACATAAATGAGGAAGAAATTCAGACTAAATGGGTAGGGGGAGGAGGGGGAATGGAGAAGCTAGCATCTCTGAGGTAAGAAACAAATTTATTCATGTAAATCCCACATTCATTTATTAAGCTTCTCATTTGAGTCCCGTGGCAAAAGCATATAGCCAACATCACTCAAATTAAAATGCACAAATTATATGACTCTGAAATAATAAAAATAATAAAGCAAGAGGCATAAACTGCCATATCCAGGGGCTTTGGATTACATTTTATTGTAATTGTTACTAAGCACGACCCATTCGCAAAATGACTGAACAATTCTTGTACTCAAACCTTTAACAAACACATACACTGTAAGAGAAGAGGGTAGCTTTTAAAAACCCTACCCTATACTTTCAGGCAAAAAATCGTGCAACAGAACTTCAAATGTTTTCTATGGTCCTTGCAACCCAGCTGTCCAACTTGAGGGTCAGTCAGGAGAGCATCCATCCACGCTCACCATCCTGAAACTTTCCCACCAGCTTGGCCACTACAGAAGTAAAACAAGGGGCCTAAAGCTGCACTGCTAAAAACTCCAGTTTGAAAACAAGTGGTCCCAAGCACATTTCCAAGCTACTTGGTTCTGTCACTGCTTGCTGGGTAACCTTGGGGAACACCTACTTGACTGACACATCCAAGAAGACACAGGCAAGAGAAATCACTTTGCCTTCTCACCCTTAATGAGTCTCACTGTGAGGACAGTGAACCACTTAGTCCTGGTCCGGACTGAGGTAATCCACTGCATTCAGAGAGGCACAGCTCCACACTTCAAGGATGCCTCTGTAAATCAAAATTAAGTAAGTCAACAGTACCTACACAATTGAGCAGTAGCTGAGTGGGGGCTGTCAGAAACACTGTTTCTGGATTCAGACAGCTCAAGCTAGGAATGCTTCTCCAGAGAAAACATCACACTGGAAAGCACATGTAAAAATCAAACTACTAAAAAAATCCTCTGCTTCTGCATTTGGTCAAGGCAATAGCAGAGTTCCCTGTGCCAGTCCAGGCATACCTGCTGTGTCCAGGAGATGGAAAGTATGTCTGACTCCAGCTTTGCCAATTAATGAATTATTGCACTTGCGCCATTTTCCTTTGGTGTCTGCTAACAAAGTTGGAACAAGTGCCCCAAATCCACAGTCACATGCTCTGGAGCCACGTAAAATCATGGCAAAATCTGATCCTCACATAAAAGTGGGACGTACTAAATGAATCAAAAGGAACAACAACTGAGGAAAACAAAGCCCTGTGATAAATGTTGGTCCTTTGATCCTCTAGCTTCTGTAATGGATGAAAATTAGGGTGGACTGTTTAGCTGGATTTCAGCTAAACATATTAAAGGATCTGTTAAATCTTTCCATTACTGCCTAAGAATATCCTCACAAGCCTACTGGGTCTATCAAGTATAAGTGGAAAAGATCGGCTGTGCATGCATCTAATGCCTCTCTTGAGCTGCTGTGTGCTCGTGGTAACTGCATAAGAAATTGCAGAAGAGAAAGCAGGAAGACAGAAAAAGTATCAGACAGGGCTATGGAGGGACAAGGAGGGAGAAACTACACAAAAAAATTGCATCCCATAGAATGAAAAAAATATTTTTAATGTTGTATATGCATCTTCTCATGTATTTCAAAACACATGAAAAGTTATGCAAATACCAACAGGTTTGTGAAGGAAGCTGAAAAGGAGGTAAACATCACATTCCTTTGCAAACAGTCGACAGGGAACAGAGCAAAAATCAACACAGACACTGACTGGACAAGGTACTATGATTTTTGAATTGGGAAGGGAGGAGTTTGGATTGTTCATGAGTCTTTCCTTTCTAAATTGAAAGCCAGAGATGATGGGGAAAAGGCAGAACAATAGAGTAGCAGCTATTTTATTCTCGCTGTTTGATTTTACTGTATTAAAGTCATACCGGGCAAATAAGGACAGTCTGAAAACAATCAGCAACATTTCTTGACATTAAGCCCAGTTAGAACTGTCCCTCCCATAGCCCAGAGAGGAAAACAACCTGTTTACACTTGAGGTTCTCCAATAGCCAAGCCCTTTACTGTACTTGTAGCTCATAAACATCATACCACCTTTCTAATGTCCTTCACAATTAAACAGCGTAAATGCACCCCTTATTCCAGCATCTGCATGACAAACCAGACGCTGCAGAGCCTTCTTGCCCCCCTGCTCTGGGCAGCTCCCCCTCTTCCCTCCTCCATCTGAGGCAGATCCTGTGCAGTCATTCAATTCCAGCCTTATCTATTCCCAATTACACATGGATTAAACTCAATGTAGCAGGTTTATTACATGTGCAAATCCACTGCTGTTTAATCTTGCCAGTGCTGTGTTTGGTTTTGATATATTCTGACTGGCTTACCTCTCAGCAGCAGGCTGAAGAATATTAAACACTTCGATGCACCGTTACTCACACACACTGTCATGTGTGTTATTTATTTGTGCTGTGTGACTTCTATTAAATGCAAGCATTTCCAAATCACACAGCATGGACGAAACCACAGCAAGAAGATGCTGCAAGGAAGGGGAGAAAAAACGCTTGAGAAATATGAGGTGATTCAGGCTTGCAGTGTTGGGGAGAAATCAGCCCAAGGAGATGTTAGACCATACGAAAACAAGCAAGAAAACCTTCAGACTGCTTTGGTTTGTTTGCTCAAACATTACTGCAACCCTCAGCAATGCTACCCACTAACACCCAAGCACTGATGCAGGACATACAACAAAGCAGAATGACGACAGGAGAGATCCAGAGACTCTTTTTAACACTCTGTTATGCCATGAGGGTTGTAATCCCATGTAATTAGCTGAGTGAAGAACACCGTGCTAACATCCTCTGACTGCCCACGATCAGCTGATGAACTGACTCTTTGTGCCGTACACTCACAGCAGGGGTGAGTGCCAAAGTCTGTGCTCACATGCTGGACGAGACCTACATCCCTCCTAGTTCCTCTAGCTTTTGTCAGGTCAATATCAAATTAATTGCTCTTCCCTTCTGCCAGAAGAGAGTCTCAGGTATCCTTTGGGAATTTCTGCTAAGTGCAGATGGGGGGTTCCCCTTCAAGCAGTCTCACCTCCACTGTAAAAGAAAAGTCATCACAGGAGTCAACATTATTTCCTCATTTCCTTAGAAAAGGTTTTAAAACACATGATAAAATCTGATGCAAAATTTGACCTTTCACCTTCCTCATCCTCATTTCCCTGCAAAGGAGTCCTTCTACTGATGTCAGGCCCTGATTCTCCAAACAGATATTCCGCACATACCGTATGACACATACAGAGTGCTGCTGACACTACTGGCTTTACCTAGAGGCTCTGGGCATGCACTAGAATAAATACAAACAACAACAGGAAGAGGCCACTGGGATAATACTAGCAAGATAAAGTGAACATGCTTACTGAAAAGTATCTCTTCTTTAAGGTAGGTAGGACATGCTAGTGGTTTTTTTTGCCTATACTTGTTTCTTATAGTTCTCGTGTAAGAACATTAAACATTGTTTTAATAGTTCAGGGTGGGGGAAGAGCTGACCTTTATGCTTTCAAGACCTATACAGATTCCTGCTTCACTGTAAAACCTACAAAAAGACTTTTGCTGGCCTTCAGAAAATACCTAAGGTGCTGTATGCATTAATTTCTTCACATTTAACAGAGGGACATGCAGAGGTAAACACATTTATCATTGTTTATAATTAGTCTGTAACCTTTTTGGGGCAGGGACTCCATTTTGCTCTGGGCTGGTCCATAACCAAGCAGAAGATGACTATGGGGAACACAGAGGGTGGATTTTGGCATCAGATAAGTATAAATAATGAGGTAATTGAGAAAATAATAAACCTAGATGTTTCCTGGGAGAATATGTTTCACTGACTTATGAAACCACAAGAACTTCATGATAAAGTTGGTAACTTTACAGAAACTACCCGTTCTTAGTTTGCTAAGGTTTCCCCAAAACTGTTACGTACAGCTTCCCTGTGAGCTGGCTGAGTATCATTTGCAGATCTACCTATCCTCTCTGAGATGTCTCATATCCATTAAAATCCTACTGAGAAATTTCTTCTTTCCTCATTATCACAGAAGATATATGTGTGTGTATATGCTATATATATATATAACACGTGTATAACCCTTCAGAATCTCAAATGGGTAATAGAACTGAAAAGGACCACTCAGTCACAACATTCAACTCCTTGCAACTGCATAATATACACTTTGCTCAGGAAAACCCACAAAGCATCCACTTCACACATGCCCTCACATAAAGCAAGCTGGGTTCTGTTCAAAAACTCCAGAACCTCTGTCACCTTCCCAGTTCCAGGGCTCTGGCCTAGGGCACTGTAGGCACACAGTCAGCAGACCACTAAGCAAAAACACCAGCAGCCCAACACCTCCCAGCACAGTCCACCACCACACCTAAACATTGCCTGCACTTCCACTTGTCTCTTTGCTCACTAGATCTCATTTAGAGAGTTGAGACAGTCCTTTATCTCTCTGGCTTCCGCTTCTGGTGCTTTGTCCAAGTTCCCATCCCTGTTCAGAGAAGTCAGCTGGTAAATCCCTCAGCTCCTTTCCCTGACCTCAGCCAGGAGGCAAAACACCTCTGTCATTCCCTCAGCCCATCCACTGGCCCTCCCTCAGGCCTCCCACTAGGCTCTCCAGCTTCCTCTTCCTTCATTGCTTTCATATGCTGCCCTACCCTCTTAATTTGACTCAGCTGGGAAGAGTTGAACTTTCCTCACCTGGTACTCCCAGGACCACATACATAATTCCACACACCAACACGTTTTCTGCCAGGCTTTTGTGTTTACTGTTCCACGGTTTCACGGTCAGCGTCAGTACAGCAAGGGAGGGCCTACATTCAGATGTGTGTGTACCAAATCAGACATACAAATGTTACAAGCCTATCTGGAAAAGCTTATGACAAAAAAAAGGCAGTGGTGGAGACTCTCATTATAACAGCACAAAATTAGTTCTGTTTGGTATATCCATTCCAGTTTTTTTCCCTTTTTTTTTTTTCTTAAACATCTACTTATTCTATAATACTGTTCTTTTATTTGTTGATTACCTACTTTTTCCATGTAAAACCCTTCATAACTCAGTGGTCCAGGTTCACAACTGGCATTACTGCTCCTCAGCTTTCTGGAACTATAACTGTGTACATAAGCTGACTAACTGGTGATTCATCTCCCAAGGCTGTTTTTAAGATCATAAACAGGTGTCCTCACTGGACTGCTCAGAAACATAGTTCTTGTTGTAGCAAAGCCTAAACTCTCTCCTCTGAGATGTGAGTTTATTAATAACAAGGGGGAAGCAGGAAAGCAAGAGACTAGCTCAAATCTTTCCAGGTTTCACCACTTATAAAATTTCTTTCCTCAAGTTTTCTTGATCTAGGGGATTGTTCTTAGACAGTTTCTCCTACCACACTTATAATCATGTGGATAATGAGCCCCCTGTATTAGCGTATGTACAGAACCTCCCCAGTGCTTTCCCAGAATAACTGATATCTGCCAGCGGGATGGAAAGATCTATCATTATCTTTAAAATAGAGTTTCTGTTTTTCCCAGAAACATTGTATTATGAATTACTGAAGACAACCTGTTTATCTGAGAATGATCTGTGAAAGTGACTGACTCTTTAATTAAGATGCTGGGAGGAAGAGAAAATGCTTCTTTGACCCACACTGACCTTCTCTTTCTGAGGAAGGTGTGAGTGACACTATTCCAATAAAACCACGAGGAGCAGGTGGCCTAGGTGGGCTATTGCAACCACACTGTTTTCCCTTTGCTTTGACATTACCTAATGATACTCGGCAAAAAGCCTCTGCCTTCTGCCCAGGAGAATCACCATTCCAGTCATCAGGTCCACTAATTGTTAACCTACAGCAGGATTTCAGCCTGGGCTAAGATATTCATCATTAGCAGGTTTGCAGTATATTCACTGGGCCAATTTGCCTATATGTGTACAATAATTTTTTAAAAGCCCACACACAATGCAAGTTTGGCTGCTGGAGAGAATTCCATAGTTCGGTGGGTTTTTTTCTGAACTTTACTTTACTCATTCTTGCATTTCTTATTAAATATATTAAAAGTTCCAGAGGACGTTTGAACAGTAAAAGAGCTTTGCAAACTAAGCTTCATTTCAACGTCAATCAGGCCAAGGACATAACCTGGCATAAGCATGAAATCTTGGCCTTTGACGAATTCAATGGGAGCTTTGAAGTGAATTTTTTCTGTAGTATTTCATTTCACCTTGAATTCCCCTAATACCCTTTTAGAAGTTTGTGACTGAAGAACCCATTGCATTTCCTTACCTTGTAGGTCTGCATTGAGAGGTCTTTGCATGGCATCCACACAAACAGCCAAAGATGGATCTGTTACAGAAAAAGGAAAAAAAAAAACCCAAGATGATTCTTTCCCTTTTAAGAAGGAAGAAAGTTGAACGAAAAAGAAAACACTTAAATCCACAGTACACTAAAAGATGTCGGGAGATTTTCATTACTTTTGTAAAAAACTGCCTTGAAAATATGAATTGTTGATTTAGCATGAACCATTTTTAATTAAAAGGGGCTGATTTTCCTTATTATAGTCCACCAATTTTAAATATTGACTATTACTAAAATGCCCAAATAGACTAACTGAATATTTTCTGTGATACGGGAGATCAGATAATACTTAATGGTGCTTCAGTACAGTGGAGTGTTGAAATGTTACTGTGGCCTTTCTATCAGCATGATTTAATTTGGTTTTGTTTGAAATTGATTTTGAATTGAAACAAGAACTGAAGGTCTGATGTAACTTAAGATGACCTTTGTTCCATCACACTGTTTTTTGTCATAATTCTGAAACAATTTTTCCCTGCTCTTTAATAAATCATTTGCATATATCTTCGCTTCTCCATAGTACTTGTTTTGAAGTATATATTGCAAGGTAACAGCACTCATAGCATAAGTTTCAAGGTGAATTCTCCAGAACTGTTCTGTTATAAAGAAAAAGAAGGCATATGAACTTTTTCTTGTCTTTCCATTAAAAATTCTAATAATATTTGAATAGTTACCCTCTTTGAACCATAGCTTTCATATTTAAGAAATTTCAGCTTAGCTTGCACTAAGACTGGTACCCACTGTTCTGTGATGGGCCCTTGCCTTTGCACTATGATGGATTCTTACAGCCCTGTCAGAGGCAGGACAGTATCTCCTGAATTCAAGAATCCACCTTCAGGCCAGTGTTAATTGGCTAGCCTCTGTAGACAACCACTACAGAGAAACAGTCTTCTCTGAATAGTAGTTCAGAGCAGAAGCTTAACTTCAGGGAACAAAAATGTCTTTAAGGAGCCTGTGTCACTCAGTATTGATTATAACATGAACACAAATCAACTCCAAACTAAGGCTTATAAATTTCATGCCTGTACCTGGCACATCCTGTCCACCTCCTGAAAAATATATAAATGTATAATAGGGTTTGCAACTCAAATTGAGTTAGTTTCAAACAAGGTATTGTTGTATAAGCTGTATGAAAGCTGGATGATGCTTTAATGATAGCTCAGGTAGGTCAGCATCCATGAGGGAACATAAACAGATACTAAATCAAAAGCATTTATAGCCACAAAAAGTATACTGTTAAAACTACAACACTTGAAACTTTAGGGGCATTTTAATGTTTTCCACCTACAGCCAGAGCTGAGGAAATAATATCTTAGCAAAAATCTTGGTGTGTCCTAGCTTCTGCCTGCTGTGGAAGGTACAGACACCACAGCTCCATGGCCTAAAGAGATCTTGAAGGCAATGGTTATAACTGAACCAGTGGGAAAGCGGCACTTTTGAACTGCCTTCAAGAGATGAAGGGCCTCGTTCAAATCCAGTACTTGGCTATGTGGCATCTAATTTTAGCGTGTTCTTCAGCAACTTCCTTCATTTCACGTTAAAGAATGAGAGCAGATTCCACCACATAAAATATTATAAAGTAGTTTCCCAGACTCTTCAAATTCCCCTTTACTCTTAGTTCTTTTTTTGTTGTTCTTGTACTAATGTCACTTCTGTTGCAGATGGCGAAAATGTCCCAGCCCCCAAACACACTTGGGTGACATAGCATTTGCACTGATGTCTCTGCCTCCAATTTAAAAAAAACCCCTAGTATTTAACCAGAACAAGTGTTTAGAGACCTATAAGAAAAGAGGATCTTTTTCTTAAACACGTGGCGTAAGGGGAGCAAAATCACAAACCAAACAATCTGTTTTGAACAACAATCTAATGTCTATTATTCTGAACAGAAGAAGTCAAAGAAAAGGGTTCATCAAACCACACACAGCTCCTACATAAGTGAATTCACATCAGGTCTATTACTCTGAGCAAAAACTACGGCTGGTCTAATACTACAGAGATGATTAATTGAATAATGTATTCAGTCACAGAATCAAAATGTGTCAATATAGTAAATGGACAGTATTCAATCAGCTCCAGTAAACATCAGTTAAAATACTCTTGGAAATGAAGAACTCATTGCCAGAATGCTATTTAACAGAAAATTATTCACAGATGATTTGACTGGCCCCATACAGATGAATTCTTTCATGCTCAGCTAGGAACTAGAGGGAAAAAAATACTGGACACTATAAAATTCTCTACTCCTTGGTAACCTAAATCAGAAAGTATATTCTAAATCACAAAAATAATTGGGACATGCTACCAGAAGTCAAAAAATGTTGGAAGATATTTATACTAAATATATATATATACACATATCTATGATTGAAAATTGCAAACCATTTTGCACATCCTCACATTCTTCTTCATCCTGACCATTTGCATGCAAATAAGGAATCTTTAAGTGCATTTCAATTGCTACACTACCTTTAAAAATAGAGAATTTTAAAGATATATTTATTATTCTGTAGGAAAGGTAATGGTAATATGAACCAAATAATTACTCTGTTTGAATAGTGATAAAATTTATTTGTAACAAAATCCTCTTATATAAAGAAGGAACACCGAACACTATGGAGCTTGACAAGCAAAATAACAGAAAATGTCATCAAGAAAAGGTGCATTCATAGGTGAAAGACTTTCAGTACATTACTTTTCAATATATCTCTACTACTAATGTCAGAGTAACAGGTCAAGGCATATCCAGCATATGCCATGTTTATCAGGCAGAAAGAAAATGTAGATTGAAAAAAAAAGTCAGAAGAATCTGAACTTCTTGCACTTTGGAGGATTTTCTTGTGAAAGCAGGTTTTTTAAAGCTGCTGAACCAGTGTTTTAATTTAGCAAAGATAAATATAATTTCCTGTGTGTGACCTTGAATTTTAAGTCTTAGCCCAGAGGGAATATTTACACCTGTAAACAGACTCTGATAATGGAAATTCTGAAAAATCTCACCATTATAATGCTAGTTACATTTATCCTCCAATTTTTTTCCCCTCTCTCCCCCCTCTCGAAAACATAAATATCCACAGCTGACTGAAATCCTTGTCTTAGTATCTATCAGAACATAGACCTTCACAGCATAAAAGCCGCAGGATCAAGTCCCATTTACTTTGACTTGGCTTTACTTTAGTGTGTATAAAGTCAGTTTGTATTCAGGTCTGTATTCTGTTCTGGAGCCTTTCACAAAATAACTCATACTGGCAAAATTTAAGCACATGATTATCTTCATTTTCTCAAAGACTGTAGAAATCAAAAAGTTTTGCATATTCTGACTGGCTTTCCTATCTCCTACTGCCATTGTAAAGCAGGAGATTTCTGTCCCACTGCCTTTCAGAGCCCATTCATCCCCTGCCTCGTGCAACACTGACAGTATAGACAAGAAGCCGAAGACAAAAAGAGGTGTGTCTGTGTTCTTATGAACCCATACTGTGAGTGGCCACCAGCAAGGCTGCTCTGAGGTTACACAAAGCCCCTTCATTGTTTTGTGGGGAGAGTGAGATGGTGAAGGAGCTGCACAACTACTGCTGACAAACCTCAGTAGCCACATTTTCACACCGCAGCAGGGTTTTGCTCAGCTCAATAGGGACAGTGGAAACATCCTCACCAGCAATGATTTCCAAGAGTGGGCTTGCATATGCCCTAAAACTTCCATGTGCTATTCAAGTGCTCTCCCTCTGTATCCTGAGTGCTGTGTCTCTAGCCCAACAGCTCTCAGTCAATGTCTTTTGCTCCAGTCCTTCCCATTACCACATGGCACACACCAGGTACAAATCCTGCTCAGGTCAGGCAGACCAGACACGCTTTGACCACTTACCATATCAGCTGCTCCATGGGCCTTACTCCAGTGGTAAAACTTGTTTTTTAAGCAGTGGTCACACAAGACCTTTTCTGCTCCTCACACTGCCCCACCAGTGAGTAGGCAGGGAGTGCACAAGAAGCTGGGAGGAGACACAGCCAGGACAGCTGACACCACCTGACCAAAGAGGGTCAGCTCAATATTCAATTGCCAGATTTGTTTACTGCAGTATACAGGGGAGACTGAGCAAGTCACTGCGTGGTGCTTAGTTGCCAGCTGGGGTTTGGAGATTGGGCTTATAAAGCCAGACCTATAAACTGTCCCTTGCTGATCATCTTAATTCTTGTTATAAGAACATCATCAGCCTGTGCTTGTTCTTACTTCTTATACAGTTCAGCTTCAGGATGGCTGCTACTCATCTTCAGAGGACAGGATACATAGATCTTGAGTTGTTCTCAACCAAGCCTTCTGGTGGGCAGAAAAATATTTTACTATGCCAGTACACTTCACACGTTGTAGAGCTCTTCAGGTTTTAGAATTCACAGCTATTACTGTCTACTACTGTTATTTCAGTATCTAGAGAATGAAAGAAGAAAATAAAATCTTCTCTAGAATCCATCTCCTGCAAATATATTTATTAAATGGGAAGTCTCTGAGAGGCCTTGGTGTCAGCTGTCTTGTTGACTCGAACCTGTAGCACTGCAGGTTGTAGCAAGTGTCTTTGCGAAAGTCCTTTCCTAACGTGGCTTCAAAAACTGCTTATACCTCCCTATACTCTGGAGAAGAAGTTCAGCTGTTAGAGACTAATTTGGGGAAACCAGTCAGCAATGTGCTGATTGAAATTCCTGCCTTATTGCATCAGATAGATCTAAGGAGAGGGCAAACCTTCCAGAAAGTGAAACACCATGTTGTATTCCTTTCAAAATCAGGAGGAAAAATTTGTCCCTTGTTCAAGAAGAAAATACTAAATGGCCTCAAAACAAGCCAAAACCTCCAGCACCACAAGCATTTTAGCTTTTGATCTGTACCTCTCCTTCCATATGTTATTATATAATAACATGCCACAGAACTACAATACTTTGCATTCACTTTTTTATTTTGCTTCCTGAAGCTGCAATTCTACTAGGAACATTCTGTTTAAACTGCTTTTCAAGCTCCAGAATCATACTGAAAAAGCAAAATTCAGTGCAGCTATTTGTGCAGTTATGTTCAGTAACTGTGATGGAAAAAGAAAATGACCCCAAAACAGAAACCAGCTGTATCCAAGCATGTATAGCAGCATGTACAATTTTCCATAGCCTTGGGCAAGAAATCTATGCATAGAAAAATTCCTAAGGTGTCAGAGTAACCACAAATGCATTAACAAGCAGATAATTAGGTACTGATTATGAAGACTTACCAGATGGATATAAAATTAAAGTTTGGGGTTTTTTTTTGATTTTGAATTTTTATGTATTACCCAAGTAGCCTGTTTTTAGCTGCAGTCCACAGTTTTATTCTCCCCATTACCCAGTATAGCCAAGAAGTTATTTAACTCTTGTTACTGGAATTTCACTCACACATTCTTCCTAATTTGATTCAAAATGCTTCATCTGGTACCCAGTTCATGCCTTTTTTTTCACTAGGCTGTCAAAAGGTTAAAAGTAAATCAGTAAATAAGCAGAAGTATTTTTCATTTTGAAGCAGTTGTAGAAGGAATTGCCTTTTCAGTAATATTTACATTACAAAAAACTAATTTTCTTTCAAACAGTACTCTTTTTGAGAAAAAAAAGGGGGTATCCTATATGTTGTCTAACGTCCTTAAAACGACATTACTGAGATACTGTATTTAGGAGTCTGGGTATATAAACACCAAAAGTTCACTGTCCAAGCTCCCTAGCTATTTTGATCTCATTTACACACAGTGAAAACTTCTTTCATAGCTGTATACAGCACACAATGCCCATACCAAAATACTTTCACTACCTGTGACATTAGAGAAGTTTAGACTAAATCACTTAGACTAGCAAGTGAGAAGGAAAAGCCAAAGTTGTTATCAACATGTAGACTGAAAACGTCTAAGTTTCATCACATGACAGGTTCATCATTAATCAAATGTAAGGCATACAGGGATAAAGTTTTCTATTAACAAAGCAAGTGACTGTGTAAAGTAAAATAGAAGCAGTGCAAATTTTCCAAAATGACCTTTTGCTGTGTCATAAACCACTACTGGCTGGGCAGCTCCTGAAAATTATACCATCAGTTCATTGCTGCCACACTGAGATTGCACGTGAGAGTGACAATAGATGCTTCAAAAAAAAAAAAGTCTCACCACTAAAAAATGAGTTCATTTAATATAACTTTCTAAACAGCTGTCAAATGGTAACAGCTTTTGTTCGTTATTACTAGACTCAAATCATTGCTCTGGATTCAAAATCTTCAGGTTTGAATTATAATTTCCCAGCCTCTTCAATCCCTCCAATTGTCCACTCACATGTCAGCTGTAAGGGCTCTTGCTTTATGAGGGAGCTGTGGTAAATACATGCATTACGCAAAAAATATTTACCACAAAAAGAAATCTATGCATGAGTACACCCTAAACTCACAGCAGTGCTCTGAATATCATCTTGGTGATGCCACCAGATTTTATGGCTCAGGAATGCAGAGATCCTTGATAGCTCTCCTGAGTCTGTCCTCACCCTGCATCCCCAAAACAAAGAGGACTTGGTACACGAACAAAGACAAGGAGACAGAGAGAGAAATTTTTGTGTGCTCTCGCTAAATAAGTTGTCTGACAGGGAACAAGGAGAGTTGTAATGCGCATATGTACTATTGTGGGAAAACCTATTTGGGTCTATTACAATAAAGAAACAGATGAAGAACAGTCCATCTGTGCACAAATATGACCCCTGTGATGCTGCCAACATCGGAGTGATCTGCCAAATGATACCATCTGCACAAATGGAAATTCTTCCATGGGCAGATTGAGCTCACGTGCAGATTTAGTAAAACTCTTAAAGGAGTACTGTATCCAAGGGGACTGTCCACTTTGGAAGTGGAGAGAGCTTGCTATCAGCTAATGCTCGTCTGCTGCATGGCACACTGGGGGTCTGAAGGATGTCGTCCTTCACAGAAGTGGGGAGGAGGGGGTAAAGAGAGTAGATTAATGAACTTCTCCATCTCCTGGGATCCTTGAGCAGGGCAAGTGCATCTTGTTTTCCAGTCAGAAAGAACTAGCTCTTTCCCTTGCACTCCTCTAGGAGGATTCCTCCTTGTCCTCTCATTGAGGGCAACTGGAAGACCCTTGTTCAGGGCTGCATTATCTCTTTATGGCAAGGACCTTTCGGCACAATGGTTTGGGATTCCTGATTTTGAGTGGAGCACCTCATCTCACAGAGCTCCTGACCTGCAGAGAAGGAACTTAACCCCCTAGAACAGCAGCTCAAGTGATTTCCAATTGTGACTCCATTTCTGTGTGACCTATCATCTCAAAGAGTAGCATAGGTGGTTGAATCCATATGGGCCTTGAACACTTCTTTGAGAACAGCCACCCTAGAAAGAGGACATCTGTATGCTGGAGCACAATGAAGTTGCCTAATTTCACTGACATTTTCACAGTTCGCCTTATCTGAGGGAAAGTGCGAAAAAAGTCACCAGAATCACCAGGCAGGGAGAGAAGCTGTCTGCTTTGGAAGTAGATTGGGCCCCATGGCTTGACAGAGCGTGTGTTTGAAGCCATGTAAATATTCACACATAGGTGCAATTGCCTTTGAAAGGAACTGTATAGGAAATTAAGACAGTGAGTCCTCACCAGCCACAGAAAGGTGCCTTGGGCAAGGATCTGCCCACAGATGCCATGAAGTTGAAAAAGAATCTAATCTAAAACAGAAAGTTAGAAGTAGTTTGGAAGTTTTACCTGTTGCTGAGTCCCCTTGACAATTTCTCTGGGTTTACCATCATACTTTAAAATCCTCATCGGTCCCCTGACCTTTATTGAAAGACCAGTACATAAAAGGAGAGATCAAGAAACTGACATTGTAGTGAAAACTAAATCTGACCCGGCACAAAGCACTGCCAAGAGACAATAGCCAAGTTAGAAAGGACAAAAATATATATTTCCTTTAATCCTCTTTCTGCAAGACATTTTAGGTGCTATTTATAACAACAAACACTAATAAAATCAGAAATAACTTATGTTAATGATATCCCTGGAAAAATACACAGAACATGAACTTCGCTCATGATAGGCCTTATGCCACTTTCAGTCAGTACTATTTCTGCCAAAAAGTTTGGATATTTTAGCAAGAAAGGTGCTATCTTTACGCATCTTTCTTCTGGATGTCCTTCTAACACAGGAAAATATCTTCTTTCTTATTCAGAAGCAAAAAAGTTCTAACCAGTATTTGCTGGTCCTGATCTGAGATACAGGCCTTGTATCCACAGGTATTGATTGAATAAAGCCCAATTCCAAAACTGGCCTTGATGCCTTGTGGTGGCCACCTAAAAACAGAAACTAGACAAGAATAAGAGAATAAAAGTAGGTATTTATTTGAAGGGCCTTCAAAGGTACACCCTGGGCAGTCAAAAGTCTACACCCAAGATGGACGCTGGGTCACGAGTTCTTCACACTTTTATAAGTTTGGTTCACTTGCATATCAGGGTTAATTCTCCAATTATAACCTTAGTTTATGATGTAATTACCCCAAGTTTGCCCCCTTTTTTGGAGGCTTTAGTTTACACATTTTGGGGCCTGGTGTCCTCGAAGAGCAAACCTAGAGAAGCTTGTTATGTCTAACCAGAACGAGAGAACAGTAGCTAAAAGGCCACAAGAAACTTCAGAGTTACACACTAGGCAGTATCAGACTTAAAAAATATAAAAGATAAAACCTAAGGCATCAGCCTTAGTGTGCAATGACGAGCACTGAAATAATGAGCTTGAGGGGTTGAAGTTCAGGAACAGAAATTGTAATGCTGAGACAGGTACTTGGGGATCTCCCCCGGGCATCCCAGATGTGGATATCCAGTGCAGTAGGACAGGTGTGGGCAGGCCCATATGTGAAACACCGTGCTTTGCCAGGTGCCACCTGCCCTACGCAATGCAGACTAAAGACACCCTGCTCTCTCCAAAGTCTTCCTTCTCAGAAAAAACTAATAACTTGCCCTTTTTTTCCTCCCTTGGAGAGCACAGCTACTGTAGGACACGGCCTCACCTTTTTACATAAATAAATCACCTTTCAAAAATGCAGAAGAGCCACTTTCACTGTATTCCTCAGCCTAAAGGGATTCACAGCTACACCTCTCCCAAGAGCATGTTAAAGCTACCAACTGTTCTGGAAAGAAGGTGCTCTCCTATCCTGTGGCAAAAAAGGAGACAGTAAAAGTGCCTTGCCAAGTAGATACCACATAGAGAGGTTAACCATCAATGATTTTTCACAGGAAACTGAAGCAGCCTGTGGAGCACAGAACTTCTCCATCTCTTGCAAGCACCCTAATTACAAATTTATGACCTAAATCAGTTGCAATTAAAAAAAACCAAAAAAACCCACAAACCCCAAAAAACTCCCAAAAGGGCAGTTATTCTGTTTAATGAGAGATGTCACCCTCTAAAATGTCCATGCTGAATTTAGTCTGTTTTTTCTTTTTCAGGGAAAACATTAAACTATTCAAACATATTAAGGAAAAAAAAAGGAAAGAAAAAAAGAAAAAAAGAAAAAAAGAACCTATGTACTTGTGAGAGACGACTGATTGATACATGCTGTCAATGGACCAGTTTCCAAGCTGATGGTGACAGCTCTTCCAATACTGCTTTAGAACTAGGTTTTGAGGGTGCAGGGAAATATGTATAAATATAGGTATAACAGAATGCCTTCTGTTCAAAATTATTTTTCTTCTTCCAAGAAATGTTTTAAATGTTGACAACCAAGCTGTATCAGAAAACTAATCAGCACATCGACACCTCAGAGTCAAAACGAAATGCAGACTCCACTTAACTTGAATGGCAGTTGCATAGTGACACTTGTCTTCTGTGAAAATTATTATGGAACAGAACCAAGACCTGGAACATTTGGGTTCTTTGTTTTGCCAGTCTTTCTCTGAGATACTAACCAAGATATGAGACTTATTTTATTGTGTGTGGTTTTTGTGCATTTTTTTTTCGTTATGCGTTAGCTTACTCTTCAGTTATGTGAGGAGTTCAGTTCAGAAAGTGATAAAAATTTGCAGGATGAATAGCATCAGCCTGCTGTCTACATTTTGCAATCATACTAATCAGGGACACATCTGAGGTTAGGCACTAAAGAAATGGCAATATACCCATGGGGAAGGTCCAGTGTTTTCTTCTTCAAGAGTAAGAAGTCCTCTGAATAAAAAATCTTCTTCAGGAAATATCTGTTCATGTAATTTCAACATTAATTTTTTTGCTCCCAGTTTGCTGCATCATTTTATTATAACAGAATTCAGACAACTGTATTCAATCTTGGGTAAATTTCCTTAATTTTTCTCTTGAAGAACTTAACTTTTTAAAAATAAAAATCTATATACAATAATGCAATAATATATTACTGTAAGAATACTAGACATATTAAACCACTTATTAAATTATGATTTAAATTTTTTTTCTTGTCAACATAGGATAACTTATTTCATTCATCTTCACTTTGTTTTAAGCACTTAGAAAACAACAACAGGGACATATTGTTCTTACAAAACCTGATGCATTAGAACAGAGAAAAGTATATCAAAGAGAAAATAATAAAATTTAGACTAATATTAATGAAGGTTAACTTTTTACCTAATTTTAGAATTCCTGCTGATAATAAAGCTCTTGATGCAATTGCATTTCAAGAAAAACAAAACAAATAGACAAAAGTAGGAGGAATTATTTGCTTTATGCAAGATGATAATTTAACTAGGTATTTTCTACTTTTTTCCAGTTGAGAAGTCTTTCAATTAAGGTTGCATAGGTTGTGTTATCAGCAAGATAATGCCTTTCTCTAAGTATTTTGCACACTGGGGAATATTCCAAGGACAACTCTTGTTGCTCTCTTGTCAAGATATCTTATAAACTGTCAGCTGGCTATTTATTCTACCCAGCTGAAGGTCTGTCTTGAAGGATATTTGATTAGGTTCATCTGATCCAGACAGAGATCTAACATTACCAGAAGGATGGTAATTTCTATTGCCAAGTTAAATGTTCAGAGGTACAGGCATTTAACATGGTTCCATCTCCTATTTAAGACACATTCTAGATAAAGTTTCTTCCCCGGTAGGACATAGATCTTACCGCAAGCTCAAGACTGCACTAATCTCGTCTGACAGCGCTATCTCTTTATGCCATCCTACAAGATAAATTTACTCAATTTTGTAAACAATAAACTCTGTGCTAAAACGTTGCTATTTCACTGATTTAAAATCATTACAGGTAAAAACATTTAAAACCATGCGGCTTCAAAATATGAAGAAATGGCTGTGAGCTGACTTGACACCTAAAGCAGTTATTCCCTTTAGATTTTAAAGAACCACATCCTATATAGCTTAGATAATTTAGTCGGTTTTTTTAATATATAAAAGGGAAAAGGTTTTATAAAAAGCTCTCCGCCAGGGCACCAAGCATACAAAATTTAAAAGATTAATCGACCTCCAGGAAGGAGATGGATGAACATTGATTACCATGCACACATGTCCAAGATAATAGATGAGTGCTGTTGGACCATTGATCTTTGTGAATGAGCCTGACTTTGGTCAACTTATCACTCGTCTTTGGGACTCCTTCCATTAGCAGCTAACCTTAAGTAAAGAAAAACAAACAAAACTTAGCACATCCCACTGTGTTCTAAGCCACTACTTTGAGCTCAGTCTGATCAATACAGCCATAGCTCATCATAATGTTGGAGCTATTCTGCAAAAAGAGAAGAGATGGCTTCATTTTTCACCATTCTGTAAAAAGATCCACAAGATTTTTTTGTGGTTTTCTGCCAGGATCTATATTCAGTCTCCTGCTCAGGTAATTTTTCCCATTAAAGTTTACATTTACATTTTGAGAACAGGTTGAAAATGTGAGAAACCGTTCTACAAAGATAGAAATGTTTATCAAAGCTTTCCCCTGGCTCTCATTCCGATCTTTTGCTTTTACACTTGCACAGTGTCGGATGAGTCTTAAACAAATGTTTCTGCTATTCACCAACAGAAGCAAGATCCGGAACAGCCTGTTGAAAATAGATGTGAATATTTTGCTGACCATTGTTGTGCTGCAGAAGATCTGAGCCAAATAGCCAAGTGCTTCCTTTATAACATCTGTTGGAAGATGTCAATCAATCGAAGTTCTACCACTGCAGGAGACAAAGGAGATGAAATTGCTAAGTTTTTGATTAACATTCCTATTCCCTACACTTTTTCTGAGATTCCACTCTGAAG
Organism: Rhagologus leucostigma; assembly: GCA_013397725.1. Lineage (NCBI taxonomy): Eukaryota > Metazoa > Chordata > Aves > Passeriformes > Rhagologus > Rhagologus leucostigma. Next base: position 532,406 of record VZTD01001144.1, on the reverse strand, counting down.
AGCAGCTGTAATCACTACATGCAGCACCAAATTCAAAATCTGATCTGTATATCTATACACAACATGTTTTAAAATTAAACGGATATATGAGGAAATTAAATGTGCCTATTTTGCCACCAGCTGTGCAAAGGCTTCTTGGAACACAGCAATTGATCATGTTTAGGCTTGTCATTATTCACAGCAAGATCCTCAGATTCAATTTTCAGAGTTCACTGATGTTGTATACAAACTCACAAGTAACAGATGAGTTTCAAGCTTGATGTGAACTTCCAAGAATGGCCATGTCTATACGCTATTAATAATGCCAAGAAAACCTAGCCTGGGCACACACACTGGCCTCATGCCCAGTGAAGATTATAGAAACTGCTGGCCAGGTGTCTAAGGATATATATTCCTGACAACCCAGGAAGCATTTCAGCATGTCTACTGCCTGAGATTTTAATGCTGATAATGAAGAGAGAAAAGTTTAATAGGTAGGAAAAATTCTCATTAAACATGATCATTTCACCCAGGATGCCTTCCTTGCCCCCAGAGGAGGTTCGGTCTGACAGCAAAGGAAGAAATCAGTCTAGGAAAGGAGTTGAAACCAAGAAAAGTGAAGAGTGGATGAATTTTATATTGCGCTCTGGATAAGTACCTAAATGCACTTGCCTCAGCAGCAGATAAGGCAGACTATATGCAAACCTTACTCTTAATGTTACGTAAATCATGATCCGAGGTCTAAAAACTACACTTTACTAACAACTGTGCTTCACAGCACCTAATAAGCAAGATCAAATATGTTTAAGCAGAGCAAAGAAAGCAAAAGGTGCCAATGTTACACAGGGTCATTGCAGATCAGGATTAAAGAAATTAATTATTTTACCATACTCAAGGTACAAATGAAAAAGAAGAAATATTTGACATATCATGGGAAGTTTGTGAATCATTAAAATCCATTCAGTGCCTAAACTGATTAAAGAACAGAGCTGGCCAAAATCAGTTTTCACCGTGTGGATAATTCAAATATTTCAGTGTTTGTTTGCATCTAGAATTAAAATGAAAAATCCACTCTTTCAAATTATTCATGAAAGGGTTCAGTTTCATAGAAATGCCTCAGAAATGTCAAAATGAAATTTGACATTGCCAAGCAAGTCAAAATATTTTGTCATTTGCAAACTTCTCTCATTTCACTTAACAGCACAAGAACTTTTGGGAGGGATGAGGGTATGTTCAGCACATCCATTTTCCCCAGCAGTACTGGAGAACTCTGCAAACCACAGCCTTCACTGCCAGGTCCACACACCCTTGGTGGATGGGATCCCATCCTGACAACAGGTATAATGATGCTCTGTGCCCATCTGACTTAAAAGATGCCCCTTGAGTTCAATCAAGTGAGCAAACCTCATATATCATTTTCTGATTAATTTAGGGAAAACTTCCATTTTATGAAAACTGTGCCTGTCATAACAAAGCAATCAAATACAAAGTTCACAAAGAGTTTTAAAGAACTTAGCTTAAGTTCTCTTGTTTTAGTGTTGTCGTAAGAACAGCAGGGCTCAAATTACAGGGTGCTTAAGCACCTTTCCTAATACAATTGTAGAACAAGTTGCTTCAAGCAAGATCAACCCAAACCCTATGACTGATCTCTTGTACTGAAATCAAACTAAAATATTCCATTTCTTTTCTTTCTTCTGTGTAGCTGCTCTCACTTCAGTCTGCTACCAGATGCTTATTTTCTGTCAGACTGTCATATTCTTTTAGGAAGCATTTTGTTCTCTTAAAAAATGTTCCCACTTAATCATTTCACTTGACCAAGGTGACTTTTTAACATTAGTTCATTCTGACTAAACTTGTGAAGTTCTAATCAATGCAAGTTCAGAGCCTGTTTTTCATCCAAATCCCTTCTGTTTTCACTGATCTCTTGCTGAGAGAGCAATTTAACTTCCTTTGGTTATCCTTTATATATCATATATAACAGCTGTAGTGCAAATATTTGTGTGTACCTTCCCCACTACCATCTTTCTAGTCTTCAAGAGAGCACTGCTGCTCTATTAAATAAAAGCGTTTTTATGTTTTTGGGGTTTTTTTGGTTGGATTTTTTTGGGGATTTTTGTTTGTTTGTTTAGGTTGATTTTGTTGCTGTTGTAGTTGGGGTTTTTTAGCCACATCTATGAACCTGTGACATCCGCGTTTGTTATCACAGGAAAAATCAGCTGGAAGGAGGACACCCAGCCCTATACTCTGCTGTAACACTGCACAATATCTTTGTGACCCTGCTTGGCTACCCTCATGGGGAGTCTGAGCCTCTCTCATTTCAGATTGTTCCCCTTGTCCCTTGTGCTCCTGAGCTACCATTACATTTGTGAATTTTAAGGAAATTCTTTTGTTCCCTTTTCTTTAACTTCTGTGCCAGGTTGGTGGTCACTCCACGTCTGTACTGTGCAAGCCCTGTGCAAGGCATGCTCAGGCTGCCCATGTCTGCTCAGGGTTGATGCTCAGGGCTCTCCACCTGTCACTGTTAGTGTTAGCAAGGGCATCTCATTTTGGGTGCTGGAGGTGTATTTTGCCCAGAACACCATCCCAGAAGGAAGTGACAAAGTCCTTATATATTCCTCTGCAGGATCACCGAGGCCCAAAGCCTTGCATTACTTACAAAAATGTAGCTCTTCAGTTACAGTCCATTGCTGTAACCCACGTAAAATACTAATTTTTAAGACAATAACCCACTGAAGTGAAAGTTCCACTGTTTCTGAAGAAACTGCAAGGAGTATCCATTATGAAAAATAGGAAAAATTTCTAGTAGTAAAGAAGTAATATATGTAGTACCTTTGGATCATCCTGTATATTTATATACTTGTTCCCCCATAGTCATTTCACTACCCTGGTTCTTCTCTGAATCAGGCTGGCATAATTCTAGAAGGTTCTATCATCCCAAACTCTTCCACATGTAAGTGACACCGCTTCTGTTCAAACCACGGCGGAGGTACCTGCTCTTCTGCCTGTCAGGAATTCTCCCACAAACACTGAAAACACACCTGATAAACATTCAGAATAGGAAAGTAAGAAATTATACGTAACACCATTATTTTCTTTTCATAGTGCTACATCACTCATTGGTTGTCCTCCAAATCCCCTCTAAATCCAGTACAACCTTCCGTGCTTTTATCATGTCCAGTAAAAGTACTGACACTCGTTCTTAGTCTTGCCTGTAAATTGGGATAGATTACTCAGCGTACCTCCTCTCAACCTGTCAGTCCAAGAGTCTGTGATACATGTGGAAAAATATCCTATTGAAATATACGTATGTTTACCAGCTAAAATTTCAGAAGTAATCCTCAGTTTTGTTTGAAGAGGAAGTCTGCTGCACAGTCTGACTGCTTCCACAGCACAGTCAGTCACCACGTTTCTCCAACCTCCTCTTATGAATGACATGATCTATGGTTACTTTGAAACCCATTTATAATTTGGACAGATAAAAATCAAATTCAAGGCATATTATGTCTTTATTTTGCATGCATAATTTCTTTGACCCAATCACATGTTGCACTGCAATTAAACCAGACAGCCATAAAGTTATGTGTCCCTTTGAGTTAAAACATGTGAATGGTTCTTAAATTCTCCTCATTAATCAGAAAAACAGGTTAAGCACCTTGCACATCTCACAGTATCTCGTACCACAACATATACACCCATTCTCTTGACCTGTCAGCATTAGGCACTTGGGTTTGAAGTTAGAGGTGTTAAATACGCACTCAGCTCTCTGCTTTGCCTTTATCTTTCCTTGAGTCATGTGACCATTTCTGTGCCCTGCTTTCTGCTAGGAAGTAGATTTTCATTGTCTGAACATTTTCAAGCTGTTCAATGGAATAATCTTTATTTTCTGCACCTGTTTCCTCAGCTGTGTTGTCCCCTGTGTATCATTATTAAAGCTTTGTTCAAAGGGAATCTTCTGAATTTTTCCTAAGTTTGTGAATAGTTTTGGTCATATACAGTTTTACTCCTCAGACAATTGGTTTTCTATGTAGAATATTACCATTCCTCTAATTAAAACAACACAACCACCTCCAGTTTTATAAGACCTAACTTCTGTGATGTTTTGTGCCAAAATATTTCTAGAAGGTAAGTTTAAGGAGTAACTGTTCCAGATGTCAGCATGAAAGCAGTTCTTGAAGCCTTAAGAAGTGCTTTGACAACTCCAGATGAAAGATGTAGGTAAGACCTAAGGGAATTCTCTGTATTTCTGGCAATGTATTTAATGTGCTGGAGGATTTAACTTCCGCATCCTCTAAGCTTCTTCAGCAAGTGCAAGCATTTCCTTTAATTCTTCCTTGTAAACTCATAAGAATGAAAACTCTGGGCCCTCCCTTTCTTATGGCCAATTATTATGCTCATTCTTCTGGATTTTTAAAGGATACCACTCATTGTTTCACAGCTTCATCTTCTTTCTGATTTTTATTCAAAGAATGTATTTGTGGCACATGCTACAGATAGGAGTAATTATGGTCAAAAACAGGGTACATTGACTGGAGACTTTTTTAACCCATGTGGGCACATTTGGAAAAATTCCCATTAACATTATTTCTGTACAGAAAAAAGAAAAGGGAGGAGGGATGGGGAATTTTAATCCTTTTTGTTTAATACAGGGACATTTTACAGAATATTTTCCTTCCAACCAAACAGGAAAAAAAGAAAAGAAAATGAAAAAATTTCTTTCAGGTCCCCTCAGAGTTTCTCAGCCTGGTTAATTCCCCTACTGCGAGCTTTTGTAGTTTACAAGACTGTGGTCCATCCTGGGAAACACAGCTTTATTAAAGACCCTGTCAAAGAGCAAGAGCATGAAGCATCGAAACAACAGCTCCTTGGCCCTTGGCCACATCTTGGAGTATGTTTATCATCCCAGCCCTGTATAAGATCTCTGGGTACTGCTGAAGCCAAAACAGTTTTAAATGAAAATGAACATGTTCAGATTGTAGCAGCCACATACTGTCCTGGGCATTTGATGGAGTTGAAATGGTAAATTATGATTCCTTTGAGATGACCGACATGTTGAGAAGTAGAATTCCCACAATGCTGTGTACTTGTTGTGTAGAAAAAAGTAATTATTATTCTGACATTATTGTGATCATAATCAGCTGTTATTTTTCTTGGCCAAGCCAGTCAGAGGTGGCTTGATGGCGTGTTTGATGTGTATTGATAATTATTCATTTCACTAGAAATGAACCTGCTAAGGTGTTTCATGATGGTACCTAGCCATTAAATTTTTTAGAACAAGATGCTGCCTGAAAAGCATTTTCATGTGTCCCCTCTCAGTCAGATTTAGTGAAAACAAACATCACAATTACAAGATCAACACGATTTGAAATATATCTCTACATATCCAAGGAAATAACAACCTAATTCTTGTCACGTCTTCTTTAATATGATCCAAAAGTAGTCCATCTTTGAATGCACTGCCTATGAAGAGGGTATCTCCTGATTGGTGTGCATTGACTAAAACGTGTGCATGTCTGAACTTTGAGGCAAGGGGTCCATCTGTTAAACATGAAAAAGAATTCTATTTACCAGCCATGCACATTGTTGCAACCTGCTTTCTATGTTGGAGTTGCACAGTCTTCTGCCACAACTGAGGCTGTTTTCCATTCTAAAAATAAAGAAACAAATCTCATCTCTTCCATGTAAACAGGTGGGAGCTATTAGCCTTTTCAACATCTACTGGGTATGGTTTGCAGAGCGCCTGACCAGAACACAGCTTCATCATGGCCAAGGCTGCACATGGAGAGACAGTGCTACCCTTCACTGGAGAAATTACAGTGCAGCTTGTGTTTCATTTGAGCAAGAGAAAGCCCTATACTGCTCGTCTGCCCTGCTTCATGTTTTCTAAAAAGTAGAGGGTGTTGCTCTAATAGCAACAATAGCTGCAACGCTGGCTCCCTGGGAGTCATTCAGCAGAGGAGAGACAGGAGTGCCATTCCTCAGCTCCAAGCAGAGCAGTTTACAAAAGATGTTGCCCAAAACCTCCAGAACCGGGTTACCTCCTTCCTGCTTCAGAAGGTGCCACCCTTGATTATGCCTCCCTTTACTAATTGTTAGTGCTGGTAATGTCTTCTTATCAAACAAACTTTTTCTTAAGCTTCCATAAATTCCTTTTTATTTAGCCTGAAAACAACAAAAAGACAACCTACTCTACTCCTGCAAGAAAAACTGCTGAAGCGAGGGGCCTGTTACCCACCAGAAATAACTGTGTGAAACATCTTTCAGCACCTGACTGCAAAGCAGGTTCATACGGAAAGGTCGTGTGAGCATAAACAGCCCTTTTGTACCCTGACAGGCAAGGACTCCCAGAAGCCCACAGAAGTTGCCTCTCCTCCCTCTACACATAGGGTCTCAGGAAGGCTAATGAGTCCCTGCTGCTTCCCAGTGCTGGCCATTAGCACAGCTGATGGCTAACAAAGCCTTGCTGCAGCTTAGCTCCATTCCTCCCGGGTTCTGCTCCGCCAGGGAGACGGGTGGCTCACAGCGAGCCTTTCACAACATCACGCGATTCCCATATGGGGTTTGAAGTGCAGGGTATTCAGGCTCCATCATGGCTGATGAGAACCTGGGCTGCTTCAAATGTGTTCTGAGGTACCCCAAACACAAGCCTGCCTGAGGAGATCCTGTACCCAGAGCCTAAGCTTGAGTTAAACTCATGCCTGTGTGACTAGGATGGAGAAACTGAAAACAGAGTTGTTATGAAAGGAAATACATTTAAACCCAGCAATAGATATCCCTTGTCTGAAATTTCTCCTGTCATTGCCCCAGTCTTAGTACCAATTAATCTGTTTCACTCACATACCTTAAACTGCTGGAAGATTTTGTAACACCTTATAAAGATGTGTTCTCAAATCTCAGAGGGCTGCATAAAAATTGTTTCATACTTTAATTTCAGACATAAGTTTGATAAACTGTTGATTGTTTCCTCATCAGATGCAGAACTATATTTGTTTATATCACCACAGTTCAGTATAAAACAAATTATTATTCTGATTCCCCAAATCTGTTGCAACAGAGTCACTTCTTCAGGTTTAGTCTTTTTTCTTCTTTTTTTTTTTTTCCTCAGCTCATTCTACTACCACAAACAAGATGTAGCCAGAAGGAGGAGAATTGCAGACAGAAGTCTGCAAGCTGTGGGTTCTGTAGGGGACTCTCCTGAGGATACTGTCAGATCAGATGAATTCCTCAACCATAGGTTTTAGAAGGACCCCAAATTAGAGTTCTTCTCCACAGAAAGGTGAAAAAAACTGAGCAGCCATGAACTCAAAAGCCCTCTCAATGATCATCCTTTTCCTCAAGATATAAGCCAAGGACTGGTCAACCTTCCTCTTGGAGCATGGTCTTATGCTCTGGATCAGCAGCCAGCCTGGGAGAGCTTTATTAAGTCCCTTCCACTCTCTCCAAATGCTCTTGATAGAAAACTTGGGGCAAGATGCCCTGTATTTTGTTTTTTCAAGGAAAGAAAAGACAAATGTCTCCTATGTGGCTAAGATCCTCATAAATTCAGACACTTCTTGGTCCAAAGAATTAAATGTGAATTTCCTTCCTGTGGGTGAATCCTGGCAACAATAACAATACCCAGGACAAACAAAACAGATTGTAGCACATTTAATTATGTTTTTCTTGCCCTTCTTAATCACCAGGCAAAGCAGAGCTCTTCATATGCATGATTAATGTGATAATTTAACAAGTGATCTATAGTAAAGGCACAACCAGTAAAGTAGAGGTTTAGTTTGTTGGTAAGCAAACATGCATCTGCCTACCAACAAACAGCACACCCTGATCTACAGGTAGATGGCCTGATATGGACACTGCTCTGACCTGATCTTTTAAAATATTTATATTTGTACTGTAGTCTCTTTTGGACCTCTGCAATAGTCAATTGGAGGCACTTAGTCCTTCTGCTGGTCTTTCACTGCGGTAAATATTTAATCACGGAGGGAAGTGTGCCTTTGCAAGAGGAAGCATCAGTCACGAACGCTTAAAAACAGCACAAAGGGCACTATTACCTAGAAGTATTTTATTCTGTAGTCTAGGAGTCAAGAAAGGTCCATCTAATTAACTCTGCAGTGAAATCGCAGCCTCTCTCTGTGAATTTAGCATTTATTCCCTCTTCTCTGAAAAAAAATTAAATTGAGTACAGAATTAGAGACTTTTCTGGCTAGTTTATTACTAGATTTTGTAGCAGGATGTATGGTGTTTGATTAAGTGGTGAGCAATATTTAAATTGGTTTCTAAAACTGAGGTGCAGGCAGTACAGGTTCTGGGACTACCCAAAAATCTCATGCCAGGTCATGCTTATACTGCCATCTAAAGTCACCTCTGCCAAGAGAGAGTTTTTAGTAATTCTTCAGAAAGTATGAGTGTGTGTTTGAAATAATTCAAAATCTGGTTTGACTGATTCAAACAGGTGATAAAGAATTAATGGCAAAAAGACATCTATTTTTATGAGTATGACTAATTTGCAGTAATCTTTGAAAGATTTTTAGGATAGTTAGGATCCATGCAAAAATCAATTGTTAGCAGAAAGGTGGATAGATGAATGCAACTTGGTATACACAGCAAACAAAATGATGATCTGAGCAGCTATAAGGAATCATAACTCACAGAACAAATGCATATTGAGGAATAAAATAAAAAATAAAAAATAAAAAATAAAAAATAAAAATAAAAAATAA
>VZTD01001144.1:305511-523646 GCA_013397725.1 Rhagologus leucostigma | reverse complement strand
AAAATAAAAAATAAAAAATAAAAAATAAAGTATCAGGATAAGGAAAATGGAGCAGAATGTGATTATTTTGGACTCTGAAAAGGTTTAGTGGGTCATAATATACTCTTTCTGCTTTGAATCTGTTCTGCTAGAGATCTGGATTGTTACACAAATTTAACTCTTAATGTTTGGCAGACAAGTATTACCTATAATGTAGAAAATAAAATTTTAAATGCTTTTGTTTGAGTCTTAGTACTTTGGTTTGGGGTTTTTTTCTAACTGGGATGCATACCTGGAATACAAAGTTAGGCAAGATAATGAAAGGGTACTAGCATTAAATCACTGCTTCTTTTGATACTGAATTACATTGCAATTCATTATTCAGAAACTATCTCAAAGTAAATTTCTCTAGTTTAAATTTTCAGACTGTGACTTCCGTTGGAGTTGATGACATAAGTTTTTTCTTAATTATACTGGGATAAATCAAAAGTAATAATGCAGCAATCTGTGGAATTGCTCTGGGTAAACAACAACTTAATTGGAAACAGAATTTGAATCGCTAATTCAATGTTCTTTTTTTTATTACTGCTTTGTGTGTGTATGTGTTGCACTACATTAATTTTATATGAGGAATATTCTAGAAATACAAACTCACCTATAACTTTTACTTTTTATTTTGCCTGACAGACATCTGTATTTGTTACAATTTAGGTAAAAATAATTTCTGGAAAAGTTACACTAGGGATAAAGTAATTTCAGGATGATATTACAGTAAAAGCGATGTAAAGGTTTCTGATCTACCTAAGGGCATCTTTTAAAAAAAAATTCTTTGCTCATGAAATAAATCTGGATCCTAAAGCCAAGACTGAGGAGCAGGCAGCACAGAAGGACTCTAAAAAAGCATTGATGGAGAGAACAGCAGACATAAAAATGTCAATATGGTAGGGTTTTTTCAATAAAACAGGTTTCTAGAAAATTTCCAGGAGCTGAAGTTCAGGTAAATCCATGCTCACAAGTTATTATTCCTCAAGTAGTAAAACTGCCAATACCACACACAAGCTTTCCTTTTATTTAAATCTGTGTTTTGCAGTCAGTTTGTAATGAAAACCTAATCAAAAAAAGCAGCTCCATAGAGAGGAAATTGATGAATAAGGGATAGACCACACACAGGCACATACAATTTCCATTTTCTGGTAGTGGTGAGATGCAGTTTGTGGTCTTCACTGACAAAAGACTGAAGTTTCACTTAATTTGTTATATGCTTAAAGCATTGGACAAAATGAATTGGGAAGATTGTTATCAGACATCTGGCAAGGAGTCTGCATTATAATTCGGGCATGTATATTATTTTGATGTTTCAGATTTGCCACTTCCACTACTGACTATCAAAGTGTATTAAATCTGACAGATGCAGGTCAACAGCTGGGTGTCCACATACACAGCTTCCTTCCTTAGTTCAAAGACAGAATTCCATTTCTATTCTCTGTGGCTGTCATGCAGGAAACGATAAACTGCAAATAAAAATTTTGCCATGAGAATTGTTTTTTACAAAATTGTCTATTTTCCTGGGAAAAAATCATGTCAGCGGAAAATTTCCAACTCCAGACAGCTCAACACATTCCTATGAATGTATCTTTCATGATTGCCTGAGAAGCCTTCTTCACTGGTATTTTTCTATGGGTTCTGTCCAGCTGCCAATCCCAAACTTGGTGAGGTGAGACTCTTAGAATTTGTTGCAAGGCATGGCCAGCCTGATTAGGCTGATGATGAGGTCTAGGGCCTGGGCCATATGAACAATGTTTATTTTTATAACATTCTGTATGCCAAGGCAGCACCCAAGAAGCGAGGCACCTTTGGGTGCTTTTTTAACCATGTAATAAACAAATACATATACACCAAGGATTTTAAAGTGATTCCAAGGCCCATGTACAAAAACCTGCATTTGAACACCTTAAAAAACTGTTTTCAATATACCAGAACAAGACCAATAAGCCATAAACCTACACCTTAGGTTTGAGATCTCATCAGAGTAGGCAGTTAAGGAATCCTGAGATTCTCCAGGGCTGATGCTGTGCATTCAGAGCCCACACGGGAGCACAGAACAGACACACACTCCTGACAAATCAGATTCCACCAGAAAGAAACTTAGTCAGGACACAATTACCGCTTCCCTTGCCAAAAGCTTGTATAGTTATGACAAAGGGAGAAGAGCCCCACGCGCCTAGATGTGGACATCAGACACCTCACAGACTGTGTGTTCTTCCAGATACCCCTCCAGCCTGCCATGGTAGGGGGAAGTTGGTTGTCTTACATGGGCTTCCCTTTAGAAATATTACATTCTCTATGCACACCACTAGATAGTTACTTGTAACCTAAAATGTCACCCTGATATGTCCAGGATTAAGAAGCCAGCCACAGTGGATCATCTCTCTTGGATACAACCAGAGCAGAGGTTCCTGGGTATGTGTCTTCACACACAGACATCAAAGTGCTGACTGATTTTTAGGATGAGGATGTCACTTGGGAATTTTCCGCTCAATGGTCTTTCAGTGGTACGCCTGGCCAAGGAATCTCATCCCATCTTGCTTTTGCCCACCGCCTCAGCAAGAAGCCAAACAGAAACACACTGCCAGGGTAGGGTCAAGAGCACTGAGCAAACTCTGAGCTCACACTATCCCTGGGTGGTGGTTGGAGCTGCTAAAGGCACATCCCATCAAAACCCACAGATTGCTTCCCAGATGTGTCAAGCTCATCTGCAACATCCAGCAGTTCTTACACATATCACTCCCAAAGGAGTCATCTCATATCTGAAAATCCCCTTGGACCTATCATCCTGAACAATAAAAACCACATTAAAGAGTGAGATTAAAAGCCATAATCAATCTATAATTATAAGGTAAAAAGCCAAGAAGTTGTTAAAATGGAAGGTACCTTTCTTTTCTTTTTTTTTTTTTAACATGACAGCATAATAGCAATGGACCAGCACTGTTCATTTGAAGGGCTGTCCCAGCTCAGAATAAGAAAGTAAATCTTTCTGCACATTTTAATATTAATAAAACAATTAAGCAGTTCTCTCTCAAAAGAAAGAATATTTTCTCTCGTAATCTCTGTGTGTACTTTAGCCAAATTGTGGCATCTCACATTCGAAAACCATTGGCCAAGACATAAAATGAAATTGTTGGTTTTCTGGTACCTATGACTGCATATGCCTATTCATCCTAATTTCAGATATTTCAGAAATGCATATAAGCAATGATATCCTGAAAAGAAGGCATCTTTCCTGCAGGCATGTGGAAGTTTTGAAGTCCTTAGTTGAAATGTGAGGAAAGAATTTATTTTTTGATAATTTCTCAGAGGAACAAAGCACTGACTCATTCATTTTAGTTCAATCATTAAGAAATGACTAGATAATAATAAGGTTTCATCTCTTTGACAAAGATCCATTTTCAGACAGGCTATTAATTGAAAATGTGTTAAGTATTACTTTCTGTTATCAATGCATTGTTTTAATGTAGTATTACATTAGAATGACTACAAAATAGTAATACATATGATACTTCAATACAGTAATATATATAATTTATACCTATATATGTATATAAATAGTTGTATGAAACAGAAAAAACTCAAATTAATCCTTTTTTAGCGAATTGCAGTGAAAGGGAACATAGAGACCTGCCTAAGAACTGAAATTAAGGTGGCTTCTGGTAAGAGATGAATCTTTAGAAGCACTGTGTTTTTTGTGGGTAGTTGTCAAATAGTGTTTTACAGCAGTGGAAAAAACACCTGTGTACTGCTCCTTAAGAGCTGTTGTGAACTCCCCAGAACATATCCTACCTATTTTTAGTTGAAATTTTCAGCTACAAAAAGGCGTAGAAGAGGAAAAGAGAAAGAATATGACAGCTGTTAATAAGTAGTCTGCACAGCCATGAAATTAGGAGTCAGATTAGAAAACAGAAGGAGAGGAAATCAGAGAGAACTGTGAAAGTAAGAAAAATGTAGAAAGAAATGCCATCTGAAGACTGTTTGAGAGGAAGACTGCAAAAAAAAGGTTTCACAATGAAGATAATAGATCTTAATTGTGGTCAAATCAATAAAAAGAACCAGGGTTTTCTATGTGCCCATCAGAGGTTGATGTGGCAGGCTGACCAAGGCCTCAGCACAAGGGTGGCTGCTCATGGTGCGTGTGCAACACTCACACCCACTGAAAATTTACAGCCATGCCCCCCGTCCCAACCAGCATCCTGCTAAATTCATGCAGTGCAGCAGTGGCAGCTGTCCTTAGCAGTTCTCCTCCATTGAAGAGAAGGATCACTAAATCCTCCTTACTGTAACTTTAATTATTGGAAGCTAGGAAAAAAATCAGCAAATTCAGTTTTTTTCCCAGATCAATATTTTTGCCTACTTGCCCACATATCATCAAGTAGATACATTTAAAAAACCCAGACATTGGTGTGGCAGTGTGCCATGGCTGGTGCCACAGCCAGCAAGACCAAGCGGACCAGCAGCTCCAACGGTTTGATGCCCACACAGCGCAAAAACTAAGGTTAGGGTGAGAACCCACAGGGCTGTGCAGGGTATGCAGATCATAGCCCTATAATTGGCCACTGCCATCTCCTCCCCTTTTCCCCTATATTTGGTTTCCCCTCTAGAAAGTTCTCTGTAACTCGGTCCCCCATTGGCCCATGTTAATCCTCCCCATCTACCCCTATCCCTATTGGTTAAGTACCCTCTTCCCCGCCTCTGTAATGCCCCCTTACTGCTATATCATTGGTTATTATGTGATTTCCCTTCCCTTTCTGTAGGGCTATAAAACCCCATGTCACTGCCATTTCTTTGCTTCTTTGTGCCTCTTCTTGGTTTTATGTTGAAACCTCACGCTCAATAAATCTTCTCCTTTTCCACGAAGAAGCCCCTCCGCCTTGTCTCTATGTCTTCCACGCACCCTTTTCATCGGTGGGCAAGGTGAACCCAGGCTGGAGCTTTGCCTGCCCTCCTGCGCCGCGATCAGCCCCCACCACCCCGTCCGGTGCGGGTGTATGCCTGGTGCTGGTGGTCCCTGCTAGCCGCCAGACAGCACTGCGGCACATTGGTGTGGTTCTGTTGAGCCTTTTGCAAAGTCGATGAAGTTTATTGGACAAAGAAAATCTTAGGGAACACAAAAACACAGTTTGTATTTAGGTATAAAAATGTTTGTTTGGTCATTTTTATTTCTTGACTATATTTGATTCATTACCCTATTTGACAGAATGCTGCCAAGCTTTGCACACTCAAAATGGGACTTGCCTATTTTTGGTTAATTTTAGGGATAAATAGTTACATATTCTCAGTTCCTTATTACTGCTTGCTTCTGCTGCTACCAGAAAGCTCACAGCCAAGTAAATCAAAGTATCCAGATGGAGGAGAAAAACAATTCACTCAAGAAATGGATTTCAGCTTCAGTTTTCCCAAGAAGCTTTTATAAACACTAAGGCACAGAATGTTTATGAAAAATGTCTCGTCAGTGTCCTTTTAAATGTGCCATGCATATGGAGCATATAAAAAAATGTTAGAAAGGAAATGAAGTTCCTGTAGATACTCCATGCCATTTGGGCATTCGGAAGCCACCCATGTCCCAACTTCAGAGTATATTAAGCAATACCTACAAGCCCGGAAACGATCTGTTAAAAGAAAGGTTTCTATCTGCCATATAGGGGAGAGAAGCACATTGAGTGGAATATGTTTGGTTTGGGAAATCTGGTTTTGCCTGTAAAGCGGCACAGGCAAATGTCTGTCTCCTTAGACATTAATAGAAAGATGAACCTAACATTCATCACCTCATGTGGTTTTGTGTGTCCCAGGAATACGACTGCTACAGTCTACAACTACAAGGCTCCATCTGGCTGCTCAATTAGAGCCCAACGTGACAACTGATTGTTATGCAAAAACAATTGATTAGATTTTTATGTCCCTCAACAAGCTGACTCAATTACAATGAGTATAATTTTTCTTTTATTTTTTTTTCTCTTTTTGCTTTATAGCTTATAGTTTATTTTATTGTTTTCCAGTTCTGGCATTAAAGTTTGTGGACTATCAAATGCCCTTGCCAAGAGGAAACTGTACAACTCTGGGAGCTTGATGTGCTGTGAAGGACTTCTGGGAGGCTTGGCAGCAACTTTGCCAAAGCACAGTTGATCATGCAGCATTCAGACAGAATTTTTGAGTAGTCTTGCTAACCTCCTCTCCAAAACAATTGGGAGATGAGTATTAAAAATGAATTTGAGTTACTAACTGTTCATCTGTTCACATCTTCTAAGTTGGTCTGCTCTTCCATTTTTAAAGCTCTGCTGTTGAGATGGGGTGAGCCAAAGCAAGCCTCAGCAGTACTGGTCTTGCCCATTTTGCACAGACCAGAAACAAGGTTCAGCGGAAGGAGGCTAGCAGGAGTTGTGAACTTTGCAGACGTGGCACACTCATCTTCTGGAAGAATAGTTTTCCAGCAGAGTTCTTCACATTTCTATTGATTTTCTGAAAAGAGAATTTGGGCCTCAGAGCTGGATTTTTTTACCAGCATTATACTGATAAGCTGAAGGGCAAATAAAGCTCCTTCTCTTCTGCATATCCTGTATCTGGTGATGACATCCTTGTGTTTACAGAGATTTGAGACTACTATTCTTATTTTCCCAATGTCCAGGGTGTGTGTATATACAGAAACTTCACCAAGAGTGCACTTTACCTACTCAGGCCATTAAAGTACCTCCTAAGTATGGAATGAGGAATCAAAAGGAAACAAAAAAGTCTGTATTTACTTGTGACCTGCTAGAGAAATTGCATTTTTCCTTAAAACTGGAAATTTGGCTCAGATCCAAAATTCGTTTTGTCCTGAGTAATTCAAGGGTGTTTGAATTCAAATCCACTAATTCTAAAAAGTAGCAAAGTGTAGTAGAGTTCTGTTCTCCGTTACGTCCTATTCCAATCCTTACAAATGTAGGTCTTCCCTATTTTAAAGAGTTTACAAAAACAGTTTCATGAGACAGAAATATGGTAACACAATTTTCCCTCGCATTAGAAAGCAAATACCTCCCTTTCTTGTAGCCGAATAATGCTATTTGAAGAATTCTTAGGGAAAACAGCATTTTGATGACAAGCTTTATGTGCATGATGTACACACAACCCAACACAGAAGGAATACCTTTCGGCACAATGAGCCACTGACATAGACCTCTGCTGCTCACTCACTTCCTGCTCTGTTTGAGTCAAGGGCTCCATGCATCAGCCATTGCCCCAGGAGAAGGGTGGGGAGATAGTTGGTCCTCCCCACTCTGAAGTTCATTTTTATTGCTCTAGATGCTGCTTTTGAATTCTTCCTCTTATCAGGATTTCCTAATCATGATTTCATTAATTGTTCTTTTCATAAACAAAAGCAGAGCCAGGATGCTGCAAAAGCATCTGGGAAGAAGAAATTGAAATATTTTCATATTCAACAATGAAGTGTTTTTCTCAGTTACCTGTTAATATGAAAATTAAGCAATATAATAGGAGTTTCTCGAACAAAAAAATTGTTTTAAATAGATTTTTTTCATTGGGTTGTAAGGTTTTTTTTCCTTCAAGGGAAAGTAAAAGCAGAGGACCTGAAGTCAGAGGTAATTTTTCAGGAGACTAGACCCCACTCAAATTTTATGTCTTTACCTGTGAATGAGAATTGTGTAACCAGGACATTATAGAGGGACTCACAGCACCTGGAAGTTTAATACAGATGAACTGACCCTAACCTGGGATAAAAACCAGAAATTTCTTAAAAAGTCAGCTCTCTAGAGATCTTAACTCTCTAAAATTCTTTGAAAGCACATCACTCTTACGAGAGATTGGAATAACTACTGTTTCATGCCTGCCTTAGGCAGTAGCACAAAGATGCTAAATACCAGTACATTCTGATTCTTATAAAGCGTACTTTTTCTTGCTCTTGTAGGTGAGGCTGATATATCAATCCCCAAAGTCTATCCTGTCCAGGCAGTGTTATTAGACTTGCTCCACTGGGAGGGAGTCCCAAAGGTTCCAGTGTAACATGAAATTATTCAAGCTGCACCCCTTTCTTTTTTTTTTGCAAGTAACCTTTAATCCTGAGTCACACCACCAGGCCTTATTAGCAACATCAGTCTTGCTGGCCCATAGCCCCACAACGCCTCGCAGCTGAAGTAGCTATGAGCTGGTTTCCCTACTTCTGGGGTCCCCAGAGCTTTAAAGCAGATCTAAACAAACTACTTGGGAAAAAAAAAAAAAAAAAGGACCATCAGCTGAGAATTTAATTTAAACATTTGAAACTTGTAGTGTGAAGAAGAACTCAGACTTGGGAACACCAGTCCATGGGAAATTTCAATGGAAAGTGCTTGTGAGCTGGAGATGTGTAATTTACCAGCAATAAAATGGGCTCAGGCCTTGCTTACTTAGGAAAGCTGAATGGGATGATTGTTATTTGGAAGTACAAATGCTCACTATAATATATACTACATTAATGTTCCCAGCAGCAATGCTCTTCAGCTTTAATTATACTGTCAAAGCACTCATTTTACCAAAGGTTGTAGGGGTAACAGTACCAGCATCACAACCTTTCGCAAATAGTAGAACCCTTCAAAGCAGAGTGTTTTGCTGCAGAACACAGTTGAAATTTAATTTCTCCACCATATGAAAAATTGAAATACTTAAGTAACAACATTCAGCAACATCATCTGCCATCTGATAGTGCACAGAAACTGGGCAATTATGGTTCGCCTCGGGTGGTTAATAGGCCCATTTCAAATTTCAGGCATTATCAGATAATAACACTGCCTGCATCTGAGTATGTTATTATAATTACTAATCGTAAAGAAGGGGGAGGGGGAACTACATGCAGGGAGGGAGAAGGATTGTTTTTAATTATTTAATTTTGAAGTTACATAAGATAAGTTCATTTTTCCCTATGAACTAACAGTCAGAGACTGAGTTCTGGCACCACTGCAGATTTAACTCAGTTCAAACAGACTTGTTTTCAGATTCATGAAATCTTATCATTGCTATTTGGAATAAGTAGGTTTTGAGCAGTGGGACTTGTCTAGAAACATTACATGCAAGTGAAGATGGCAATGACAACAGAAATTCTGAATAATCTTCCTCTATCAGCTTATTGCTGAAATCATGCTTAAAACCTGAGATCAGGGTTTTAGATCCATTACTCTATTTTAATTGTTTTGCTTTCAAACTCTTCTTAGGATGTGGATATTCATGAAGAGAATGATGAAAACAGAACCTAAGTGAATATCCTTCATACCTTCATGCATGCCAAAATTTAGGGCCGAAAATACTTACATATTTGGGAAGTGGAGAAATGGCCTTTGGCAATAGGGATCCCTAGTCAAAGTGGCACTGAAGGCCACTGTTTTGCCTTTGTGACCTGGGTAAAAATTTATAAAGGCAATAGATAGCTATTTTGATGAATTTCACATCCTCCATTTCTGTACCTGTAGCCAAAGTTATTTAATACCAAGGTGAAATACAGCTTTAGGCTTTTTAGATTTATAGCTGCTTTAGTTCATGGGAGGAATATTGATATATATCTTCCTACAGAAAGGAATAGAAAGTTCAATAGATACAGAAAATTTAAGAAATAAAATTATGTAATGTAGAAATTGATATTCTTCACATCTCTAGATTTGGTTTGATTCTGTGATATTGGTATTCTTCAAAGCTTAAGGCTCAGAGACAACATGAAAAGTGCTTTTAACATTTGCTTTATTTTAAAAGTAATTTTCTAGCATTCTGTAGGAAATGCTTGAGAAACACTGAGGTGAATTTACACTTCTGGCCAAAACACAAGACAGCATAAAAAAAGGTAACTGATGACTTTAACCCTTTTCATTATTTCATGTAGGACTGCTCTTTCCAGCTCTGAAAGGTCATATAATGCATGAGAGTTGAGTGCTGTGGAAAAGACACTCTTAACAGAGATGCATTAAAAATCAGAGAATAATAAGTAAAGGCAGTTAAAAACAAGTATTTGTCTAATCACCTGGAGGCAAAAAATTCTCCATTTGAGCAGCCACTATGAGTCACTTCAAGCTACCAGCACCATGCGTGCTCCAATCCCACGGGCTTTCTAACCGCATCAGAAGCCAACTTCACATCTATCTGTGTCTGTGGATGTGCTACAAATAACTACATTTTTTCTGAAAAATTATAGACTTAAGAATTCAGTTTTCATGGTGTCCTTTTCTCTGCGCATATTGAAGATTTCTCATGAATTATGTTTTACAACTAGAAAGCAAGAAAAACCTCCTTCCCTCTGCAGTGTTAAAGGGTAGCTGTGATGGAAGATGCAGTTCAGGAGACTCACAGCACTGGACAGCCAGGTGCTTCTCCTCCAGATCCCTCCACTTCCCTAAAGGGAAGCTTTGGCTAAAACACAGCACTTCACTTTTTTCCATTAACTAATCTTAAATACACATGTGGAGTTAGTTTTAAGGGATAAAGCAAATACAACTGCAAGAAGGTCTCTGCCTCAGCAGCAGTGGATTTGATGAAGAACAGGTCTCCCTTCTGAACCTTTGTGGGCTTTCACAAAACAGCCTCGCCAGCGCTCATGTAGCCGGTGCCAGCATTTGCAGCTACTCTGATCCAGCACTCCAGGAAACCAGTGGTTGTCTCCAGTGTTTTGCTCCTTAGCTGCCTGCAAGATTTCATGACACGGCCAGCCCAACCTGTGCAGCCAGATCATGTGTAACACAAGGAACTCAGGAAAGGGGAGGATTGATTCTCCCACATGTCAATAGGGAACTAAGCAGCAAACATATGCCTTGGTTAAGCTTGTAAAAGCTGAGGCCACCAGTAACAGATGGAGCTAAGCTGAAAACCACACTGGATTGTGATCTCCAGCATAAGGATGCTGAGATGGAAGCACTAGGAGGCAAGGGCAGCCTGGCTTCCCAGGGCCTGGGTGGGAACGGTTCATGCACAGCACTCATGACCCTGGCATGGCACCTGAGAATTGAAATATGAGTGATATGTTTTATGGTTAGGGGCTGACTTTATGACTTTTTTAACTAGTAAGGGAATTATTTGCAAAAATTATTTTTTCAGGGCCTCACCGTAGAGTTTTTCAGTATGATGTATGTAGTTATTTAGTGTTTCAGCCTTTCAGTGACACACAAGGGGTAAGTGGAGAGGACATTTTCCATTACTGCAGAGCATTGCAGCCCAGCAAGTACATTATTGATAGGATATTTAGCAAATTCTGAATGGCAGATTATTTACTAGTTTGCAAACACTGGATATCTCAAATATTAAGATATTCGACTCTTATTGCTCTTAAATAGAAGTTGATCACATCACACAACTAAAACAAAAAAACAAATAAACAAATCCAAAAGCAGAAACAAAAATGTTTACTCTAGTGAAACAAATCTCTTAGCTCTGCAAATCTTCCTCTCTCTCTCTCCTCCTCCCCCATGTTTTGAAATGGCAGTGGCCCAACATACAGTAATCCAGTTTGTTCAGTGACCAAACACTCTCACGCCTGGAGGATCAACTCGAGATGCCGCACAGCGAGAATCAATTCATGAAGCTGACATACGAGCACCCTCTGAAGGCTGCAGTACCTGGGGTGCCTGAAATGCCATTATTCTCCCTGTAAGTGGCGAATCTCAAGAGGTGGAATCACTTTTTCCCTGGCCTGTTTTCAATGGCAACATGTCAGGTTTTAATTGCCTAAAAGGGTCTTAAATTTAAAATGCTTTTTCCCAGGTTCTTGGATAATTTAAATCCCTGACTAGTTCATTAAAAGGCCATTTGCAACGAGGCAGGCTGGCGCATCTCTCACTTAGCATGCTCAGCTGAGCTAGGAATAGAAGCAAATAAACAGCAACTGCGCTGCCTGACACTGAGCACGAGTGTTTGAGGTCACCCACAGCAGTGGCAGAGGGGCAGAACAGATATATTGTGGTTAAAAGGGTCCATTCTTCCTTGAACAAACATATAAGGTGAAATCCTGGCTTCAGTGAAATCAGTAGCAAAATTCCGCGAGATTTCATTGGGAGCAGATTTTTCTCTCAGTTATTTTCAGGGTTCCTACAAGGTGTAGCCTTTGAAGGTGCAATGTGAATAGATAGCTGATCCATCATGGTCCAGTGTTGCTCATTAGAAAACATAAACCAAATTAGAGCAACAACATGCAGTAGATGCATGCTTTGCCTCCACACCTTCTTCAGTGTTTTGCACTTTCATTCTATGTTCTGGTAGTGTCTGTGTATTACTTCAAATTGGTATAATACTAGAATAGATCCAGTAGTGGAAAACTGATTTAAAGGAGGATTCTAGACATCAGTAAAAGTAAAGTTTCCTGATGAATGGAAATAAGCCTATAATAAAAATGGAAAAGATGTATTCTTAAGGCATTTGAAGTTGACTTTAGGAGAGAGGTGAGAATAGCCCCTTGTACAGGTTCTGCTTTCTATGCAAAATTAATATAAGAGCCTGTTATTTTTTAAATTTGGAAAATGTTAATGTTTTCCAAAGTTTGGGAAAATGTAGTGAGGAATGTATCATTAAAAAATTTCAGATGATATTTAATGTATGCACATGTATAGGTGGTTCTCATAGACACAGCTGTTGCTATTCATATATACGTGAACAAGAATAATATATATATATATATGTACACAGAAATAATGAGGCTCATAATGCAGCCATGCATATTGTTCTTACATGAGTGCGCATATACTGTGCAGCCTCACCTCTCGAATTTTACAGACCCTGACCACAAATATTTCACCAGCCAGAACTGCTTGCACAATTCCAGTTCTTAATGTCAACTACTTTATTAATAATTTTACTCGGCACTTACATAACCTCTTTAGGGTAAATGATACCTTCTGGATGCTGAGCGATTTTCCCTCACAGAAAAACCATGTGTTTGTGATATCACCGTTTCTTGCCACAAGCTTGGCACTATACAGAGTTGAAAAGTTTTGCTCTGCAGTGCTACCTGGTGTGGTGCTATGCAAACATTAAATGCTGTTGATACCTCTAATGAATTTTGGCTCTTAGGTAGCTGGAAAGTGAAATCTGGGAGCAAGTTGCAGCTTACCAAAAGAGTTCAGTGGCAAAGCACACTTGAGCATTTCCAAATGCCTAGGTGCCTTTATTTTCCTGATGTAGTTCTTTCCATCACAATTTAAATTAAGCAGCTTGTTTAACTTCTTTTCACACATTTCCCAAGGAGACTGAAATAGGAAGTGTATCTTTAAATTCTATTATTTTTTTTTAATCTATCTGCTTCCTTCTCTCCCCCTTTGAAAATTTTCTCTTCCTTGGAAAGCATGTTCAACAAAAGCAGTGTTTTTCTTTTTACTTTTTTTTTTCCTGTGACAGGCTAAATTTTCCCGGTTTTCCTTTCTTGCTTCTTACTGTCACTTTGCTGTACAACAAAACAGTGAGAAAATGATCCATCTCTGTAAAGGCTGATTGCTATTAAACTTAATACCTCTTTGAACTGCTGCTTCTTTTTCTTGAAGGCCTATATTTGTCTTTAATTAAAAAGAAAGGATGTGGATGATACATAGCTAGCTCTCTCTGATCTTTACTATTTGATCCCATCCACTCGAATATAAATGTTCTTTCTTGTTCATTCAGACACTAAATCAATGCAACAAATCCAAAGGTCCACTGCAGCATTCATTTGTTTGTGGGATTCTTGTTTTCTTTTCTTTAATGAATGTGTTGAAAGAGAGATATTACAATAGTTGGACCCCAAGAATTTGATATTTAAAACACAAAGCATAGAAAGGCGAGATCAGTTAGGCAATTCAGCATGTTTTGCAACACAATGCAAACATCTACATTGGGAAAGCATCAAACTCGAAGAGTTAAATACCAAGAGTGGGATTACTTGAAGCTGACCGTACCTTCCCCCCAGGGAGGGCAGTGCTAATACACCCAGAGGATTAGCAGCCTTAATACAGGCTAAGTGTATCTGTGTCTGACTAGTCCTCTTTCACGCTATGGTTCAGTCCATACTTCCAATCAGTTCAATTTAGCATTGCATTCTTTTTACAGACGTGAGCTGCACCACCACTTACCGCATCCTTTCTCCTCCAGATAATTATAATCCTCCCGGAGACAATGTCTTTTCTGCTTTGGTTTTAAAATTTAACAGTTAGATTTGTAATACAAGATGAAATTACATTTCCATATCTCCTTCTGCTAGCTCTCCCAGCTTTCCTGCTCTGCAGCTTTACATGCTCAAGTCATAGCATTTCTTTTTAAGCTGGGTCTTCCTAATCTCTTCCATTCAGCCCTGTCATGTTCGGCACCTCAGGGTAGATCACATTGGAATAGGGAAGACAAGGGATCTGGAATGTCATGGACAGAAGATATTTTGCTTGTTTACCCACTTTTCTCTTTTGAAAATTATTTTCTTCAGATAGCTTAATGTCTTCTTCATATTGCAAGTGTCTTTCATGTCAGAGCCATTTATGAAATCCCTGCTGGAGAATTCTGTCTTAAAAATTAGGCAGCTGGGGACTGGAATAGTTAGAAAATAATATCATTACAATGCAATAATATGTTAATAGTGCTGTTACAGCTTTGTAATTCCTACTGTTCTCATATCTCTGGCCTGCTATATGCTGATTTTTTCTTGCACTAAAGGAATTGCTATAGCAACATACCTTCAAACACGTATGATTAATACTTTATATGCCCATGACTGACTAGATATTTGTTCTAGACATAGCATATTGAAAAACAAGATGGAATACCTGCCACAAATCCATAGAACAGAAACTGATTTATACCAGGAGAAAAATAAATCATAAATTGAATAAGAACAAGAGAAAATACAATTTCATAGATTCAGAATACAGGCAAGTTGATAAAATATACTGCAATGCTTTGATCTCTCTGGTATATCTAAATAACACAGAATATCACAAGCGATTGTAATTTTATATAAAAAAAAAATGTTATTTTTTCCACATAGGAAAACAATTTCATCACTTTTCTTCACCTGCAGACAGATTTCTCAAGCCAGCAGCCAGATTCTTCCTCAGACCCCAGGGAAGATAAAGCTGTCTCAATCTGGGAAACCAAGAACTGGTTATATTTTGCAAATCCAACTCACATGCATGTACAGTGGCCTATGATGAAGACAATGTAAATGTTCATGCTTCCTCTTAACTACAACTCCACCTGGCATTGTTCAGGATCTCGCATAACTGACTAAAGCTGTTGTTCCTGGTCAGAACAAGCAATTAGCGACATATGCTTTCTTAAAATATAATTATACAAAATTTGCCATTAACCACAAGGGATGATAGTTACTACAGGCTGATTAAACTAATTTTCAGAAGTCCCACAGTTTGCACAATGCATCTAATGGCAGAATTTCCTCCTCTTCTAAAGCAAAAAGCACTGGGGTCTCTCCAGTGTCGTTAGAAATTTCATCTTTTAAAATACTGAATAAAGAATAAGGCTGAGTCATGCAGTGAATGGGGCAGTCGTCAAGCGTAAAACTGCCTTGCTATGAACTAAAGTAGCAATGCCTGGCAGATTCAAGAGGAGGACCGCACACTACTAACACTGACTTTAAGACTTTAAGACAGGCCTTTGTGTGTGAGAGAGCTTTTATCTTGCCACAGGTAAGTTCCACAGTATGTATGGACAGTGGAGGTCGTGGTGAAAAGCGAGGCTGTGCACCACTCAGGTCTGTGGAGCTCTTGCATCCATTTACCAGCCCAGGTCCTCCAGTCCGTTTCTGTCAAACTCCTTCAAAATGAGCTTTGTTCATGTGCAGAATGTGGATTGCACCATGCAGGAGTTAGAGACTTTGTCATGTTAAATGTGGAAGATAAATAAGGGGGACAAAGTGTGATCAAGTTCCAAAGGGCGATGTCCAGCACAGAATGTGGAAAATGCCAAATGTCTCAGGAAAAATGGTGAAATCTGGTACTATGAATAATAGGTTACAGGGAACATCACCAGTATTGGAGAGGCTCTTTAACATTTCCAGAGCTGGGATTAAATTTCTGGTTCCAATTTGTTGATGTTGCATGTGGCGCTCACATACTCTATTGACCTGACGGGGGTTTGTGTGCACAGCTCTTCTCAGTCTGTGATAAATACACCTTCAAGCCACTGGCAAAGAGAAACATCTCAGACAATCTGTCTTAAATGACACTAACAGAGTCACTGGTGTTGGCTACCTTCCTAAAAGACCAGGATTTTTTTAAGTGTTGTCTTCCCACTGGCAATCTCAAGGCCTGAGAGTCAAGGTAAGTTTGCCTGCCAGACACACAGTTAATAGGGATATGAATCCCAGACATCTCTAGGTCTCTCTGACCAATTGAATAGGTAGGTAGCTGCACGGGTGAGTTTGATTTCTGACTGCTTATAAACAGCTGCTTGTCATTTCATCTGAACGTTGACTTCTTATGCCCAGGTTCTCAGATCATTCAACAAAATCTCAGTTTGCTCTGCTCTAGCACTTTTTGGGCTCACAGCCTTTTGTAGGCTTCCAGTTTTGACACATCATTAGGCAAGGGGAAAAAAATGTCCCCAGCTTCTCTTTTTAAGTCAAAATTTTTAAACTCTGATTGTGACAACATTCAAGGTTCAGACAGCCTTTCGGTATCATATTGTTGCATAATTTGTGCTTCGGTTTCTTTTCTGGCAATTCTGACCCGCATTTTCCAAATACCTGCCTATGGTCCTGCATAACCTCTATCTTTCAATGCTTCATCCTGAGCATTTCCTCAATCAACTCTTCTACAGTCATTTTTCCAAGACCTATAAATCCTCCAGCTCACTCCAGCTCACACAAATTCTTTTGAGAAGGGAGAGAAAAAAAAAAGGGTGTGAAATCCCCTCCTCTATTCTCTTAAATAAGGAAAAATAGGTTACCTGACAACTGTCACTGTAAACAAATGAAATACAAGCCTTTGTCAGAAAGGATGGAAGCCCAGGCCTAAAGGAATGATAAGCAACAGTCATCAGTGATGGGAGGCAAAGAAATTACCTAAATCGTTGGGTAAGCTTTCATACAAAGGTCAAAGTCTTCCTTAGCCATCACAGCTAAGGTAGTGACATTCATTAGTAGACACAAAACTTAACCCAAGAGCTCCTTCAGCACTTGTCTTTACCTAAGTGTTGACTGCCAGCTGCATCCTAACTTGGGGGAGCAAAGGAAAGAGTGAAATAACACAGGCAGGTAGGAAGCAGAGAAAATGTCACTGTCCCCTCTACAATCCACTCCTTCTTCCCATCACACATCTTGCACCATACATCCTTGCTGCAGAATCCCAGAGGCAGAAGAAATGACAGCTTTATCCTGTCGTTTCAAGGTTACAAATCTTAAAAACCATGCTGATGAGGGCTCCCTTTTTCTTTGACCCAAAAAATGAGAAGGGCTGAAAGAGGCAGAACTACAGTAAATTGCTAATCAGAGATACCATTCCTGAAGAATACCAGCCCCTTACTTCTTTGGTTATATTTTAGCATTATGTTATTTTAAAATATTTTAAGCCAAGTACTGATTCAACCGCCATTGGTCTGACTGCTCTCTACACGCTATCTACACATAATGATCAAAGTGATTACAGTAGTGGTCTATCATAGTTCCTCATGAAGAAGCTGTATTTTCAAATACATGCCTTTCCCAGTATCCTTGCACCTGTAGGAAAGACTAAGACAGTCTGTATTGATACAATGGTTTGAGTGAGTTTAGATGTGTTCTTCTAGACTGTTTATATGTGGACAATCTCCTAAATCTTAATTCTGACTTCTTGTTAATTTTAATAAGCAAATTCAAAACGAAGAAATCATGGACATAATGCAACTTTTCAATTTTTCCACACACTGAGATAGCCCAAGTTCCACTTACCTGGATCAAGAGGCAAAAAATTCTGCGGAAAATGAAAATACACTTTATTTCACTCACAGGGGTGAATATATTCCACTGTGAATGCAAAGGAAAATCACCCTTTCTACACTGAAACGAGCATTCAGATCTATGAACACTTATATGACGGTGGAAGATCCGTGCATCTGCATCTGTTAGAGAGTAGGACGAATATGAACGTGCCAAATTTTGAAAAACTGGAGGAAAAGTCACATATCCTGCATCGTGGCATTTGCTCTTTCTGTCTCAAGAAAATGGAAACAAGCCAGTGAACAGTATATGGAATCAAATTCAATCTCCAAATGTCTGAAAACTGTGGGATAGAGCAACTCGGGTAGATTACACAGAAATGTGTAGACATAGAATATGGCACTTACTAAATATGCTCAGATGTTTGGTAGCTGTTTCTGAAGCTTTAAAAAACTTTCCATTGTGGGAAAGCCATCTGGTGGGTCATCCACAGTTGCTCAATGAGAAATTCTTTGTAAAAGTGAAAGTTAAAGGCTGCCCTGAGCCTGACTGATTAAGAACCAAGAGATATATCTCCTGGCAGGGCCAAGTCCCAGAACTTTATCAGTTTCTGTTCAGACAAGAACTGTTGGGAGAACAGTCAGACACCCCAGAAAGTTCCTGACAGACTTCAGAAAGCCAGTGAGCAGTGAGGAAATGCTGTGTCAGGGACAGTCTTCTCAGACTCTGAGCATGGATGACATTTCCACACACATACTGTGGTTATGCTATAAATTTCAAGAACTGCCTTGGGAACAAGATGAGAAGATGCCTTTGTATGCAATAAAAAGTGCTCAAAACCTTATGTTTGGATATAAAACAGCAACAGAGAGGGGTGGACTGCATAAGGAATACAAACAGAAATACTCTAGTAAATTTTGTTTAAAATTTCTTTGGGATATTCAAAATACAATTTAATGTTACAGTTTACAGTATTTTCTGTGTACATTAAACATTTGCTTCATTAAGGAACTGCGTGGTATTTTTAAAATTGTCTGGAAACTATTAACACCTGTGTTCCTGAGCTGCATGTCCAACACCTTGAGGTGTGAAGCTTTGAGAGCATCCTGAAGAGTCAGGGCTGTAAACAGTACCTCAGCTAAGAGGTAAAAGTGAGTTATAGGAAGATGGAAATTTAAGGACTTGTGCAAAACATTGCCTACATCATTATATTAACATTTAGATTAGTTTGCCAAAAGCAAACATATTTAAACAGGAAATACCTCAAACATGCTAGCCTACATCTCAGTTGGTGTCCTTAATTCTTCTTTGAGGATGTGCTGCATCAGCCCAAGTTCAGCATTACTGCAAAAATCTCCTGATTTCTCCTTCCAGCCCTCCTTAGAGCACCTTCCTTCATCACTAAAGAAACCATCATTACCATTGGCCTGTTGTTGCTTCCTCTGTCTGCAGGACGTCTTTCATTCAAGCTTCCTGCTGATGAAGCTCTAGGCTCTGCCTTGATAAAGGCTCTCATCTATGCTCTGCCTTGATAAAAGTTGTTTGTATTTTCTGCTTAAAAGCTCTTAAAGCCTTTCCTTCAGAGCGGAAATTCTCATTCCCCATCTTGAATATTGCAGTGTTCCTTCCCTTGCCGTTAACAAAGCAGTCTCACCTCCCTAGAAAGAGGCTGTCCCTTCTCATAGCTTATGGGGTTGACTGCATCAAACCACTCTTCATATTTTTCCAGTGGCTTCCTTCTCTCTGTGATATTCTTGGTTAAACTTCCAAGGTGCCCCACAATTCATGCCCTCCTTGAAATCATCTTTTCTGATAGATTTAATCCCTGATGCCAGTTTTTCTATGTTGATTTTGTATTTGAGTTTTCTCCACAAGCTGCTGAATAAACGTTCTCAAAGACACCTTGGTGTCTTCCTTCACATCTGTTTTCCCGTTGTCTCAACTTTACTGGCAACTCAAGACCCTGTTCTGTACTTGTGTATGCCTTTTGGAGTTTTGCTGCAAGCATGAACAGGAGCAAGAGAAAACCTCTGTTATGAAACGGTGGGACAGTGTTATAAACCTTAGCTGATGTTGTGGTTCCCATGTCATCAGTGCATTTGGTTGCGTACTGTTTCTCTTTCTTCTAATTAAAAAATAAATGAATAAAAGCTGTCTTGAAAGAGGGTGGATTTTGTGTTTCAATATGTGTGATTCAATTGTAAGAAGGATTGGAAGTGGTTCATTGGAAACTAGTCTGAATCATAGCCTTAAAACTGAACACCTCTTGTCCTTGGAATTCAAGGTTGAAGGAAAAGTTCAATCTTTGAATCTCCTTGGGTTTTAATTCTGGGCTTCATTCAAAACCAGAAGGGACTTACATTCCAAATGAAATTTGATGTGGCCTGGGATAGTATAAATCTCACAGAAACATCTGGGAAGAGTTTTGCTGATAGAAAGAACGTGGAAGTATTGTTTCTTGATAATGCACAGCATTATCAAGTTAACTTTTTTTTTTTTTTAAATAATTTCCGCTCTGACATTAAAACTGAGGGCCATTAATCCAGAAGAATAGCAGAGCAACTTTGAATAATTCTTTGCATCCCAATCATGTGTTGTAATTTTTATTTCTAAGAAAATAACTTTCTGGTTAAAGCTAGTGATATCCAACACCATCAAAAGGACAGTGCAATTTAGGGAAAAATATGTGAGCTTGGCCACATTTTGTGGTCTGTTCTTCTCATACTCCCTAAGCATCCAGAAAAATGGTTTTAAGGACGTTCCAGGACATACAATTCATGTCTACTTCACTCCAGTCTTAGTGCAGATCTGCTGCCTGTTAATTCCTCTAATCCTTTCCCAAACCTAATGGTACTCCCTGCCTCCACCGCTTCAAACAGCAAAAGGTTGTGAAAGCTCACAATGCCTTGTGTGAAGACACCCTTTAACCTGTTTAAAACCAATCTCCTATCAGCTTCAAATGCTCTGAAGTCCAGTTGTTGCAGTGTGTCACAGAGAAGTTTTGCATCTGACTTATCAGCTGACTTCCCTGATTTCATAAACTTTGATCACATCTCCCCTAACCCAGCTGTCTGTTCAAGCTGAACAGCCCCAAACTTTTTACCGTGTTGTGGCAAAAGCTGCTGCAAATCCTTGAACATTTTGTTGTCCTCCTTCACACCAGCTGCACAATATCCTTCTTGAGTTGTGGAGATCAGAAGTATACACCGCATTCAAGATGTAAGCCCATCAAGCTTTTATATAATTCCCTCCTTCTTCCTTCCTGACAACGCCCAGCATTTTTTTGGCTGCTGCTGCATGCTGAGCTGATGATTTCCTGAGCTGTCACTGCCATCTCTGTTTTTAACCTCATGCAGTAGACCCATCTAGATTATTTTATTTCCAGATTCATTTGTTCATATTTATCTGCATTGGTACTCCTTTCCCCCCCTTTTACCCCCACACTTAGTTTTCTGAGGTCCTTGTGAAGTTCCTTGCCACTGGTGTGGCACGTGGCTGTCTGAGAAAACTTAGTGCCAACTGCAGCCTTGGGATTGCACGGTGAACTCCCACCACCACATCACTGATGTAGGTCCTGAATAAAATTGGGTTTAGCACTGTTTCTGAGGGAACAAACTACTGACTCATCCATGTAGAAGAGTCATCTGTTTTCTGTCCTTTTACCAGGTTTCACTCGATAAATTATCTTTTCCTCCAAACTTAGCTCCCATAATAACTTCTGGTTATGAACCTTAAGGAATTTTTGGAAACTCCATGCTGTGCCCCCAGGGAAATCCTTTATCCATGTGCTCATTGACAAGACCACTGACACCCTTCAAGAGCTTGATCAGACTACTGAGGCAGGATTTCCCTTTGAAGAAGCCATGCAGCTTTTCTAAAAGACCATGTTCTCAATGCTTTTACTAATATTTTATGGACTATATGATCTGAACTGACTTAACAACCTGTAGTTATATCCAAAGACTTTCCAACCAGACTGTTGCATCAAACGATGATGCCTAATCTCCAAAAAGCTTGTTCTCAATGTTTTATTCATATCCTGGAGATGGGTAAATGATGCAAGTTTCCCAAAGCTGTGGCTCTTGCTGAAAATTATTTTTATATGCTAAGTAAGAGACAAAGGGGAAGCCAGGTCCAACAAGTGATGACACACACTTGATTTCATTGCTAAGCAAAGAAAACTAAACCAAAATAAACCCCAGTTGCGTTACAGCCTTACAGTTATAATGCGATTAGTAGCATGATATGAACTCATCATTCCAGCCAGGTTTCTCAGCTTGTATATACAGACCTCCGAATTTCAGCAAGATGTAGTATTTTTATTTTTCTATTTTAAGTCCTAATTAAGTTATGTTTATTTTTCATTCCCACTCCATTGTTTTTCCTTCACCCATCAGTTTTCCCCTGCCATCCATATCTCTTAGTTTCTCTATTTTTCCCACTAAAAAGCAGTAAAAATGCTAAATTTTAACCTTTGATAAAATACTTCCCCCTGTTACTAGAATAAATCTATCCTCCAGATTAATTTGGAAATCAAAGTACTGAGAAAAACTGGTGAATTATTGAGAAAAAATTACCCTTTTAATGCCAGTAAGAAGAAAAACTAAGCAATACGTAAAAAATCCTTACAATTTGAAGTTTTTACAAATGCACCTAATTTAAGGTAAGGAACATGTGATGTTCTGATTTTTTGAAGAAATAGATCTAACACTGGACAAGCACACATACACACATACTTACATAGGTTGTAGTGAAGTTGTAGGAATCAATTCTCTGAGGGTTTGCCAAACTACCCTGGCCGGCAAAAATAATGACACAGTATCCAGGCCTGTCTTTTGGGGGCTCACTTCATGGTATTTATCAGTCTTGACATTTCACCTCCACCATGCAGTAGAAAGGTTACTGAGAGCAAAACACACATAGCCTGTATTCCCAATAGCATATTTTAATCAGGAAGAAAAACAGTACCTTCAGACTCTGATAAGAAAGGGGCTCTGTGTGAGGGAAATATCAGAAATTACATGGAAGAATTTTGCTCCTGCCGATGGCCAGGCACATTCTGTGATGCAAAAGGGAATGGACCATCACCTGCTGGAGCTACTCTCTGGAGTCATGCCTGGAGGTGCAGAGGAGACACATCCCATTCTTGCTTAGGTCCCATTACCTGTCTTTCCCATGGATTAAAAAAAGCCCAAACAAACAAAAAGTTTTTTCTTTCCAGCTATGAGGAAGCAAAATCTATGGTACAACTAGGGTCTTAGTCACTTTATTTTTTTGTAAACACTACTGGAAATGTATCTTCCATTCCTGTTCCTCCTCTGGTGTACATTTAAAATTTCCTTTTAGTTTGTTTTATAAGAGTCAGCATTGTTCCATACTAGTTTATTGCTCCCAAGAAAAATTAACCAGTATGTGACCACCCACTTCTGCTGACTCCCACCATGCTAAGATGGTATGGCTGAGTTGGAGTCACATCCCAGACATTCTTGACTCCTTCAGTGGCATCCCTGGCCAGCAGCTGCCTCTAACCACCTGCGCCTTGTCCCTGCTGCCCAGCAGTGAGACACCCACTCAAAGTGGTGGCTGGGGTGAGACTGTGACTCTTAGCCTGAAGGCTGGATTTTTCCCCCATTTTTGACATCTGCTACAGAATTTCCCAGCATAGCTAACTGGAAATAATAAGCTCTATGTGTCTGCAGTTTTGGTACTCTATTGCATTTTTTCCATTTGTGTGACTTTTTGGTATTTTGCAGCTAAGAAAGATCCTTATTTATTGTTGTTGAAAATCTCAAATTTCTAAGCACACCTCATCAGCAGGGGGGATCTGCCCCAGGACTTTTGAATGCATGGCACTGTTTCCTCATGATGCAGCCTACATCATCCTGTAAGCAGATACATGTTTCCTGGTGTTGGAATTCCCAAGATAGCTCTCTGCTCTGGCTTCAGCTGCAGTCTCACAGCTCTGCATGCTGTGCAAGATATACCAACAGAGTTGAAAGCCTCAAAAAGCAGCATGTTACCAGGTAGCAGCACAAAAACGTGTAATAAACGTGCCTATGAAGTAGCAGTATCTCTCTCACTGCTTGAATGGACATCACAATGAGATTGCTTGAGCCTAAGCCTGATCAGCATCCAGTAAAAATGAAAAATAATGTTGTAATAAATCAGCTTGAACTCCACTCCCCAGGTATTCAGTGACATTATGATGAATTTCTCCATTCACATGCAGTCTGCTTCTCTCTTTGCCAAAGTTGCTCCACCATATTTTCAAGTCCAGTCATGGTCATCAACATTGATGAATTCAGCTGGGGATAGTTAAGATAACCTGGGCATATTATATAGATGTAGAAGGCAGATATTAAAAACAAAGCTCTGCTTAGAGTGTCCATAGGTCAATCATTACTTCAGTAGAAGACTCAGTGCAGAGTTAAGTGGTTTTCTACCTTTGCCTGATGTAGCTTTTTATTAGCCCTGAAATAAGTTCTCTACATAACCCCAAACAATTACATCATGCATTGTTTACATCTGACTGAGGTATAGTAACATTTAAACTTGAAAAAAGGTTACACTTTTTTGTCTTTCATGGCACCTTATAGCAAAATGTTCTCTGTCAGGACATTTTGCCCATGTACTATATAAAAAATGTATAATGTGAATGTGTAGTATAAATATTTATACAACATTCACTTAACCTCAATCCATCATATATATTCAGCTTTAACTGTGGAAGTTTTGGGGGAGAAGCATAGCCTACAGGGTGACTTGTCAATCACCCATGCCTGTTAAAGGATGGGTTTTCCTTCCTTCTTCCTCTGTACCAGGGAAAGAACATGGTGGTCAAGCACAGAATTTATCATTCTAAAACATAAGTTATTAATAAAAGACTAATTTGTTGATAACTGCACACTAATCTTTCTTAAGTTACAGGCAGACACCACAAGGCAT
Organism: Rhagologus leucostigma; assembly: GCA_013397725.1. Taxonomy (NCBI): domain Eukaryota; kingdom Metazoa; phylum Chordata; class Aves; order Passeriformes; genus Rhagologus; species Rhagologus leucostigma. Next base: position 498,850 of record VZTD01001144.1, on the reverse strand, counting down.
TATCCAAACTCTGCTGGAGATATTCCTTGGGGTTTTCATATCTTCGGTAGGTTTTGATGGTATCTTTGGCTACACTTTAGCTGATCTCCTTACATATTGATTACTGCTCTCCAAATTAGATAATTGTTATACTTTGTATTGTAGAGGTTTTTAATTAGTTACTGGCATTTAAATTTCTGTGTTCTTGATGCTTCATTAAACAAATGGATAGAACTCATTTCCCGTCAGCCTTAGAGGATGAATGTACAGTCTTTCTTACATAGGCAGGGATGGATGCTTTTGGCCTACTCTTCTATTTCCTACTGTCCAGCTTTTGCCCTGCATCCTCTCTCACTAAAAATTATCCTGCACCATGTCCATGGAGGACTAGAGGAACTCATTAGCAAAATTTTGTTTGATTTAGTTTGTTGAAAAACATTTTTGTCCAGTCAATGACATAGATTAACAAAGACATATGCTTTTTGTAAATGACACTACATGGATCACACTTAGTTACTTGATATATTAAATTTATCTAATGCTGTAAGTATTCTTGATATAGAACTCCCACATACACAGTGTTTCTTGTAAACAATTAGAAATTATATCTGAGCCCCACAAAAACTCCAATTTTTCAAGGCTTTTGTTAATTTTCACTTAAAAATATGCAATTAATACTTATCGCAGAATGTTTGTTCTTCAGTCTCTTTCCAAAAGCCACATTGCAATGTACAAAAGGGGAGCTGAAAATAACACAGTTGTTCAATATTATACCTATGAAAATGAATGTTTAGCTGAGTTCAATACGGGATAGGTGCAAATGCACTCAGGAAATAAACAGTTTAATTTTCCTCCTTCAGAATGACCTTGCAAAACCAGCTTTGTTACAAGAAGTAATAACTGACTCATCATGTTGACTCGTTCAAAATTAAAAGTGCCTCTGACTTTCCACACTATCCAAGCATTGAAGGTAATAGACTCTATACTGGTAAGAAGCCAGCCAGCTCCTCTCAAGGTCATCCAGTCAGGCACTGCTATTTTTGGTAGCTAAGCAAGGCCAAACCACTGCAATTTTCAATGAAAGGAGACCTAAGAAATTTGAGAGGTAAGGGCTGGGAAGGAAAGCCAAGTCACCCCATTGTGGGGCAGGAAGGTGAACACAGTGCAGCCATCTAGGGCTTAGAGCAAGCCTGCTTCAGCTGCCCAGTTTCATAAAAATGAAAAAAGAAGGATGGATTATAAAAATGTAATAATACTGCTTAGGGGTTTATCCTTATTTCAGTTCTGTTGAATGGCTTTGCGTTCCAAGAGAAGACATCACGCAGAGGGTATTTTAAAATATTATAACTGCAGTACACAGCACAAGATCCGAGTGTAAGGGGATTTTTCTTGGAGGGCGTGCCATTGCAGGATTGTTACCTGTCACTGAGGGTTTGTGTTGTACACCCTGTGGGCTTTCTGAGTGCTCCATAGATGTGGTTCTCTGTGGCCACCCTGCAAGGCAGGGACATTATCCAGCCTCCTAGGAGCTGGCTGGAGTGCAGCTGCTTGTGGTCACCTTGCTCAGGTATGGTAGGGCTGCGTCCTGCCAGCCTGGCTCACCCTCTGCTCCTGCTCTGCTCCTCCTGGTCCTCCTGCTCTGCTTCTCCTTGCCACTGCCTGACAGATTAAGTTTACAGCAGAGCAATGCTCAAGAAAAGGTTGTATCTACTTTACATAAACTCTTTGTGGACCTAGGCCATTCAGACTTGGAAGAGATCAGGTTCAGAGGGCCGTTTGCAGTCCCATCACAAGCATCCAATGTGTTTACCAGTATTATTCACAACACTGAAGAACAAGAGCAGTAAGAAATGAGCACTGCAGTATGATAGCATGATAACAAAAAGATAAAACTGTTTTCAGGCTAAACAGGGAAGCTATCTGAAGCCTGAGGGTTTCAGCTACAAAGCCAATGTTAAGATTATAATGATCAGATGGTTTTCCTACACAGGGAAAATAAGATGACAATCAAGCAAATTAGCAGAGGGAGGAGACAGTGCATGCCTGGAACATGTGCAGTAAGCCACAGAATTCGTAATAAATTGTATCTGTGTGTATATTCACTAAGCCAGCTGTGTATAATATTTTAGATATGCTTTAGGGGTGTTTTGCACCAATAACTCTTTAAAGAGTATTCTGCTTCTACACTGAAAGTCTGTCCCTTCAGTGTACTGAAGCTCACCATTTCTTTGACAAAACCATATTAAATAAATAATCCACTGCTTTGGTGTTTTTTGTTTAAGGAGAATGAAAACAGCATTCTGCCAGTGAATGTTGCAAGGAATTTCGTTTTCCAGCACTTACAGCAAGCAGTTACTTCTGCAGTCACATTGCATACACATCTCCAGTTAGTGTTGATGGTGGTGTTATGTGCATGAAATCTGGACATACAGCTACCTAGCTACCTGTCATGTCTAGGTGTACACAAATACTGAGGTAGGTAAGTATTCTCTCCTCTCGTAGATAGATACACAGGTATCTAACTAGCTGGGTCTATGCAGATATCTATATTTGTCTATTTGGATAGATAAAGGCATCAGGAGATAGATAATCTATCCATCTATCTGTCTATCTCTAGATCTATATGATTACCTATCTAGATCTGCAAATATCTACCTAGACAGATGTCTAGATGGATCCAGACAGACAAACATCTCTAACTGTGTCTACGTCTGTATAAGTCTATCTGTTCCCAAACAGATGAGTGTAGATCCTGGATACTGGACCAACACATGTAATTCAAACATTTGCTAGTTGTTCCATTAACTTCAGCCCAGCTCAGGAAAGTGACGTTCTCCCCAAACTACCAGTACGGATGGAAGGAAGCAATATTGCTCACCACTGACCGTTTGATCAAGCTGAACTGCTAAAACAACAGGAATCTGACTTGGATTTCACCAGAAGTCTCTCTGATTCTTCATTTTCTTGGAGACATTTAATTTAGGTTAGTGTTAAAGTAAATTAAATTAGCATTGTCTGTGAAAATGATGCTTCAGAGAGATAAATGTATTTCTCTTGGCATGCATGAAAATGAAATTATAAATTGTCCAAATCTCAATGCAGATGGACCTTTTCTAATGAGTTATCACCAGTGTGTAAGTCCAGTGATTACACCTGAGGGTTGTCAAGTGGGATCAGAGAAATCAATCTTTGATAATGTTCAGAGATGAGACTATGATACCCCTCTGGTTCTAAATTATGCCTGGGTAGAAAAAAATGTGGAATGTCCCCATCATGTTAGGTGGACACAGGTCTGAGAAAAACTGAAAAGCTGAGATGCAGTTGATCAGATCGGCTTTGCAGGAACTGGCTAAACTTTGTTACCACCTATATCTAGTCTAAATGATTAACTGAGCAGAAATAAATGAGACAGAAAAACATTTAATAAAAACCTAGTTCAGTAGTACCTATTAGCCTGAGGTTAGCTTCCTAGGTCCCGGCTGGTTTTTAGCAAATGGAGGAAAAAGAAATGGCTCATATTGCCGTTGTTTGCCTAATTTTGCTGATGATTATCATTTCATAGGGGCTTAAAATTGTGTATTAGTCTCCAGAATATCTCTGTTACAGCTGTGGTTAAGATGTACCCTATCTGACTTAATTTTTCATGAGTACTATCTGAACACCTGGCTTTTGATGTTCAAAATAATTTAAACTAAAGTCTTATTTCGTAGTGAACATGAGGCATCATTTGCCTGCCATGTGCGTGTTTATTACCATTTCATAATTATTCCTGAATAGAGCAATATATCTAACTATCTATGGTAAAATTTCTATCACTGTGACCCAGTCCTAAGGAAAGACACGAGCAAATCTGTAGTATTGTAAGCTGTATGATTACCTAATTGCCCAGCGTGTTCTTAGAAGAGGGACATGGCAAGCACATACTTAACTCATCACTAGTTCAAAACATGTTTGAATCTCTAAATGGGATGGAACTAAAAGATGAGTTTCACTGGACAGAAGGTCAGTTTTAGCCGTTGTGAACCGTGACATGGTAGTTAAGGTGACATTTTCCTAAAAGGAATACCAAAGACTGTCTTTACATTCTCAGCCTACTCCTTTAGGCATGCGGATGAGTATTTTGTACAAATTCTGGTTCTCTTCAGATGAGATTGTGTGGTAAATACAGATCAAGACATGTTTGTCGTTCACAAATTATGATTTCTTTCAATCATGACATGTTATATGCAGATATCACAGTTGAGTAATTCACATGGTATATTTCAATAGTGTATTGTGGAGTCCTGCATTTCTGAAAATTGCTGGGGTTTCTGAAGGGCAAAAGCAAAACAAGAATGTAAAATAAAAATGAAAATCCTGCAGGTTTGGGTCACTCCTCTCCCACAGAGCTACACAAGGATTTTTTTTATTGTCAAGAAAAGACTTTGATCCATGTCTTTGAAGCACTGTGCACTTTCCTTCACAGACCGTGTTGCTTCACTCTTTTCAAAGAATAATATTCACTTTGAGTTCTCCTTGTTTCAGAAAGTCTTCCCCCACTGACACTTCTGCTATGCTGATGGAGATGATATCAGTGCCTTGTACCATATATTTTCCTCATAATATTGTAGAATAAAATGGTATAACATACCAGTTGGTTTCATTTGGGTCATAAACATGCCTTGTGTGGTAGGTCTGAATTTCCTAAAACTGCAGTGAACTATCTGCCTCGCCAGACATATATCAAATTTTTATGACAACAAAATCGGAAATCATAGTTTAATTTCCCCTGGAAAGATTTGTCCCAGCTTTTCAAAGTGCAGAAGGCCAGAAACTGCCAATATTTGCTTTATAGCAACTCAGAAGAACTAGTTTTCCTCTGCTCTCTTCCCTCCTTTTCCATCTCACACTGTTTTTCTCTGTATGTACAATCTGTCCTTGAACCATATTGGCTCTGACCTCTGACTGCTTGCTAGGCTAGTGAAAGGGAGTGAAATGGAACAGGCATAGAGTCCTATAGTGTGAAAGAGGATGAAGGAAAAGGGAAGAACATGAAGTCTGTAATGCTCCACCCTTCTCATACACATCACAGTGCAGCACAGCACATCACGGCCACGGTTACACTGTGCCATCATACGAGACATGTATGATGTCTCTCTTGTAGAATAACTTCACTGCGGACTATGCTTATCCCCTGGAAACAAACATCTTCTCTTAAAAATCAACCAGACACACAACAAAATCTCTAGGCGGACTTGCAGCCAGTGTTTGAAAGTTGGATGGAAGAAGAAGGCACCCTTTGAAAGAGGCCTAATACATATTTTTTTCTAAAATGGAGGAGGATAACAACAAACATTACCAACAGATCCTGTAGAAGTGACAGATATTCAGTTGAAGCACGTAGTGAAGAAATCAGGATGAATACTTGGTGGATGTTGAGTGAAGTATTTGAACTCTTTAGTCTCTGGTTCACATATTTTCATAAGCTGTTTCCTAATGAGCAATCAAAATGGCAGTTACCTAGAGCACCATTAGGTAGAAAAACCATAATCTTCCCATTCTCCCCACAAAAAAAACCCTTTCTGCAAAGTCCCTCTAATTTTTAAGATGTGAATTTAGTCTATCAAGAGCACGTTTTTTCTTTGGCTAGCTCCTAAGAAAATTCTATATATAGGAGGTTAATATTATGTATTTTATGACTACATTATTTTATCCATGTTTTGCTTCATCTTTTTGGGACTCATCCATTCTTTTGTTGCCATTGGACCCTGCATCCTTCATTGTTTATCAGAATAATTAGATCAAACAATAATTCAGATTTATTGGAGCTCTTACAGCTCATTCAATTGGTTCCCAAAGAGTCTTGGAAGTTGAACAAGTTCATATTTTGCCTTTTTCTTTCCCACCAAGGCATGTGTGAATTGTCTGGCAAACTCATGGTGCTGCACTAAACTGCTGCTTGGCACAATGGAGTTTGATAGCTGACCACAGTTTCCCTTTTTCTACACACCAGTGAGAGTAGGAGAGTTCAGGCATTGCTCAGTTTCTCCAGATTACCAAAAAGCATTGAGTTTCACAGTGCAGAGAGCCAAGTTTAGTCTGCCTGCTCAAAAACAACAATGGGTATGAAATCAAAGAGAGATGTAGTGAGGAGGCAATAATGGTCTAACCATGCAGAGGCCCGTCTGGAGAGAAGAAGAAAGGAAAAGACTTGGTTTTCCAGCTGGTGATACAAGCTCAGTTCCAGCGTCCTGTGCAGAAGTCGGCACAGGGAGCACAGGACCTCTGCTGTGCTCTGAGCGCTGGGCTCCACTGGCTCCACCACCACTGCCACACTGGGCCGCAGGGCACCACCCTGAGCAACCTGACAGTGCTGTGGCTTATGTCGCCCTCACTCACACAGGGTGGGCACCGACTCCTGGAATACAGACAAGGCATCTGACACTACCTTGAGCTCTTCAGATGAATGTCTGGGTGCCTGTGCCAATGAACACACCACTGCACTTCTGCTTCCTTAATGATTGTGTTTCACTCCCGCATGTTCTAAAGCAAACATACTCACCCCAGATTACTACTACTGGTGGAAAGCTTACAATACGGGAAGAAAAGACTGACTTTCTTGAAGGGTTAAAAGAAGGCCATGCTGCTTCTTTGTAGTTCTCTGCACCATACCAGAGTGGAAACCTCTTGAAGGCCACCTATACCTTTGTTTCTTTGTTGTTTTGTTTTTTTTTTTTAAGGAAATTAGGTATCAGGTCTGAAATGTTGAGGCTGAGCTGTCAGTTTAAGATTTACATAAAGCAGATCTCTGGCAAGGCTGCACATCTCTTCAGCATGACTTCTCTTGGGAAACAGAGTTTTAGAAAAATGTCTTGAAACTTGAGAAATGTAAAATAAAGAAAGATTACTGTCAAATAACTGGTTCATGGAAAGCATCAGTCGTATCTGAGATGATCTGTAATGAGCTGTGTGCTGATTAAAATAAAACAGTAAATCTGAACTACTTGGTGCATATTTTATCATCTACGTCTTAATATATCACCAGTTAAATATGCTTGATGGCTCTGAGATGATCAGCTGCATAGGTCCTGTGTCTCAGCTCTCCAAAAAGAAAGCCATGGCACTTCATTTCCAGCACACTGGAGAACAGCCCATTTGTCACTGCCACTGGGACTGTAGTTACCTGACTTTTTCCTGCTAGGGAGAGCAGGGGATTTTGCCAAGAGCTATTTGCTTGTTCATTGCTGCCATGGAGCATTGTTTTTTCTCCTTTGGTTGGGACGCTGTGCTCAGCACATAATAACCAGTGCATGGGGCACATGAGAGCAGGAGCCAGAGAGATATCAAGATGTAAATGAAAATCTGTACTGGCAATCAACAGAAAAATAGCCAAGTTAGCTCAGACAGATTAAAAAAAAAAAAAGAAAAGATTGCAAAAGTCAGAATGAAGCAGCAGATTGTACATTTGCAATGGCTTGATGGCAAATAGTCATGTTCTGAATTTTTTTTTTTTCACCTTTTCCCAGGAAATAAAATGTCAGGCAATAGAATCACAAGCAAGAAACAACCGGAAAATTACAATGGAGTTGTTCTTCTTCTATTTCCTTATTGTTTCCTTGGACTGGCAAAAAGTGCTCCAATTCAGACACATTTCTGAAGTGAACCACAAAACACAATAGGGACAACAGGGTGAGAAAGTAGAAGTAAAAAGGAACGGAGAGGAAAGAAATGTGGGCTAGCAAATGCACTGCAGGATCAGGTAAGTATGCTGTTAGCGTTCCTGACCTGAGTATGTATATGTCCAGGGAGATTTCTGATGTGCTGTTGCTTTGATAAGCAGAACACCTTGTTGTAGGTTTGGTTTAAGAAAAAGCAAAATCAGACAAAGGAGAGTGTCAGGTCCAACATTTGATAAACTTGGCCTAAAACTGAGCATCAGTTGAGAAGTTAAGCTCTTATGGTTTTCATTAGATTAACATATATGTGTGCTGATAAGGAATCACTTACCCAAGCCCTAGAATGGAAATGCAGATCCAACAGTCCCCAGAGGGAGACCCAGTGCTTCCCCTGCTGTCTCATTTTCCATCCCTTCTTGTTATAAAAATACATCAACTGCTTCTTAAAAGAATAATGAACAACTGGCCTCTGGTATAAACAGTGACACCAAATCACACACATGCACGGTTTTCTAAGATACGTGTGCTTTTCCCATAAGCAAAAACTAGAGAATTAGTGGAAATCCAAATTGTACTCTCCCCCTTATTCCATATTAATAATGCCTCCATTTAATTTTTGTTACACTTTTCCCAAGAGATTTCACAATTAAAACTAGCATTATGTCAAACTAGATAATACGGAATGAAGTGTTCACACAATATATTTTTCATCCACTTTTCACAAAAAAATTAGGGAAAATCCTGGCGCTAGACGCGATCCTGTATCCAGGAACATGTAGGTAATAACAGCACCTAGGAAACTTTAATTTTATGAAACAATACATAGGATGCATAAGATATGCCTACTTAATTTTAGCTTGCCATGTGTACAGAAAGCAAGATCCTCACAACTGTCATCTGCAATCATCCATTTTCCATGTTCTCTCAGAAGAAACTTCACCATGAGGAGCTGCTGAACATGGCTAGAGCCCGGTGTGACACCAGGGGTGGATTGTGCTTGTCCCTGCACAGAACACAGGGAAAGGGAAAGAACTTTAGGAGAAAGCTCTTCTGCTAAGCTGCAACTTAGAAATCCTAGTTCTCAAGACTAAATAGAGCAGATATACCTCTACACCAATCTCCTGTAGAATCAAAAATTCCTTGGAAAACTTCACAGAAGTTAGTCTCATGTAGGACCTGTCCGCCTCACACCCATTCAAAATAACACCCTGGAGAATTAATGACATCCTCCCCCTCAAGAGACCCCTCATCCATCCACCCCAGGCTCCGAGTGCCAATCACAGCAACCACGAGGAGAACAGCAGTCAAGCTGCTTTCAAGATGGCAGCAGGAAGGAATTACAGAGATTTTCACTTTGGCCACAGTACTGCTTTTCACATCCAGAATTCCAGATAGAGAATTATCTAGAATCAACATGATTTGGCACCATCAAGAGGGTAGCAAAGACCCCAAACAGATGCTGAGCTCAGAGTCTTGTGTAACCCATTGCTGCCTTAAACTGAGTCAAAGTTAAGACAGTAGCTGGGCTGAAACTTTGTGTGAAAACATGTGACACTCTTTTTAAATAAAAATAATTCTTTCTTCAAATGAATTTTCATGAAAACAAAATTTAATATATCTTTCCACTGTGCCCAGAGAACTGGCTATTTTTGTACACATAAACCATATCTGTACATGTAAATGTCTGAATATAGAACTATAGGTACCCAACTTGGAAATTTAGGTGATTGCTAATGTAAAAATTAATGTAGATTTTCAGGGGTTTTTAGATAATGGAAATATTTCTTTTGTGTTTGTGAGAACATCAGGTATTGTTTGAATTATTTTATATCAGCTTAGTGTTTTCTAAAAGAGAATCCAGTCAAAAGAAAATTCTGAATGTAACTTCACTCTAAATAGAAAAATATATAAACAATACTAGGGAAAAAAGCCCAGGCTGCAGGACAGAATTTTTCTGCAATCTGAGCCTCTTTTTTCTAAACTGTTCTTTTGTTTGCACAGATACTTCTCCTTTTTTTTCTTTTTTGTGAAATATAAGTTCTTAAATTATGCTCTTCTGATTCATCAGGCCTCTTTGTTGCACTCTAGGAGCAATATTCCCCCTCAGTGACTTATTTTTATCTTCTTTAATATTGATAGAGGTAAGACTGGATAGGGAAAGCTTTCTTAGCTACAGTGCTAATATTTAGCACAGAATTCACTTGGTAGCAACACAGCTTTAGCCTGGGCTGCCGAGCAAGCAATAAACCCTTTAAATGGCTCAGGGACCACTGGGGCCAGCACTGTGCACAATTCATGAAGCCAGGCCTGCAAAGGCTGCTACTTGGATATTGCTTTCAATGCCTGGAGCTTCCTATATGCATCCGGCTGAGCCTCTTTTGTAATCCTTGATATTGATCGATCCTCAAGAGCACCGCCATGGGCAAGGAGCTGGAGGTCAATGCCGGAGCCGAAAGCACCTGCCATTCCCTTCAAGGAAGGGTGCTCTCTGCCTGTTTGCCTCGGCTCAGGCTGCTGCTGCTGCTGGGTCTGGGAAGCAGAGCCGCTGTCCCCATTGCAGCTCACAGCCAGAGAAGGAAGGAGAGTGGGAACAGACAAGATGACACGAAAACCAAATAACAACAAGGCTTCATAGAGCCCTGGTAATAAAACACCAAGAGCACCCTGTGATATAGCGATGAGTTCTGCCAGTATGTTCTGCACATAATGATAAAATCTATTTCTTTCTCCATTTCCTCCCTCCCTTTATTTATTTTCTTGCTTACAGGACTTGCCAGGACCCCTTACTGTGCTTCATTTCCATTACTCTTTTCAGTTTAGTTGCTTTAGTATCAAGAAGATTTCTTTACTTTTTTTCTTCCTTTTTTTTTTCAGTAAAATAGTCTAGGGTATTTTTATTCCTTCACGCTTGATAGTAATTTCCTCCAGTCATCTCTGGCCTCTGTGGCCATTTAGAATGATTAGCAGTTTTCAAGAGGTAATGAGTTTCTATCTTTTCCTTCTCCTCCTCTCTCTTTCCCTCTCTGCTCCTTTCTTTGGCACAGTCTTTCAGTTATTTAAAATAAACAGACAACTGCATAATTATCAACCTTAATGCCAAAAAAGAAAATAGAACTGAGCCTTCCAAATACTAAGGAAAGAGAGGAAGAGCTTGATAAGTATTGCTACATTTTCTTTCAAGACATGGGGTTGTAATTCCTTTTCTCCCCCATTCCATTTCTGTTTAGGAACAAAAGATTTTTGTGTTTGCAAGAAAGAGGGGATGATGGATTTTAGATTTGCATTTTCTCTTTGCTAGAGCCTGGCACTTTACTGAAAAAAAAAAGTTTCTCATCTTACAAATGAAAGCATCTGTTTAAATAAAAAGCCACTTGAGAAAAAAAATCATAAAAAATAATTATTATTTTTCCAAAGCAGGACTGAAATATCCAGAGGTCAGTGGAAAATGACTAGCACTCGTTTAAAGATGTCTGTTTCTTTTTTCTGAAACCTCCATTTTAGCTGTGGATAAAAATCTACATTAAACAATCCATCCTCGTTTCACACAAAATTACTCGCCTCTTTAGAAAAATTGCAGGAGCCTTTTAAATATATTCATTTTAAGGAAGTATATTTGTCAAAGTTTGCTGACCATATGCGAAGTAGCAGTCAAAGACAGTATCCAAGACTGTCTTCCCCTGGAGCTGGCTGTGGTCCAAGCAGGATGGGGAATCAAGCAGGAGCAGGGTGAGAGCTACAAGGCAGTGCAGTCTCTTGTTTATGGGTCCTGAGTGTCAGGGCACAGCAGACACCTTCACTGGTTCTGTCGCCTGGGCTAAACAAGTGCCTAGAAAGCGGCTTCTGTCTGTCACCTAGTACAGAACTGTGACAAGAGGCGTGGCAGTCTCATCATTTGCTCTTCTTGTTGTTATGATGAGCCTTGGTAACATCTCCGAGATGCCACTTTTCAGGTCTCTTCATTTCCCTCACGTTCCTGGAGGAATACTTGCATTGTTTTCCTTGTATCTGATACTGAAGACTTTCTCTTTTTCTTGTTAAGATATCAGTATTTTTAAAGATCCTGTGGACCTTTTGGAAAATTATACATAGTTGCTTTGCCTTTCACTTGAAGACCTCCAAGGACAGCAGGTCCTCTGTTCTGCTGCTCCTCAAAAAGCCCAAGTGAACCAGAAGATAACACTGAAATCCCATAGAAGAGCTGGGCTTGCTGATGGTTCGTAAGTTAGCCCAAGACCAAGACCAGTGCCAACATGCAGCCTGGATTCATCCAGCCTATTTTAGGAACAGACTTCCAGTTCTCTGGACACAAGTCATGCTCATTGTCTAGCCTGAAGGCCAGAGAACAATTCCCAATTTATTTTATTTATTAGTAAAAATGTAGCCAGAGAGATCATTGTCCTAAGAATACCTAGTCAGCATCAGCATACCTTATTAATTATTATTATTTCTTGCATCGCTTGTCTTAATAGAAGACTATCTTTGACAGGATTTTTTACAAAAATGAAGGAAGTGGAATTTGATCCAATGGGAACATTAATGTGGGAGATCCTGTACAAGCTGCTTTTTTTTTTTTACAGAGCACACAGCCAGTGCAGCTCCAGTACTTTCTCCACTGTTTATTTCTCCCTCAGTTCAATCTCATCCTCTACATTTTTCAGTTGTCATACTGAAGTATTTTGGCAGAATTCACACGCCTATCAAGGTTTGGCCTGGCTCGTGTCACTTTACCACACTTACACCCTTGTATACGCTTCAGCCTTACAATAACAGAAACATAACACACTGTAAATAAACCCTATTGTTTTTATTCATGTGCAAGCCTATTATCATTAGCCTTAACTTCACACAGGCTGAACATGTTCTGACTTATACAACACGGTTTTTCCATTCTCCTGCTGATTTCTCTCAATATTTTATTTTAAGCTTTTTGTAGCTGAATATAGGCCAAACTTGGGATACTTCATCTGCTCACACAGAAACAATCTACTCGATTCCAACTGCGAGCCCAAGTCAGTCAGATTGCACAAGAAATGGAAAAAGAAACCGGTCGTATATTTTTTCAGTACGACCTTCAGCTGCAAAGGAGCCAAATTTTCCAGTGCCATGCTGCTGCCCAGGGGACACAGTATATTCTTCAGGGAGGGTGCCTGCTGAGTTCCCGCTGATCTCATGCAGGAAGGTACCTGGTGCCTGGCCCAATCTACACCAAAAGGCAGATTCAAGGCCATTTGGATGGCCTTTGGCAGATTGGGTGAAAGACTGAACTAGTCAGCATCACTAAGTCACTTCTGCAAATGGCACAGTCCCGTGGTTTTGGGGTTTTTTTTATGGTGTCACACCTTCACTTTAGCTTCATACCATGCTACACTGTAATCTACAGATTAGGCCTCTATTTCTTAAGAATCTTCTTCCCATTTTGGCATCTTGGAGTATGATAAAATAAATTCTTTAATTTCTTCTTATTTTCTTGTGAAAAGTCAACAGAATAAATTTACTTAGGTATACCATGGGGAATTAGGTTACGTATTTTCCTGCCTTTTTTTTTTTCTTCCCCTGGATGACTATGGAACAGTATATAAAATGCCCCAACTTAGGTCTCACTAGAATGAGCTTGAGGAAAAATTACTTTCTTTCATTTTTTTGTATTCTGTACATTGGTTTCTAAGGACTGAATTGGCTCTTGCACCTCCAACATCATATATGGATATCCTGTTCAATTAGGTCTTTTTTTTTACCATTCTCAGAAGCATTGTTTTTGGAGATAATAACTAATTTCAAATCTGGTAATTTGAAAAACACTAGCAATGATCAGATGAATTTATTTTCTGGAGTGAACTGAATTAGCCATGAACTAAGATTGTTGTGATGAATGGTTATGTGTTAACACCTTGGTACAAAATAATGTTAAAAGAGGTCCTTTTTGCAAAGTGCTAAGTGGTACAGTATACTTTCACGTGAGTATCTGGAAAAGGAGAAGAAATTCTGTCATTTAAATAACTTCCAGTTACGAGTTTAGCACCTCAAAAAAAATGAAAGACATTTTCTTTTGAAGTCTTTCCTGACAAGCATGAGTAAAACAACAGGTCTGCATTCAGACTCTGGCACATGGGTATTCAATAAAACAAATAAACAAAGAAATGGTAAAGAAAGCATTACACAGCTTAAAGCCTGGTCTAGTATCAGATGAATAATAAATACATTAGTGTTGGCTGAGCAATGGCAAAATACATTTCTACATTCCAGGAGATAATGAGCTCACTCAAGGAGCCTTGTGTATGGAAAGAGATTTCTGAAGAAACACATCACAACATAATTGAGAATTTGTTATTGCTAATCCTAAGGGTTTGAATTTACATTCCCCACTTTTCTTTTTCCTTTGACTTGTCTCAGCATACCCTGTGTTGCAGTAAATACATATAAATGAGCCAAATATGAGCGAAAGAGGGACATACAGAAAACACAGTGCCTGGAGAGAGGTGCTAGATTAGACGTGGAGAGATTGCTCTAGATTACTAGAGCAATCACCCAGTTGCTCTCATACAGTAGAATATGTTTAAGAGTGGCAAGATATTTTATTAACAGTTATTCTTTTTTTAGGCTTTTTTTTTTTTTAATGCTAAACCCTGGCCAACATATTTTAAACCTTATGGATGCCAAGTGACAAAATGTCTTCAGTATTTTAGCACACACTCTTAGTAATCATAACAACATTTTTGTATTATTATAGGCAGTATTGGCAGTGTGTTCAATTGCGCATGGAATAAATAGCTCACATTAGCAGTTTGCCTTAAAATTCATGTGATGGTAGCAGCCAGCTTAATTAAGTGTATCTTTCTGGGAAATCAGTAATAACAGTAATGAATGAGCCTGCTGCTGACCTGCAGCGACGAGAAGTCCTTCAGAACATTTCTGAGTTTGAAAGTCGGTGTCACCCAAAGCTACCTACTCTGTAAGGCTGTGATTGGGAAAGGCAGCCAGTACCAACAATATTCATCTTAGTTTGATAATGATCCCTTTCTTCCTTCCTGGCCTTGGTCAATTTATACCTCTCATGATCTTCCATTGTTTTCCACTGATGGGATTTTCAACATAGTGGTTCAACCAGATGAGGGGCTGCTATGTGATTAGGTGCCTGCATTCTTCCAGAAAAAAAACATATTTAAGAGTAGTTTAGGTATTTTGGCCAGTTAACCAGAAGCAAGAAGCAGCCATTTGGTTTCACAAAACTAAATGTGTCTATTCAGATCATACCAACCTAAAACATGTGTGAGGGAAGGAGAAGCAAAGACCTTCTGCAGGAGAATTGTCTCTGATTTTAGAAAAAATCCTTTTCAAATAAAAAGCAAAACAAAGAACCTTTTCACTGGAAAATTCCCAACTAACTCTAACATTGACAGATTGTGACTTCTGAGAAAAAGCCAAAAACAAACACAAAGACATAGAGCCTGGAAAACTTGACTTGCAAGGAAAAAAATGAAAAAGCTGAGGGCAAACATTTGACAAAGATGGAAAGACAAATAGATGTTTAAACATATTTGAACTGCATAAACATCAAGCACAGAGACAGTACAAGCTGCTTTTTTTAGGCTGTCATAGAACAGATTAAGGACACTTGTAGTCACGGGGCAGCCTAACAAGACAGGAAGTCAGAGACACAGAGTACGTTTTTATGAGTGATATCTATTTTACTAATAGCAGTAGAAACATTGAAAAGGTTTAAAGTACACTGCCTTATTGTTTGGGGCTTGGAGAGGGAAGCAGAAAACAAATTAAACAAATGAAAAAGGTAAAGAATATAGTTGATAGGAAATATAGGAAAAGTACAGAATATCGTATACCCACAGTGGTAAGGAAATGTGAACAGCCTAACAGAGAATTTTCTGATTTTTCATTTCTACATCTGTCCAGAGACCAGAGTATAAAGAACCTGAATACCATGCATGAGACACCATAGACACAGAGGAGACATTGCTGACAGGCTGTCATCTCTGGTGACAATTATTTAAATAAAAACTACAAAGTTCTAGGAAAAGGCATAGGCAATAGCTAAAACCAGAAACAGTAAGCAAGCAAAGGGATGTGGGAGAACCCATGAAGAGTCTCCTTCAGCAGTTTGAACTCTGCCAAATGGCTCAGTCAGGAACAAAATGTACAGCAAGTTAGTTGTAAAGAGAAGACAAAGAAAACCTTTCCTTTTTTTTCTTTTACTTCTCATTAATTAGTAACAGTGATATCTCCTAAGCCAAACAAAGGACAAATGAAGAGACTAGAAATAATACCTTGCACTCTGAAATGATGACCAGTTATGTAACACTCCTATTTCTAAGGGAAAAAAGAATTTTACATTTAACAATATTAAGTATACAACTAAAAATCACAACCATCAGAATTAAGATTTTTTTTATTCATCACAGTGTCAAAAGTTTAACAAAGCTGGCTACGCAAAGCTTAAATGGAGAAAATCTAGAAATCACAAATAATAATGAACCATAAACTACAGGACTGACACCAGTATGTGCTTTTGCCGCAGATGCCATCAGCCAAATTTTGAATGAATTGAGATAAAGTCACTGGCTCAAGAAAAGCCTTTAAAATGTACATAAAACCATAAAGGACCACAAAGAATCGAAGTCTCAAAATCAAAAGTAAGAAGAAGTTAAAATATTTTCAGTAGTCCAGAGACAACATTTCTAGGATTTTCTTCAAAACATTGGGAGCCTATACCCCAGTAAGCAAGCAAAGAGTCCAACAATAGGTAGGGGAGGAGATGGAGCAAAAGATGCTGAGGTTCAGTTGAGTCCTCTGCAGAGCTGCTGAGGTGCATTGGGTGTTTGCTGCTGATCTGACCTGGTAATAAAGCTCCTCCAGAACTGTGTTGTGTAGATAAAACAGAAGAATAAATATTTCCATGCATTTATCACGTGTAGCTTTGCTTCAGATTAAGTCTTTGAGTGTTACTGTTACAGGGCCAGACCACAATACTCGCACAATCTATACATAATCTGGCTGGGCAGAGTTCAGAAAAAAGAGATCTGGATTTCATTTCTTTCAGTCTTGAGAGAGCTTGAGAAGTTTAAAAAGCAAAATAAAACCAACTAAACCCTCTTCACCTCCAGATCCAAGGAGCTGTGGAAAGCAGAGGATTCTTGGGGAATTACACTGATAATCTCCCCTGCTCTCTTTCAGGGTTCCTTATCCAAACCTTGGGGCCAGGAGCACAAACAGTGCCTTGTTCTAAGCAGCAGTGGCTGAATTCTCCTGCCATGTGGTGACACTGGTTCAGGCGAAAAGAAAAGGGAAGGGGGAAGGGGAGAAGCCCTGCCGTTTCCATCAGTCAGACAGACAGCGAATTGAGGAAGGAGCAGAAGTTGTTTAGGACTGTCTAGCAAGTGACAACTGCTTGATTGGCAGAGAGCCATGATGAGCATGCTGTGCCTTTAAAATAGGTGTCTATCTTCAGCCTGGAATATATTCAAATCAGGTTGCATAAAAAGCTGTTCCAGCTACTTACAAGCTACTTACAGTAATTAAAAACAGAGCTGCCTTTGTCTCCCAGAACATGCACAGAATAAAAAGCAAGTGGAGCAAAACAAAACAAACAAAAAAAAGCAATTCCCAAGGTCAGTTCTAAGGTATTATCATCATTTTCTGCATATGAAATTTATGTTTACATTCACAGGGCAGCACAAAGTCACTTCTCTGCAGCTCTTGATGACATACACTGCAGGAGGTGAGGGTCCTACCAAATATAGGAGGACTTAGTCTGGGTAATCTGCATTGTAAAATACAGGCAGGGACAAGCTCCTAGTTGGCATGGTTAGGGGTCTGCAGGGAAACTATTATGCTTCAGCCTCCTGCTCATCTTGCTTTTTTCCTTAGATTTGTCTACATTGGCCAAAAATGTCACACACCCAGAGATCTGGTTTCTGAGTGCACCTGGGCAGTGTGAGGCCCAAAAATAAGAGGAACTGATTTCAGAAACTTGATTCCACCTGACATACACAATCCTACTACAGTTTTCACTGGAAATGTCTGAATGTAGTCAAGGCGTGGAGGTGGCTCAGTCTTCCCCAATGCTCTTCAAAGGTGTGCACTTGTGGAACAGCATAAATTAATTTAATGAAGGGTTTTCTGTCCCAGTCTGGTCTGCTTGCAAATATGCACCTCATTTGTATGTCGGGGAGGGGCAAAAGAGCAGCATTCCTTCCACAGAGGAAGCCCCCACACTCAGATCTCCAAACCAGTGGAACTCTCAGCCAGATACCATTGCTGTGCTTTAATTCCAGACCACACAAAAAAGAATGGGAAAGAGGCTAAATATACAGTTGGGTAATGAGCTATTAACTTTCTCAGAATTTGGAAACATGGAAAGAATGACAGTACAATATTCAAACAAAATATTCATACACACAATACACAATATATCAATAATATATATAAATATATCAGTAGAATAGATTGAGCAATAGAAGGTATGATTATCACCTTCTTCAGCTAAGTTAACACACTAGGATTTTTCATTGTCAGTGAACACTTACACAGAAAGTGCTATGGTAAGTGAACCTTGCATGTTTGACATTGAGCACTGTATGATATATATTTAGGGATTTCTTCAGGGTACTCAGTGTGCAAGCCCAGCAGACCAATCGAGGCAAGGCTGCCACAGCTACATGACCCCAGATCCACCCAGCAGCCAGCCTGAGCAAGTATTCCCGACAGGTGCACAGGGAAATACCTGTATATGATATACACACACAGAGCAGACCACACAAACCATCACAGACATGCTCAGCACTCACACAAACACACACAGCCCCTTCCCTGTTCCCCTCTGGACAGCCAGGCTATTCCCATATCCCTCCTTTTCAATCCCTTCCTTTATTTGCTTTTGGTGACTCCCCTAAAAATCACATAATAACTTTCATGTAATCCCAAAGGGCTTTTCCCTGTGTTCCAGTGAGTCTTGTCCACATACTCATATTTGCCATGGGGCTGAAGGCTCCCCAAGGACAGCTCTAGGAGCAGCTAGGACAGAGCGTTATTCAGGTTTCCCTGCCTGCCCTTGTGTGTCTGTGCTCCTCTGTGTGGCTGCAGACGACACTTTCATCACACAAACTCCCACTCCCCGGAAACATTTTTTTTCATAAGTCTACACAAAACAATTACTACGAACCCAATCCACCTCTGATTTCTTCCTGGAAACACTAATAAATACCTTTAATAAATACAATTAAATCAAGAAAGACAAATGATTTATCATTTTTCAATTCCATCTATTAATAAATAGCAGAAAGTTAACCCAATATTCAGGAAATATGGCTATCTAATATTTGCACCTTCAGTTAAAATTCCTCTTAGCAAAAGAGTCTGGGCTGGAAAATGGGCTCAATCAAAATAGAAACCTTTTTGTAATTAAGATGTAAAGGTTCTCTCTCTCTTTCCCTCTTCTCTTCCCTGGTATTTCTCACTCCTCGGTTTGTCTGGGGAGAACTTCAGTTTATTGACTTTTTAACTTTCTTACAGTGTATTAGAAAAATTACTCCTCTACTTCCAATATTTTATTTCTGAGAGTAAATTATTCTATAAAATTTCAGTTAATTTCATAAAATAGCAGTATCTTATTCCAGTGGAGTAAAATACAGTAGTTTTCCCTACTGAAAACTTTATGGGAAGCTTGAGGATATTTTATTAAATATTATTCCCCTAGTATATCATATAATTTTAAAATATTCTTATTTTACCTGAAGTGTTTGCAAACACATAGATAATTTCCAAGTGGCTCTATTCGTTTGCAACATATTCAAGTATGATCAAAGTAATATACAAATTTCAAGGTCATTTTTTTTCAGAATAATTTTTAGAGGATGATGAAAATTTCATAATAGATAGCAATTTTAAATTTGATTAGAATAAATACTCTCTCAAATGCACAACACTTTACAAACATTCTATTAGGTTGTTCACTGTTTATCCACAAATGGCTTAATTTATTTTGAATGGCTTTTTAAATAGTTATAACTTGTCAATAGTCAGCAAAATTACCTTTATTCAATGATAAAGGCTATTCATTCTATTAAATATGTTTTCAGAGCATGTCTAAGCCATTTATAGAAAAGGACAATTTTTATAATGTATTATACTGTCTATCTTTGGAGTAATCTGTGGTGCTTGATAATATAATTGTCATGTCCTCTAAATGCATTGTAAGACATTTAAGTGACTGCACAGCAGTGGTTTTAATACTGACAGCATGGTTTTAAACATGTCATTGACTTCCCACAACTTTTATACAAAAATCCATGAGGTTTGTTACCACCAAGGAAATAGGAACTAAACCCTTACAATGTGTCAAGCTATATATGGGAAGGAAACAAAGACTAGGAAAGGCCGGGCAGGCTAAACAGCAAATGATCTAATCTGAAATACTCAGATGATCACGATTGCTGAAAAGGAACACTTTATCTTCTATGTTTATTCAGGTTATATGTCTCACAAGGGTTGTGCTGCAAGGTGTACACACCATGAGGTTCTACAAACCTCCTTTCACTCACACGATGAGGAACACTGCGCGCATCACTGCAAGGATAACAAGAAATAATGCAGAGCTTCTGGAGATTAAAAAACACACCCTGGAAAATGATCAGCAAGTTTTGTAGAAGAGAAACAATCCAAAATATAAAATCACAGAGCAGAAGTGTGGAAAAGAGCATGAATTTACAATAGCCCAAACTCAGAGGAGGGGCCAGCACAGTTTAGATCTCCAGATACAGGACATCACATCACGATCTTGATGAAGATCAATCTGCTGCAATATGCTGAGTGTGAAGCCATTCTCTAACAGAAACGTATCAACTGACATATTGGAAAGAATTCTGATAAAGGCAAGAAAAATATGCAAGTAATTTTATCCGCCAATCCAAACTCATCTGCTCTCTCTAGCCTGATGACCTATAGACATCTCTCTCTGCTCCAGACTTGTCTCCTTCTTTACAGGATAAAATATGTGGCTGTCTCTCTGACATCTCCTCATGGGTGTTTAGCTGTCAGCTGAAGTTCAGGGTGGTTAAAACAGAACTGTGGTTCCCCCTCCCCAGCTTGGTTTCTCAATATGTGTAGACAATGCCATTATTCTGCCTGTCACTCAGGCTCACAGCACGGACATCATCTTTGGAGAGCAGTCTGAGCTGGCAGCTTCCATCATTTCAAGCCAGCCTAAGCATGAGCAGCCACAAAATGCATAACTCAATTTTCCTGGGTGAAGTTTGAGCTGGATCAGCCCCCTAACCCTGCTGGAAGCAGGTCTCCATAGAAACTAATGGAATTGGGGGAAACAAGCAGTATGGGGCCGCTTTTGAAAACAGCCTGTTCTGCCCCACAGTGATTATTGTAATCTGAATCCCAATGCTAACATCTGGATTTTTTTTTCTCACATGTAGCTGCAGAGGTGAAGCTCCTCACACTACATCCAGCTCCTGCCCTCTTCTTGAGAAATGAGACTTTGAACACTGTAATCAGGCACAACTGAGCTCTCTTCAGAATGCTGCTGGAGACACTGTGCTCTGAAGCTGCTTTGACCACTTCTATCCATCCTTTGCTTCATGAGCTTCCTTCCTCTGTCATACCCAGCATGGATTGCTCATTTTCAGTGGCAGGTGGTCCTAACTTCACAACTGTCCTGCCAGTCATGCTTAAACTTAAGTCTTGGCATAATAATCAAAACAAGACGCTCCAGTTACTTTTAACGGGAGTTTAATCCCCGGTCTCTGAATTATCCCATTATTCTCCACCTGAAAGTATTGATGGAAAATGTACCCAAGAGTGCCTCTCATTTCCTGCTTTGTTCCTCTGAAGCTTCAGCAGATAAAATGACTTCAGCCTCAGCACTTGTCCACTGCAAAGAGTCCATCTGCTTGCAGACATTCCTCTCCTATCCACCCAAGACTAACACACACACACATAGACTGTAGGCAAAACTATGTGCCACTGAGTCAGTCCAGCTGAAACTGTTCCTCAAGGAGACACAGACTTGTCTTTTCTAGATGCTTGCTGTCTTGAAGTTCTCTTTGTGTATTGATCTACAGCCAGTCTTTTCAGCACATAAATGCACAGCACCCAGACTTGTCAGTAACTTACAGCTGAGAGAATCATCTCATGGTTAGCACAATAGTACCACCAGCTGTCACACCTTTAATGACCACTAAGGTAAAAGTTTTGGACCCAGAATTTTGGTGCTAAGCATCAGAGCTCAGACTCAGTAAGTGAAAGCCACAGCTAGTTTTCTATCGCCGTGTGGGTGTCGATGGAGAAGCTGCTGCTTGTTCCAAGGGGAACCTTTAGCTAAGGAACCCCTGGCGGTGCTTCTTGGCACCTCGCAAGCCAGCTCTCTCATCCGTGCGATGGAAACACGCAGCCACGCTCACACTGAGCCAGCCAGCTCAGGCGACACTAGAAGCAAATGAGTCAGAGATGGCCCCCGCCGGAGCACCGGATTTTATTGTTACCTCGATGCTGTCCTGGGCGAGAAGGGAAGGATTTCCGGTCTGTATACACTCATAAAGGGGTACAGCAGGGAGGTACGGTAATACAAGAACCAATGGGGATAAGGAGGGGGCGGAGTGGCGGCTGGACTACATCCTCTTCAGGGATACAAGGGGTCTGGCTGCTGGCCAGTCAGACAGACCGAATCTCCATAGGGACACAAGATCAATGGAGGAGGCCTTTCTCACTGAGGTAAGGAGGAGTCTTACACTTTGGAGCCTGTCCACCAGCGGGCCCCCTCTGTACCTGGGCTCTTTGGCCCCCCGGCCACAACAGCTGTTGGTTCATCTGATGCAACAGTTTTCCTCGCATTCCCATTGCCAGTCATACCAGAGGTCTCTTGCCTTGAAGAATGGAAGGGAACAAGATCGTCATTTTCAGGATCCATGAGAGTTATAAGAACTGCAAGAGCAACATGGTTGGTGGGAAAGACATCAGCTGTTTCAAAACTAAATATAAGAGATACAATATGAGTAGTGAATAGAACACACTTTATCAGGTGCGTGGTCATTATGTGCTCCACCACAAGCATAGGAAATATACGTCCTCTCTGTTAGTGTAGGAAATCCACTCTCAAAGTGATCTCTTCCCTGCTATAGCAAATATACGTGATAAAATGTCCAAGAATAATCACAAAGAGAGGAAAAGATTTTGAGATTGGTACAACAACAAAGAAAAAAAAAATAAAAGAAGTAAAAATCATGCAGGATTAGTTGGGAAAAAAAATGCATTAACAATACAATGTATCAGCCTGCAAAATAGTCTCTAGAGAGTATAGATGGAAATATCATCATTCAAGGTATTTGCACATAGACAGTACAAAGCACACCAGAACATACAGTATAGCAAGTGTAAATCTGCCTTGACATAGGAATGAATGACATGCCCTTATAGGCTGACCAGTGATGCAACATTAAAACTTGGAGTAAAAAGCCAACCTCTGTTTTCTAGACTTAGTCTAGACCTAAGAGTCCTTCCCCTTTCTAATTTCTGTGATTTTCACCTCTTTCAAATTTGTTGGTGTAGCAAGAGTATTTGAAACACAGTGAAACAAAGCTGATGGAAGATGGATCTAAAAGAAGGGAAACAAAAGAACGATTCCCCATGTTGCAGGTTCAAATGACAACTTGCCCTATCAGGAATCCTCACTGAGTTCTCCAGTGGAACACATGGTCCAGCAATGTGTTTCACAATCAATTAATACACACAGCTGTGCCACAGAGGGTTAATCTCATCCACCTGTCCCAGATGCTCTACACTTCACCAGGAGTTTAAACCAGCCAGCTCAACTGGAGAACACCTCACCTTGCACACAAGTGATTTCCAGCAACACAATTTTTTTCTTTTAGCCTTTACTGCAAGAGACATAACCAAGGGGAAAAACAGTAACCAGAGACAGTCAACACCTTGGTTATACTACATCCCTCTCCAGGACCTCAACCTCCTGGGAATCAGAAGTAACTGTATAAATAAATAACAGTGTAAATGAGAGCTCAAAGATTACCGCAAAGTGGCCAAGGAAAAACAAGGTTCCCAGCTGGTCCTGGGATTAGAAAGGCATAAAAGCAATTTAAAGCTGACTTTTCTTCCCCCCACAGCAACACACAGCTGAGCGCAGCTCCAGAGAGTTTGGAAAGTAAGCCTTATGCTTCCAGCTTTGATATGTTAATTCAAATTTCAGATTTTAGTAGACAACTTGGATTTATTTTTATATATTTTTATATATTTATTTAATATATGATTTTTGTTTAAGAAATACTTGATTATGAAAAAGTAATTATACCCAGCAAACTGTATAAAATCAATTAAAGAAAAGCAAACTGAAAATTAGCCTGAATGCTTTTCTCTCATAGTGCTTAGCAGAGATACTTGGCAAGCTCATGGTGGGCAGGAAAAAGAAGAATAGAGCATCATCTTGCAAATAGTGAAGGGACTTTAATACTTCTACTCATAAAAATCAGTAAATTCACTATATAGTCCTGACTGGTCACTAGGTTTTCCAAATTAAATTGAAAAATTCATACAAATGTCAGAGTAAAATCAAAAGCAAGGATTAAACTGAGCAAGGTTATTTTAAACACTGGACGAAGGAATATGTTTCTGTTTGATGTTGTAAACAGGCAGCTCAAAAGGTTCACCTTTTTTCTGCCAACAACTTTTCAAGTTTTCATAATTTTAGGATGGAAATCACTTGTGAAAGCAACAGGAAGAGAAATAGTTGGGTAGGTGCCATCCGTTTCTCAGACCCTTGATTTCTACATAATACAGGAAAGAAATACTTCAGGAACAACCCTTGATTTCAGATGATGGAGTCTCCTAGCACAGGCGTGTGGGGAAAGCCAGGGTTTTTCCCCAAGGCCATATGTAGAGTCAGTGTTGGGGTGATGGAGCTGTTACTCATCATTACCTCTCACCTGCCACTTTAAAACACATTTTGTGAAGCTATTCTTGGGTTGGACATTTATACCTTAGCATATGAGGACCTGTAATTAACTCCTGCTTACCAACAGCTGGATCCTCACAGACACACCCGAGAAGCTCTGTGGGAGCCAGCCCTGTTCCTGCCTGGCCAGAACCAAGGACCTGGACCCAAAATCCTTGGCTGCATCCACCCTGTCTCATCACAGAGACACTGAAGTGGCCCTGCACTAAATTGCCAAGGAAGCCCAGTGGCAGCAAAATGATCAGTGCTTCCCCTCTCAGATCCCTACTGCCCCAGCAAAGCAGTAGACACGCACATGGCCACTAGCCATTGAAAAGATGCAAATATTAGATCAGAAGCCACATTTTACAAGTGACAAATACTGATCTGATTTGCAGCAATACAAAATCACTACTTAATGAGTAGCACAGCACACACCAGTGCCTGCAGACTATATAGACATGGAATTTTTGGCAGTTAGAGCCATATCCTTCATCATGGAGTACTAGATTTATTTTTTTTTTCAACTAAGACAAGGAAATGATTCAATATCAAATATTTAAAAAAAGGTTCTGTGTCAAACTTTTACAAAACAAGTATTCAAAGTCCAGTTGGTGGAGTTTTCTTTCTGCTTTTTTCTTTCTTTTTTTCTGCTTCCCTAGCTTATTTTTGCAAGTGGTTTTTCCATATAAACAGAAATCTTCCTGAAAATTGGACGAAAAATCTTCAAATCCCAAAGCCTTTCAAGGATAAATGGCTTATTTCATCTTAGTTTAAATTAATTATTGTACATACATATGTGAACCAAATTGCTTCGGAAAGGGAAGGAGAGGAAGTCTGCACTAGATTATGCCAGATTAATTTCAGTGCAACTCCTTCAATTTCAATAAGAATAATTTACACCACCATCACTAGGAGCAAAATATGCCACAATGTCTGGCAGTTAATGGAAACTCAGTAATTCTGGCAGATGCAGTGCCCAGTTTTCAGCTTTCTTTGTATGATCTTGTAGTTTTTTCCAAGTGATTAAAGCAAGTACAGAGAGAATCCATCAATTTTCACCTCACTCTGGTTGCTCTTAGGGATTATTTCTTACTTTGAATAAAGTTCTTCCAAATTCTCTTAAAGAAATATGGGGATTATAAGAGGTAATTTATTTTCAAGATTTTTTTTCTTTCTTCAGTTAGACGTTGAGAGCTAATTTGTAGTCTGGTCACCCAGAAGAAAGTTAACACTATCTATATACACGAATCACTTCTTGAAAAGAGGTCACCTGGATTTGCTGCTCATTTTTTCAATGAAAATCATTACTTATGTTAGTAAAACCCGATGGCTTGTTCTGGAATGGAAGGTGTATTATCCAATATGAGATGAACATATAAACATGGTTAGTTTAATGCCACTGAAAATGTAACTGTAGGATAAAAACACAGAGAAGAAAAACAAACAAAAAAGGAATTTAATAAAATGGTAATCAAGGCTTCCATCAGCAGTGTGCTAACTGGTTAAACTGTAAACCAGTGAAGTAGGCAAGCAATAAGAAGCAATACTTGAAGGAATAGCAACAAGTTGGGAAGAAATTAAGAGTCTTCAAGTAAGAAGACAAGAAAACTTCTACAGGGGTTCAGGAGTTCTTGTCAAGCAAAAACATTTTTGGAGAAAATCTCACAGCTCACCTTGAGTTGTGACTTAAACTGCTAAATGAGAATGTGATTTGGCTAAAGATATTAAAATGGCTTTTCTTTCCAACTTCCCCTTAGAAGGAATTATGTTTAATAGAATTAAGGAAAAATCAAACCCCAGAAAAAAAAACCCAAGCCCAACAAAAAAATGCCACTAAACCAAAACAAAACTTCACAACTCATGAAAATCATGAAGAACAGGTTATAAAGGAACTGGAAACCTTTAAAACAGAGAAATCTTATGCAGAGAGTCACAAAGACTATTTAGGTTTTCCTCAGTCACAGCATACATTTTATTATTGTTGTTCCCAGCACACTGAAAGCATTCAGCTTTGGGAGTTCAATATATTAGAACATTTGCCTGGCAGAGAACAGGCAGAGAATGAAAACAGGGTCCGGGAAACATAAAACAAAACAAAAAACCAAAACCCCACCTAGAATTGTTGTATTAGATGCATTTACTTGGCTGATTTACAGGAAGATGCAGGGAGGAGGGAGAGCAGTTACACCAAGCCTGGGACTGACCACAATTAATGAGTTGTGACCAAGACAGACATGAGCAGTTTCACAGCAAACAGATTTCTATTGTTCATGAGAAGTTAGAAAAGTCTGCTGCTTAGAAAAATACCAGCTGTATCCAAGAAACTGTCAGCTGCTGTTATCAATAGTGTTTCTCAAGTCTTGACCCATTGCCCAGAAGTCCACTGGGTGACCTTGATCTCAATGGCTTGTGGTGGTAAAGCAATAGCTATAAATAATGCATTAAAAGTGTCCTTCCATGTCAGCAGGCTCACATTTGTCAGGCATTTCCATACTATTCTGGGCCGCTTTTTATGGTGTTCTCTTAATGTGCTGTGCATTTTTCTTCAACTGCTTTAACATGGATTTATCTCTTCCTTAAATACAAATATATTAATATAGACTTGTCTCTTCATCAAATGTGGTCTGAAAAACAACAGTTGGTGAGTAGAATGAGGGAAGAAAAAACAGTTTAGGGATATCACATAAAATGTTGGCATCTTTACTACTTTTTAAAATGGTGTTTATTGTGAGGGACCAACTTGCATGCTAATGGTGTTTTTCATGTAATTTGATGATTCCAAGTGTTTTAGAAAGCCGATAGTTACATTCATGGGAATACAGAATATCATTATAAACAATTAGGCATAAGCAGGGATATGACTTACTTCATAAATTCAATAACCTCTTTAGCTGATCCCTTTATCATCAGATCATCAAGAAGAGGCACAGAAGGTAACACGAGTGGCCAGCCTCTGCCCCAACACAGGATTACCAGCCCCTTAACCCAGCTTTCTCATTCATTCAAACCACCCAGCAACAGACACTCCACACTCCTTCTTGACACTCCACCTCTTCCTCACTGTTAGACGGTTTTCCCAAAAGCTAATAGAAATCAAACTCCTCAACTTTTTGAAGTCTTCTCACTTGGAACTGATTTTCTTTAACAATTCTTTCCTAATTTTTCTTTTCTCCTTCACATTCTCTGCAAGACTTCCTTGTCAGAATCAAATTTGGTAGAGCTCTCCATTAATTCCTTTGTTCTCCATCCATACCAAGAAAGTGTATTGCAACACAGTCTGATAAAATTTTGAACAGTCTCTACTATTCAATTGCAGTGAGTCTCTGACAGGTAAAGATCTCTCTTAAAAGTCAGATGTTGAAAAACTTTGCTAGATTAAATCTGCATCTATCTGATCCTTCTGCTGTGATAGAAATTCCCTTGTTTTATTATAAATTTATGGTAGACAACTACTCATTAAAACATCCCTTTTCTTTTCTTTTTTTTTTTATGACCTTGAGGCTATCAAGAGGACTATTTTCCTCACCTCTTAGACTATTTTGGTACAGGCATTCCTTTATTCACATCTCATTTCCCTCTTTACTGCCATTCAGTCCTTCCTAAACAAACTCAGACTTTCTATTTTAATGCTCGGTTTTGTTTGTCTTTACATAACTAGGATTGGGTATTGGGACTTTGGGATCCTGTTTTTCCTCAAACTGCCTATGGCTTCCAGTGAGCTTGTGATGACACCTCCACCGCTGAGCCCCACTTCCATGCCCCCTTCCTCATGAGATTAGGTCTCAGACAACATCCTCCATGGAGCTGAGGGACACAGAGAAAGAGGAACATCTTTAAACAAGTTGCATCTCCAGCAAGCTCTCAAAGCTGAGCAGCACGATTCTAGGGGAATTTGGCTTTTAGCTTTGAAATTTGTGTCATATTTAAGAGACCACATTTGAAGCAGAGGTGTCCCCAAGAAGAGGCAGCCCCAGAGACCATCAGTGCAGTGGTGTCCCTTTGACTCCTGCAGCTGAGAGAGGTCCTTAAGGAGTGCTTGGAGGCAGCAAGAACAGAAGATTCATGAGGCACTTGCTGAGTCTTCATCTTCCTGCTATTAAAAGTGTTCACTTATAGCTGAATTTCCAAACTTACTATCAGGAACTTACTTCTTTGATGCACTTGCTGAACTTTTTTTTGTTTACACAAACAAACAGAAAAACACCCCCAACCAACCAACCAACCAACCAACCAAAATAAAACCGAGCCAAAAATTATTTCAGGTTTTGAGCAGGATTTCAAGTAATGCTATCAGCATAAGACACCTTTCTTTCCCAGAAATGCCAAAGAAAAAGTCTTAATAATGCATAGTTACAGAAGAATCCTTTTGGTGCCTAGAAACCAAGACAAATTTGGAGTGTCTTAGCAGCTGGGATGTGTTTCCCACCACCCTGCTAAAGTCTTTTGAAGCATAAAATCATCAAGGGCCACAACATGGAAAGAGTCATTCCAGTGAGACACTAACCAGTGCCTTCTGGCAAAGGACAAGTGACAGAGACACAGCCCAGGACTGTAGGAATCCCCATGTTGTCATAATCTATAAACAAGAAGCTTTGGGAAAGTTTCCAGGATTCTTTGCCATTTTCATATCAGCAGCACAAGTTTCCAGGAGAGACTTCTCTGCTTTTTGCAGTGCCTATCAACACACAACATGTGTCCCAGCTTCTTCACTGGGAAATTGAAATCATGAGAGAAACCACTCAGTCTTATACACCACAGAGAGCTTTGTGTAAGCATGAGAAGAAACACTGTCTCAGCTGGTAAAATGCCATGTGGATTAATTAAGGGAAAGTAGATAACCCTTAAACTTCTCCAAACACTCAGGACAGTGCTGGATAACCAAGAGCTAATTCTAGGTAGGGAAGATGATGGCCCCAAGATTAAGTGATCTGTACTTTTTTCAGATTTGTGGACATCTTAGCAAGTGTTTAACCATCCTCTATAAGCAGGATGTTTTGATAAGTGCAAATACATTAATTGACTTTTCTAGGCTCTGCTTCCTGTAACAGAACAGAGGTCTTCATTGTATGATACAAGTGCACTGATGGTAGCAACCAGGACTTCAGGTACACATTGAATCATGAAGTGATGATAAAAGGTGACATAATTAGCAGCATAGTTCTCAAGCTAATTGCTATCTTGGATAGAGACGTTCTACCTTGTACAATGAACAGCAATCCCAACCTGCTGTCACACCTATCAGAAACAGGAATTTTTCCCAACCTAAAATTGGAAAGCATGTTTAAGGTATGCTGTATTCAATTAGCAAAACAAACACTTGTTCAACCAAAGAATCACACAAAATCAATCTGATTGTCAGCAAATCTGAAAATATCTCAGATGTCATAGACATTTTAGTCAAAGATAAATTTTAAGTCATAACCAGTACTACACTACTTTTAAACCATAAGTTAACACAGATACTGAAAAAAACTTACAAAGTATGCTAATTTGGAACTGATCTTAAAAAATTATAATCAATGTTTCCAGCAACCTGAGCTTCTTCACCTCAGCTAGAATGTCATGCCACTGCAAGCACAGTTTTAGCTATAACACCACTGCTCTTTCACTGCTGATTATGCTTTCAGTAGACACAGAGCCCATGGACAGTGTATGTAAAGTATATTTAATTTTCTAACACATGGTGAACAAGCATGAATGCAGTTCTTTAGTTCTGACCTTTAAACAAGCCAGTTTAAATACCAGTGAGTATCATGCACCTTGTCTTCTGAGGATATAAGTTATGTTCAGCTGAACAGTCTAACAGAGGCCTTGGAGATGAGTGGTATGTGCCAGACACATACAATACCTTTACAATATGAAAATGGGCTTTATGCGTATCTTTGCCTGTACCCAGCCAAATAAAAGTGCACTGTCACTACTGCAGCTACTAAATTAAATTAATTAGTCCCAGCCAAATATAAACCCACTGGCTTTGGGCCCTGAGGAGCACTGGGGAAACACAATTCCCTGATGCAGCTGCTGGGTACTGCTGCCAAGCAGCAGGTCAGTATGGGCTGTGGCACTGAAGGCAGTGAGGGAGCCTGGCCCCTCAGCACAGCATCCTGAGCTTTACCCAGACTAAGGATTGCTCTGAGCCTGAGTGTTCTGAAGTATCTTTATCCTAAAAGAGGCCAGCTGGGCTACAAACCTCCACAAATTCTTCATTTATGTAGCGGTACTCTCCAGTCTATTGCCCTTTCCTTGCTTCTTAAAGGCTTCACACAAGCAGAGTTGGCAGATCTTGGATGGCTTAGTGATAAGTTAGAGGTAGGAAACAACCTTGATTCACTGGCCCAGAACTATACCTCCTTAGCTTCAAATAGCCTTTGCAACACATGGGTGACTACTGCTGTAACCAAAAGTCTCCGTTTTCTAATTTCAGGTGTAGCTTTTTTCAGAACTCGGTAGCTCTTACCCAAACTCATTAGACTTACAAGCACACATGAGTAGAGGTCTACATGCAACCTTGAGAGCTGAAGCTGTCTAAAGTTACAATTTTTATTTATATTGAACTAGAGAGGCCAATAAAGTCATTTAGAGGAATTATTTTTCTGTCTTTCCTTCCTACCATGCTCAGCCTGCAGCCCTTGCACTGCCCCTGCCAAGCACACCCAAGAACGTTTTTCCTCAAGCCTCTTTGTTTGCCCTGACACTTCCACTCCTGTGCTTGGCTGCTGCAGAAGGTTCAGGGCATCACAGTCACCATATGCCACTGCCCACAGAGACGATGAGGACACGGCCAGCAGCTAGCAGGAAAAGTGACATTCTCTTACACTGATGTGACGTTTAATCCTGTGCTTAATGATATATATGGCACGATATTTATTAACTAGCTGAGCCATCCTGTAACAGCAGAAATTGGCTGCAGCTGTGACAGCCTGTGAACCAGTCCAGGAAACTGGATGGGGGTTTCTGAGGAAGAAAATCACCACCAAATTTTAGTATGTTCCAAATAAGCTGTTTTTCTTTACCAGGTGTTGCTACTGCATGGTGTCATCAGCAGAGCAGGCAGTGAGGCCCATTCCTGGCCAACTGGTTCTTTCAGATTTGTGGGAGAGGAGAGAGTCAGCTGTACCTGCCTGCTCTGCAGTGCAGTAGTATGTGACAAACGACACTGGGGAACACCACTGGGGAGACAGCCCCCATAAGGTGGCCCATCCCAGCTCTGACTCCCCTTTCCTGTGTCTCTAGGGAAGTCAGTCCTAGCTATAAGCTTCCTTATTATAAGAAAAGCCTAGATATAAACATACACACACACACACACACACACACACACACACACACACACATATATATATTTACGTTCACACATGGATACATATATATGTGTGTATATATATAGGCACGACAGAGAGATATGACGAAGCTGCACAGAATTCAGCATATCACAGCTTTTCCATTTGAGCTATGTACAGCAAGCAGAAGGATTTTATTGGATTTTTCTTTTTCTTTTTTTTCTTTTTTTTTTTTTTTTTTGTTACCTTGCTGCTGTAGACAGGAGCAGTTTGGGGGAGGGGAAGGATGCCCAGAAGCTACTTCCTAAGGCTGGGGTGCTGCTGCCATCTAGTGAGGTGTGACTGCCCAGGGACACGCACATACACACACGGCAAGGTGTGGGGATACCTTTGTGTTCGTATGTTCCAGGTAACGCCGGGAGCACCATGCCGCTCTGAAATCAAAGGGGCAGTTTGGAAGCTGAGCCGTAGGACAACATGGCATACAGCAAAACTGCTTGTTTCCCATAGGGAAGCCTGCAGTACAGCCAGGTTACAGCCTGTGTGGGAGCAGTTTACTAGGATGGTTCAGTGAGGCTGTATAAGAATCTGCTAATGCCTGAATATCATCACTTCAGAGAAAATATATGGAGCCATCAGTCCAGGTTATACTAGGGATCAAATTATGAAGATGACAGTGATCGGAGCCTCGCGTATGAATTGTCATGGGAGACCCCAACCCTTGCGAGCACAGTCTGCTCTGACAAAGGTAGCACTGAAATGCAGCTTCCCTTCAAAGACTACTTCCATGGGAAAAAAAAAGATCCTTTCCACACGCAAAACAGCTCTGACCTATAGCTGGTTCCTACAGGTTTAGATCACTCTGCATCAGCCAAGAATAAAAAGCAGGCCAAGAGACAACAAAGTGCAAAATACACTAGCTACCACCTTCACTTGCAAAAAGCTTTGTGATTCATATATCTCATCCCAGCACTGGAGGAACAGAGTATCCCAGGAGAGAGGCACCGCTCTAGGTGGGCTCCATGTCATATCACACAAGGACATTGTTATCTTGCAAAGCCATCCCATCCACACCACCTCCTCGTAGCCTGTCTCCTGGACTCAAGGACTCATTTCAGGGGTGAGTGGGAGAGTCCGGAAAGAAATCCAAATATACCTGTGTGGGAAAGGGAACAAATGAATGACATCACAATATATGAAGTCAGGAAGGTGGTTAGTTTTGAAGCCATTGAATTAAAGCTACAGGGGAAAGTAAAATGACTGGGCATTTGAAGTGCTTGTTTGAGAGCTCTGCTTCAACCCATGGCACATCAAATCTGTTCCTCCACAGGGAGTCCTAGACACATAGTTATCTTATGATGCAGACATTTGGCATATTTTCCTAAATATACTGAAAGACCTAAAGACAATACAGTAAAATGTAGTTTGCTAAAACATCTGAGAACTGATGGAAGAAGAAAGTACTTAAAGTGGTTTCTTAATTACTATCCATGGCTCATTGTGCTGGTTTTGACTGTGAGAATATTAATTTTCTCCATAGCAGCTTGTATGGGGCTGGGTTTTGGATCTACACTGGGAACAGTATTGACAACACAGCGATGTTTTCATTACTGCTGAGCAGCACTGACACAGAATCAACGCCTTTCCTGCTCTCCTACTGCCCCTCCAGCGAGGAGGCTGGGGGTGTGCAAGGAGCTGGGAAGGGACACAGGCAGGACAGCTGACCCTAACTGACCAAAGGGATATCCCATACCATATGGCATCATTCCAGCATATAAAGCTGAGAGAAGAAGAAGGAAGTGAGGAAGTTTGGAGTGATGGTGTTTGTCTTCCCAAGTCACAGTTCCATGTGATGGAGCCCTGCTTCCCTGAGGTTGACTGAACATCTCCCGATCCATGGGAAACAGTGAATTAAATCTTGTTTAGCTTTGCTTGTGTTCATGGCCTTTGCTTTACCTATTAAAGTGTCTTTATATCAACCCAGGAGTTTCCTCACTTTTACTCTTCCAGTTCTCTCCCCCCTCCCACCATGTGGACAGTGAGTGAGCAGCTGCGTGATTCTAGTTGCTGACTGGGGTTAAATCACAACACTCACCAACTTTGAGACTTAAAATCTTCCAGGACTTCTTCCAGTCCTCCAGGACTTTCTGTAACCAGGATCAAAGTGAAGCCATTCAGCAGCCTTCTGTTTTTGCATTATGGACTCCCCACTGATCTACTCAGTTGCGCACAGGCCTGAACCATGCAGAGACTGCTGTTTTAGAGAGGCATATCTTTTGGTTTGCACTTGGATAATCGGTCTTCTAAGAAAATATTCTTTTTCTGTTTCATTCCTCTTTTCTCAAGCTCATCTAGATTCTGGGGGTAAGAGTGCTCTTACACTGCAAAGAATATACTTTTTTTTTTTTAATATATGGAATCAGTCTTGTGCTCTGATCCTGGAAGAGCTTATGAAGATTTAGCCTCATGGCTTTAGCCTAGTAAATATTAACTTGATGGCAAGATTATTCTGCTGTGTAGGTCTTTGCAGGACTAGTCACTGCATTTTGTTAAGTTGAGCATCTAAGGCAGTGCTGCTATGATAATATAGAAAAATATCTGTGAGTACAGGCTACCCTCTAGCCAAAGAAAATGTCTGAAAGTCGTGACATTTTCACTGACAGCCATCAGATTTTTCCCCTGGAAAGATATAATAAAAATCCATAGTCTAATATTCAAGCTTCCCCTAAATCAACCAATCAAGCAACAGTTTCTATTCTATCCAACATGAGTGGGAAATCACATTTCTATCTGAATAAGACACTATAGAGGATAACACTTGAAGCAAACTATTTACAAACCTTTATCAGACTAAAACAATATGCTGAGAACAGATGGCACTCACCCAGAATAAAACCACTCTAAAATCTGGACAGAGTTGTAATGTTTTTAAAAAACAAAAAATGAGGACTGCTTTCAGAGCAAAAATTTTAAGGCAGGTCTTCTGCCAGATCCCTGGAGTAGGTAACTCCAAATTAGAGATTAAATGTAGACAAGACTTTGCCCTCAAAATACATATGATGGTTGCATCACCTTCCACTATAATGGAACTTTTACCAGGCAAAGGTTGAACTCAGAGTGCTGGAGTGAGTGAAAGTGAGTGAAGAAGGAAAATTACTGGTAGAATCATCAGGCTGTCAGACAGAAATGGCCTTTTTCCATCAGAGCTGTGAGGAACCAGGTCCAGCAAAGCAAAGAATCTGGTTTAGCCTCAGAGCGAAAACTAGATTTCCATTTGACTTTCTAGAGACCTTCACAGCTCCTTCACTGGTTTTCTTCCCTTCTCTCCTTTTCCCACCAAGCCATACTCACATTGAACCGTGAGCTATTCTGTGCACAGTTCAGCACCTACAAAAGAGCCACAACCAACACACATATTGAACAGGGGAGGCAGGGGAGTAATTCACCACTACAAATAATTTATACCTGAAGTCTAAGTGCAAAGGGATTAACTCTGAGGCCTGTCAAGATACTGCTGCTGTTTCCTGCACCACAACAGCAGCATCAGTGTTGTTAATCTTTGCCACAGGAGGCACGTATTATATTTTATAACATTATGAGCAATCCTCGCATGCTTTCTAAAGGGAGGAGAGCCAAAAAAAAAAGCAGAGGAAAATAGAAAGGTGGGACAGCAAAAAGAAACACAATGAAACAAACATGCAGCTGAGAGCCATCTTACCCTGCTATATCTGCCCTCCCCTCTAGACACCCCTATGGAGCTATTTTAGTAAGGTTGGCTATTTATTATATTGTAAGCCCTGCTGCTTGATTTATTGGGCCTTGGTTGCCTCAAGGAGTGAGAAAATCTCTCTCCCTTCTCAGCTTAAAACAGAAGAAAGTTTTATTACCATCTCTGTGGTGCACCCTGATCCTTGCTTAGTGATGCTATTTCTGGCACAGACTGATTGAAAAGTGCTGCTGTCCCCCACATGGCTGCTGGTTTGACACTTTTTGACATTTCTAAAAACTCATGCTCCTCCTGCCAACTCCCTGTTGCTTTCTAAACCTTTTTAATCCTGAAGAATGCAAACTAATCTACTGAGAGAAAGAAGCTGGTTCTGGGAAGCAGAGCTGGAAATGTCAGAGTGGTAGAAATGATAAATTTACCTGCTAGGGAAAGAGAGCCAGCACAGGAGAGGGGCTGTTAAGAAACATTGCTGACACTGTGGCCTGTTAATATTATCTACTGTAAAGAAACATGCAGTATATTATTAAGCAGAACTGTACAATATCTTCTTAAAAAAATAATGGTTTGGAGGTAAGCACAAAGCATGGTTAATCAAGTGGAATAAAGCAGTGGTCCCTGAGGAAGACTTAAACTGCTTAGACCTAAGTATAGCTAATAAAAGTTAGCAATTCAAGAGAGTTTCCAAAAGGCTTTATTATTATTGTTGTTGTGTCATGCCTGATCTTTTGAATGGAAAGGTCAAAGAGCCTGTTGTGTGCTAACCTGATGGATTTATTTTCCACAGAGCACTCGATATACACAGAGAACATCAGTGCCCTGAAAGACCTCCTCTTCCCTCTTCTCACTTTCCCCCCTGCACAATTACTTTTCAGAAGGCCTCATTCCAGAAAGAAAGAGACAAAGTTTCTATTCTAACTATAACACCATAAAACAATACACTCCGGGTTGTTAGCAGAGTCTCTTTTCATATTTCTTTACCTTGTATACATCCACAACGATGCATTTAAAACAAATGTCCTCTGTCATTTCTTTGTAGTCACAGCTCTGTACAGAAACAGGTCTACCTTCGGTCAGGCAACCAGGCATCTAGAGACAAGGCTTTCCATCTTGCAGGCAGCAAAATGCAACCTTGGTTTACCCTCAAGCATGCAGCATTACTAGCAGGAAGCTCAGTCAGAAGAAAAATGAGCTGTAATACACAGTGGGGATAAAGGTTCTGAGCACTTCTAAGCCATGCTTCCCAGGTGCCTGGTGACCTTAATTCATTACTCTAACGTGTTGGAAGCAGACATGTTCCCTTCAAAGTCAGATAATTCCCACTGACTAGCTGCTCAGCACCCTTCCAGCCCAAGCACGCCTATCCCCACCCCAGCACGGTTCCTCCCTGGCAGCGTTCAGAAAACCTTACATGCATCGGATTGTAACTGGGGTAATGTTAAGATTCCCTAAATACCACATAGCTTTCATTGCTGTTTCAAGATGCCAGAGGCACTTGACTGGTAAAAGCCCAGAAATACAAGCATTCAGGAGAAATTGGGCTGTTCAATTCTGACTATAAGCAGAATATTTGGAGATCAGACAGTCTGACACTATTTTTTTATTCCTCTGGTATAGTAGAAGAATGGATTAGACATTGACATTTCAACCCAATAATTGTCAAAAATAACTTAGAAAAGGCATCACTAAGAAAATAAAAGTTTCTTTTTAGTGAAAGATTCACCAGTTCTCTAGCTTTATGAACAATACACCAGCAAAGAGCAGAACTCAGCCTTCAACTAGTTTCTTTGTTCCTACTAAAGGGCAAGACTGAGAAAAAATATAAAGACACCAACAATGACAATCTATACAGTGAATACTTTAGATGGCATGCTGGGCTAGCTTTAAAATGGGATTTATATGTATTTTCTTTGACATTTGACAGCATATATTCCAGTACAATATGGAGGTTCCCTGCTAGGAAGTATCCACTTTCGAGAAAAACCTCTAGAAGAACGTAAAGAAAAAAACCATTAAGGAACAGGAAATTACTAATTATTAGCTTGGCTCCATCTGTGTCCATCAAAATCTTGACTTTCTCTTACACTCTTCTCTGTGACAGGTCACTTCTGATGCAAAATCTAGAAAACTACCATTCACTTGTACTCCTGTGCAAATTGAAATAAAGTCCAAAGACCTAATTTCAGTGGCTTTCCATTTTACATACTCCAAAAAGAGCTACCCCAAAAAGAGATACCCCAAATCTATCTGACTGCTCTGTGTGGTGCAGAACTATATCCACAGTTGCCATCTGGCCTGGAAGGGTGTTTGACACTGGAACAGAAGCAGCAACGAAATGTGCTAGCAGTGCTGCTTACTGTTGCAAATATTAGTAATTCAGCTCCATTAAGCTGAAACTTACTGGATTCATTAGAAAAATGACATGTATAGTAGAAGACAGAACTCTGCATTTCCTGCCTGTCAGATTTACAAATTCCATGAAGTTGCATTAGCCATCTTAGGTTAACTGAGGAAGAACAGCACAGAAAAGAAAGCAACTCAGGGGAAAAAATTCAAGAACAAGAATGCATCCAAAGAACTTAGCATGACCCACAGGATTTGCAAAAGTCCCCCTTTTGCAAAGCATCCAGCATACATTTGACCTACTTATACATTCAAACACTGGGATTTTGATTGTCTCTCCATCTCAAGATGTCTTTCAGCACTGCAGGGAATTTTACCCATGTACAAAATAACACAAGACCTGCTGAAAACTAGCTTAAACCCACAAGGGCTAAAAGCAGCATGGAGAGTTTCACTGCAGGCTCAGCAGTGAACTCAGGAACTTAACCTGGAAGTTTACAGCACAAGGTTCAGTTGTCAGCTCCATCACTGGCACATAATGACACCCCAGGGACATTCTCCCTTCTCCTCCATCCTTCCTGCTTTAGGAGCTTCAGAGGAAGATGGTCTCCTCCCATGCCTAGCAGTTCAGCCCTGATATCAAGGGATTGGTGTGCTACAAATAAAAATGGAGGTATGTACAATCACTCTTCAAGGCCATCTTCAAATCTTTTGAGATTAGGATGGCTTCTTCTCCTTCAGACAGTATACTCTTAATCTGTATCCTATTGCTGTGAAGCACACATTTCCTTTGGGAAAAAGAAAATACACCTTCAGCAAATCTAGAAATATCAGGCTGTCGTTGGGAGGAAACAGGTGTGTTACAGAATGTCGTGAGACCGCTTTCTCCAGCAGCGCTTACCAGAGGTGTCCTTAAGTGAAGGACAGAGGGAAGAAAGCTCTCCCGTAGGTAACCTTTTAAAAGGGCATCCTGGCAGTCAGCAGTCATTTGACTTTTGAAGGTCCCTGGGTCCCACAGCAAAAATCCCTCTGCTTATTCTTCCCAGAAGGAGAATTCAGAAATGTGAAAGAGTGCTTTAATTATAAACAGTAAGGGTAAACCCCTGGTTTAAATAAGTCAGTGGTGAAACTCTCCTCAGCTTCTCAAAGGCATTTCTAAGTTGCAGTGTTGGTTTTAGTTTTTCAAGTTTCTGATTTTTTTAAAGGTTTCCTTCTGAAATGTAGGTTTGATATCATCTATGAAGGTGGCTACAATTACTTGTAAGCTATATAATACATACAGTAGCTTGTTATCATATACTAGTGAGTTATTCTCACTATTTTCCCCTCTCCTAAAGGGTACAGGAGATGCAGTTTCGAGACAAAACTTCCATTTCAATTTTCATGTTATTGCCACGCTGGTCTCCTGGGCTCATTTTGGCTTTGAATTTAGAAAACTGAAATTCTTATCTCTCTGACCATACATCCTGTATGATTTAAGTCAGATTCCAGACTCCTTGATACTTTTTTATGCTGCATATGTAGCGGAAATGCAGAACTGAGTTTCTCAGCTCATATATCCTCTTTTGTCCAGACTAATACACTGAAGTCACAACTACCACAGCCCCTTT
Organism: Rhagologus leucostigma; assembly: GCA_013397725.1. Taxonomy (NCBI): domain Eukaryota; kingdom Metazoa; phylum Chordata; class Aves; order Passeriformes; genus Rhagologus; species Rhagologus leucostigma. The sequence goes on along the minus strand of VZTD01001144.1, from coordinate 459,299 downwards.
CCTGACTTTACATAGTGGCAGATTAGGGGGCCCAGAAAATCCATTTCACTCCACACCACTGTGACAACGAAAATTTTAGACTCACAGAGTCTGCTGCAGCTCTGTGGTAAGATTTACAACTTATAATGGTTAGGACACTGAATATTCTTTACCTGTGAATTCCTTTAATTTATCCTTTACTCACTGAGCTTTACCAGTGCTTCCTTTCCTATTAGTTGTTATTAATTAGCCTTGAAGCAAATTCTCCTTTAATTTCACCTTTATTTCCATTGCAATCACCCCTCATACAACAGCAGCCTCTTATTTTTTCATGCTTGGTACACTTATATTGGAAAATGGGTTTATCTACAGAGTTACACAGACTATCACAATTTATAACAGTGTGTTTAATTCTTTGGAACCAAACTGAGCACTAACTGCCTTGAGCTGTTTGGTGGGAAATTAGATTTGTGCTAAACTGCTTAATGCTCTGGGGAATGCAGAATAAACTAAATGTGGCAATTTTATGAGTATCAGAACTTCAAAATGACTATATTTTTATCACTATCACTGAGTTTGGTTGTCATTATCTAAGACTTTTTTTCTATATATCGTTGTCCCAAAATGGATTTAAATAAACAAAATGGGGAGGAAAGCAGCGGGGGAGGGGGGCATGCAAAACATGTCTAACTTAAAACACTTCACACTTAAAATATGGAATGAAAGAAAGAAAGACAATTTGGGAGCAGTTTCATTTAAATTTTACCTTTTAGATAAGACTACATGAGTAAATGTGATGTGCTTTCAGATTGGCAATCTAGAAGTAAAATTTAAATTGAAAACATGGAAACACACATCTATCTTGCTCCTTTTCCAAACTGCAGCAGTAGGACAGATCTCAAATCCATTCTTTCACGACGCTACCCAGGTCACATCAGAGAAAGGAGAAAGAAACAAAGAAAAGATAATAAAATTATTTATGCTCAGCCATTTAAATAGGCATTCCAGCTGACACCACACTAATTCTGAATAACAGCCACTGCTATATGGACAAGAGTTCTTTATTTAAATTCCCAAGTGGTGTTAATGTACTATGATAATGCAACACAATTAGCTCTTTCAGCAAGACCTGATATTACCAAATCTCTTATTGTATGATGAAGTGCCATCTCCATTATGAAATTTCATAAAATACGTTTATCATGTCAAAAAATATATATTTGCAATAGAAGGACAATAGAAATTGTTAACAAGATGATGAAGCTTCTGGAGCAGTAATTATGCGGCTAAAAGGCTGTGACTGTGCTTTTAAGGCAAGTCACTGCAAGCAAGATCCATATTGTAATGTTTTGTGCTGAATTCACTGGCAATTCTGCATTGCTAAATTATCAATTTTCTTGTCCTTAGCAATGCTGTGGAAAGATAAAATACACAATGGAGAAGCCTGGATTTGCAAACAAACACAGCATGTCTGCTGAGTTATGAAAATATAGGAACCTTTTCTTGCACTGGAAGGAGAAGGGCTTGAAAATTTCTATATTGCTTTAGTGTGATGAACAGGCAAGTCAAGCTTGACCCATCTGTCCAGTTGCTGTTGCCAGATATTGGCCCTCATAGAGCTCAAAAAAAAAAAAAATGCTTCCAAAAATATGTTAAAATTTATTTGCCTTTTTTGGTTGAATTATCCAGGAAACTACTTGATTAGGTTTTTTTTTTAATGATAGACCGATGAGCAAAAAATCTCTGCAAGGACTTCACAGTGTTCTGATAGGACTTTCTACATTTTTAAGTCCTTGCCAATGAACATGTTTTCAAGTAACTGGAGCTTTTAATAGGATTACCTATAATTGGGATCCATGTCATAAAGCCTACTGTGACAGGGAACAAGGAAGAACTGAGACAGAAAAACAAAAGTAAGACTAGGCTAGGGTATCAAATATATCATAGTTAAATGACTATATCTGGAGATCCATAAAAACCTGAAAATCTAAAAAAACACAAGGAAAAAACTTGTCCTACCATGATTTCAAAAAAGTGTATGTACAGCATAAAAAACTGAGTCTGTAGAAACCTGGACTTCTACATCAGTGCCTTTCTTGGAAAGAGATTTGAAGAACCAGATGCTGTCCTCATACAGACAGATAATTATGGAGACTGATATACTGAAGCTTTAATAAGGGCTATTTGCAAGGAATTAACTCCATTAGTATTTCTAGACTCACATCATTGGAAATTATTGTTAAATTATGCCCTTTCCTGTCAGATGCATATCTATCAGGGCAGCAGTTTTCATAAAGCCAATTTTAAATTTTGGGCAAGGTAGGCAGAGTCTATTGAAAAGCAGAAACATTTAATGAAACCAAGAACAGTACCTGTACTGTGTATGTAGATTGAAATCTTCAACCCATCCAAGTTGTTGAGCAGTCAGAAGTTAAAAGAGATTAAATGCATTTCATTCTTCAGTGTATAATGGAAGTAATTTCTTCACTGCAACCGGTAAGTCTGCAAAAGTTTTCATTAACTTCTCTTTACTGCTGATAAGACCTAGAAGAAGAGAACTTGTCCAGCTGCTGAGACAAATTGTTGAGCTGTCTTTCTGGTGGTTTATTATTGTTACTTTTATTGCTGTTTTTGTTGTAGTAGTTATTATTTTAAACATATGATTACTGCTAGCAAGTTTATTAGTACACAATATAAGTTAATAAATTAATATTATACATCACAAGACTTGGATAAAATTAAATAATCATATTACTAAAGCATGATTAAGAAGAGGCAAAATCCCTGAAAACAAAATCATAATTAAAATCTGTGTTTTAACAATACAGCGTGAACTTCAGTGTTTGGAAGGGCAAGTGGAATGAACAGACATACGTATAGCTGCAGGTACCACCAATCAATATGAATCATTCCTGCTTGAATTCTTACGCTCTTTATATGGTTTTAGCACTGTGGTGAGCCTCTCTGTGACATCAGTAATACTGTTCATTAAGCAGCATACGATCCAGTTGAAGAGACCAGGGAAGATCAATCACCACTAACAGAAAAAAAAATCCAAACCAACACAACTGCATCATTGTAAGTCTTCTTTTAGGCTATTTCAGTGATATTCTGCAAGTCTGCAGAGTTGGACAAGAGGAAAAATTAATCATTGGCAATGACAGAAATAATTTTTCATTTTGGAGATTTAATTATTTTAAATCTCTATCCATATTTATGTCTAACTAGTTCTCAAACTAATGAATATATGTATTGTACACAAAGTTTTCTATGTAGCTTTAACTCAGGCTTGATTTTACATGTATCTTTAAAATAGATTTCACTGTTTCTATGGTACTTTGTGAAATCCACCTTTCCAGATAAAATTTTGATAAGAGGCCTTTGCCATGAGACTCTTCAAGGTGAAGCTGAATATGACCATTTTTTAGTCCTATGCTTCCCTGACCCCAGGTCAGTGTGATGAAACATGGCAGTTCCCTCCAAGAAGAACTGGAAAAAGCAACACTGGCCACCTCTCACAAGAGTCTGATTCATGTATTTCTAGGATAGGCCCAATGCAACAAAAAAATTAGTGACTGAGATTTTAATAGAAACATCTTCATGTTTTTTAGTCTCTCAGAAGGAATTCTCCACTCTATGTAATTTTGTCTTGATACCATGGGAACCAGCTGGATCCCTGTGTTTTCATACCATCTGTATGTGATCATTGAAACAGGCACAGAAGTCCCACAGCCTGAGTGCTGTGCACTTCTGGAGTCCTCTCCCAGGAATGAACTAATGCTTGAGCTAAAGAAATGGCTGAGACTGAAGATCACTCCAGATGGTGCAGTCCTGAAGGCAGCAAAAACACAACTGCAAGAATGTGAGATATAAATAAATGTCAGTTGAGTATAAAAAAAAAATCCAGACATTGAATATATTTTCTTAATGGTGTTTACAAAGACACCCAGAGAGATTTGAGATACTGCTACATGCCACTGGATTTCAGTTGGAAAGGAACCTCCAAGGCAGTATCTTTGTAGATAGTATCTTGTATCTTTATCTGTACAAGCAGCACATCCCCACAGGAACAGATTTACAGACCGAAATCTCTGATGCTGAAGACCTGACATCCACACTGCATGAATTTCACGGAAGGTTTAGGTCAATTTAACACCATTCTGGCCCTGTGCAGTGAAAGCTCAGCTTCTGGGTGAAGCTTGCAGGAAGGTTCAGTCTGCACCCTCTGGGGCTTCTCCCCAGTGCAAACCCAACACAGCAAGGTGGGCAGCAGGGAGATTGGCTTCGAAAGCAGAGTGAGGGCAAAGCCAGCAACTCCTAAAGTGGACACACCTAACTTGCTCTGGCACTGCTAAGCTGTTACTACTTAATCCCTCCTCTGTGGCTATAGGAAGACAAATGCCATTGTGAATTCATCCCTGAATCTCAGTCTAGTCTTAAATTTAAAGAAAAAGTGGAATTTTAGGTATCCTCTCAGACTGCTTCCTAAGTAGTGCCAGTGTGCACATAGTCATTAAGTCATGGGCTGAGCCATGAAGAAAACAAGGATTTCACGAACTGTCCTGGAAACATTCCTGAAAGAAACTGTATACACACTTGTTTTAAATCATTTATGTACCACCACCACCAAAAATATTTCAGGAAATATTTTTTAACTAAAATTGCTATTTTCCTCATCAGTTACACTCAATGGCTAATTTTGACTGTTCCACATGTCACAGTATCAAGCAAACAAAACCAATGGTCAATTGCAGAATATTTCATTTGGAGGAAATATGGGGATTTGGGTAATACTCAGAAAGAACTTTTTTTCCCTTGTTTCTCCTCAACTATCATTTTTCCAGAAAAGAGGGAGTAATTTCTAATGCACTCAGAAGAAATCTGTCTGAGCAGTCAGGGCTATACTTAAAAACATATGTGAATACCTATGGATAGACACGAGTGCCTGGAATAAGTCATTGAACCCCAGTGCATGAGAGGAGCCCAACTCAGGAGGAACTTTAGGGGGCTCTCTCAGAATCCTAAATGCTTGCTTAAGTTATTGGTTACTTGGATCACGAGTACTGCAGTCAGTCTATTCTGGAGGAAGGAATCCCTGAAGAGAAAACACAGTTTTGATGAATTTCCCCGTTAATCACAGCACTTCAGAGAACACGGAGCCTATCCCATACAGCCACACAAGACAAGGCCCTCCTCCGGGAGCATGCCACCTCCTCAGCACCCCTTCAGTCTCCAGTCCTCTGTCTTTAAGGCATGTTGGGTTCCCACTGGACTGGTTTCACATAAAGCAATGCTAATTGAAAGACCCTTCAGGTTTACTCTAGGAACTGAGTTTGTCCACATACCTTCAGTGGAAAAAGAAACTTGGATTTAACAAATTTTTTTTTACTCTTCTTCATTTATCATTTACAATCTCTGGCTCCTAATGAATATAGGTCTATATATAACTGCATTGAATTTATGAGATATGTTGCAGTATTAATCATTTCATGTATGTCAAAACACATTTTGGAAGCTTGCCAAAACAATATATAAATTTCTGTAATTTTAAAGGGTAATAGCAGTGAAATACTAAACACAGCGCTGCAGCAATGAGCTTCTCACACAGTTCTTCCTCAAGATCCTGATTTAAATTCTGGTTTATCAATAAAAAAGCACTTCCAGCTTTGAAATTTTAATTTCCTTTTGAAATAAAGGTCTCATCTAGATAAAGCTGGTGTTTCTTGCCTCTCAATGCTCCCTACTTTCATTATACACATTTTTTTCATACATCTGCTAAATCCTATTTTCACAAGAGAAAAAAAATTTGCACCTCCAATCATCAAAGCAGCATAATTTAGGCCTTTTTTATGTCAGTCATGAATTGTCTTTCTTGTGAGCTCACAATGTCATAATATTCTTTCTGATTAATGAGAATCCTACAATTACAGGGTAGGAACCATCGTGCTGTACTGCAGAGCCTGCCTAGAGGCAAAAATTACTGTTAATGCTAATGCGTTACTGGAGAGTTAGGGGTGGAATTATTACTGTCAGCAAATCCAAAGGGTCTGCATCCACAAGATGGATGGCTTTTGTCATTTCTGGAATGCAGTTCTGGGCGGCCAATGAACTTTTGCATTGGACCTCACCTATTCCCACTGCCACTTTTTGCATTCTTGGTGCCCCTGCACACATTATCTGGAACACCTCTGCCCACCTAGGAGGCTGGCAGATGAGGGTGAAACAAAAAAACAAAACGGACCAGTTTCGGTCTTCAAAGTATAATCAGCTTCCCTCATGCAGATGAAAGACAAAAAACAAATCAGTAACTACTCAAATCAATCCTTGAATTGTTATAGGCAGTTTGTTTCCTTGTTAGTTGCTTACAATGCATTTTCCCACCTGTAATCACAAAAAAATAAAAGCAATTTCACAAACCTATATATTTTATGGTACAGCCAGGGTACTTATCTTATACCCATGTGTGATCCCTGCTGTAGAAAAACCAGGGTATTTTCTACAATTGTCTCTGTGACTTAGATAACTTAATCCTATGACTAAATGGGAAAGGGATGTGACATTTTATGTGCTGCTTGAGTACTTTTCAAATTTTGCTCTCAGCGTTTCTAGAGACTACTTCAAGCTTTCTACTGTTTATTATTTTTCCACATCACTCAGTAGTACAAGTATATACTAAAGATCAAAAACATAGGACATGAAATCTGAAAACCAATTTTTCCCTTTAGAAAATAAATACTCAGGATGGGAATGATTAAATAACGAGTGGCACAAGTGATGTCAAAAACCAAAGTCTCTTTGATGCTGCACTTTCAGAACACAATATCATCTTCCTTGAATCCTCCTCTTTTGTCACATCTCCTTATTTAATTTCATTCTAGTAGGATGTATCGTGTTTGAACAACTCAAGTGGGAAGGCTCATTCCAACTTCCAATATGTCAATGCCATTAACCGAACACATGTTTTGCTGTGGAAGAGACTGGCTGATGTAGCAGTGCAGTCATTATTCAGCAGACAGACATCCAGCTGAAAGCCATTAACCCGGAGAAAACAAATGACTGCTCTCAGGATTTACCCCTCCAGGTTTATGCTGCTCTAAAGAAAAACATTTAGTCCCACACTGCAGTTCTCCATGTAAAGAGCTTTCTTTACAAAAAAGCATCCCCTTCGAATGAACGAATCAGTTTAAATATATCCCTTAGTTTGGAAAGGCACCACATATATAGAAAATGGTTCTAGAAAGTAGGTGAAAGCAGAAGCAAATAACAGCTTAAGGTTGTGAACAAATATTACACTGTTTTCTATCACCTAAGGAGCTTCAAGCAGTTAGGAGGGGGAGAAGGAACAAAAACATTCTGACCTACCACAAGCTCTTTGAAGCTCTGGTTATAAGTAATAGTCTGTGGTAAGTAGGACTTCAAGAGACTAGTTGATTCAGTAGCATTTCACAGTTATTAAATATATCATAGAAATGGTACTAGCCACAATATTTTAAGTATACTTAGTGATCTAATGATAGTCGACAATCAAGATTGTTAGGTAAATAAAGTTCCAGATTTACAATGTGCTGATGTTGCTAATATCAGTGAGAGTTTCTTACCTAGTTGAACTAGCATAACTAAGATTATGGTGGACTGCTCCATTTTACATGGCAAAATTACAAGAAGAAAAGTTCATGTCATAAACTCCTAGCAACTCAATATATTCCATGGAACAAATGAATTGTACAAACAGCAAAAATATTAATAGATTTTTTCACTGGATTTCTTTTCTTGGGAAGTTTCCTGCAAAAGCTCCTGAGGAAGATGAATAACCATCTATATTCCTTAATGGTTCTTGGTAATATAAACTATGGTTTTGAAAATGTAAATTGATACATTGACTTTTCAAAACTCTGCAAATCCATTTCTTTTGGAACAAAAAAAAAATCAGACAGAAAAATGTATTTGAAGAGCAGGAATGAACATAGGGGCCTCACAGTGAGTGACGCTTGTAGACCACCTATTTCAGAGCCTCAGTTCTGATAAATGTCAGTAGTGAATCTTTAGAGATAGTACAATACATGACTAGTGAGCATACTCATGCCTTGCCTGTCCTCTAAATCTTGCTAATCAGCAGGTTAAGTGTTCCTGAGCCAAAAGTTGTATTCAAGGCCATGAATAGCAGCTGTCAGTGGACTGAGTTGCTATGAACTCGCCCACCCTCTTTTGAAATCCATTTTGAGGAAAGAATGATGCACCAAAACCAATAAGCAATGGGTGCATTTTGGGGCAGAGCAGCAAATGTCAACCACTGCAACTTCCCTCGACTCAGTACAGCCCTCCAGTCTATCAGCTCTTGTCTTGGGAAATACAGCCTTTCTCCTAGGGTTAGCTAAAGAGATTCCTGTGTCCTCTGTTAATCCAATTGCCATTTGCATCTAGCAGTTACAGTGCAAGCATTAGAAAGGACTCTCAAAACCATCTCTAAATGCACTGTTAGAAGCCACTTCTTGGCTAACAATGTCTTCTTGTTTCCACTGATGTCAGTGGAAATTCCTTGCAGCTGCAGCAAAGCAGGACGGGGACGGGCAACTGCTCACCTCTGCTTAGTGGGGAGAAGCGATCCGTGTCCGTCCTGTTCCTGGCCTCCACATTCATCATCTGCACTCTGTAACACAGATGTTCATCCTTATGGACCAGCATCTCAGTCCTTCCTGTTGCACAAAGGGATGAACACCACAGCATGAACTTATTTATTTCTACCCCCACCCTTGTTGCAGACAATCATCCTGAACAATTTAATGCAGAAGTTTGTCAAGCTTCATCTTCAAAAAAATTCAACCATCCCATTCCAATATTCTTCTGAAGGCTGTTCCACAACCTTCTGCAGGCTGCCTTCTTTTCCAGATGGCTAGAAACTGTCTTCTAATTATCAGCCTGAATTTATTCATGGGGTCTATTTGTTCTTCTGCCAGTATTGTTTTGCAAAACAAATTGTAGTCACTACTGAATTGGGTTTGGATCAGCAAGTTGTAACCTAGAGATAAAAGGATCACTGTATTTCATTTGTTTATTGATTAATTTCTCTTATGGTTATTTTAACAGAAAATATGCAGTGAAGTGTTGAGAAATATAAATGAATGACATTGACAGTTAAAATGATGGCTTACGAAGTTACATGACAATTAGCAGTCTTCCTAAATTATAGTTTAAATTATTACTATCTAATTATCTATATATGTATATCTCTATGAGCTAATTATCTGTAGCTTGTTAAATACGTAAGTGTTCTACAAAAATTTCAGTCATTAATAATAGAGTAATTTAAAATTTATCAATAATGTGCTTTGAGTTAATTACATAGAAAATAAATTTATCTCACATATTAACCTGATGAACTGATTTGGCTTGTTAGAAGAAGCCTTGTATTTTGCTGATGTCTTTTCTAGCACCTGAGCTTAACCTTGGTCATCTCTGGGAGCCGTATTTCCCTGCTCCTACTCCTGATCCTCCATGGTAAGCAGCCATCCCTCACTCCACTGCCCACCTTCTCCTCTCAAACAGTCATCATTTGCCTTCTTCACCTTCTTGGGATGCTGATGGATGGATTCACAGAAAACAGCTAGACTCCATTATAGTCTTGTGGCTAGAACCATTCTCATGGAAGAGAAATAGACTCCACTGTCACTAATCTTTGTACTTTTTCTTTACAGGTTATAAAAGATTTTTGCTTCTCCAAAAAATGCTTTAAAAAAAAAAAAAAAGGTAACAATTCCACCAGTTTTCCTGAGACCTTCTCCCACACCTGTTGGAAAAAATGATTTTGCTTTGCCTTAAATTAAAACAAAAACTAAAAAAAGAGGATGACAGTATTGAGAAAAAAGAGGTATATACAAATAGTATTTTCCTCAAGTCTGAGTTGCATTAGTAGTGGGCCAGCATTTTCTTTCTTTCAAACATTCACTCTTGAAACAGGGTAATATTCCTAAAGGTATATTTGTATATACATAGTTACCTATAATTTCATCACAGACAAGTAATACATAATACCAAGATAAATAGTAACAGGTCACTGAATTAATGGCTTGGTAATTTTTTAGAAATTTTTACAGATTATCTTGCATTACTTTTTGCCAAGGATAAAACACTTAATCCCAACTTCGAATCCAACATTTGAGTAAGTTTTGCACAGTCTCTTACTAAAAAAACATACCACCTCTCTAAGTTTATATTTGCTGTTGCTGAAGACAACAAGGAGAAAACAGAGATTGCTGCATGACCACGAGAAGAAAGGCTGACCCTGAGCTTTTGCATTTCCAATGGAATATAAGTGGCCTCAGTGGAATAGAATTCAGGAAAAGAGATGGATTTGCCCTTCCCCCTCCTCCCCCAGCAATAAAAAGATTCTGTGTGTGGTTTATTTTGCTCTTTAAAAAAAAAAAAAGAAAATCTGCTCCCCATGACAGCATGGATTGCAAATGCAGTATTTCAATTGGAAGATTAGTTAGCTTTCACGGGAATTAACAGAGAGTCCCATCATTCACAGATGACTTGGACAATAAAATATGTTTTCTGTCATTAATCTGGCACCAACTGTCTGACTGGTCACCTACAGAGAGCTGTGAGAGATGGGAAGTGAGGAACAGTCATGTTTATTCACCAGATAGTACTGTGGAAAACAAACAGAAAATTATCTTGGGAAAACTGTAGGCCACAGAGAAGTTCTTGTCTGTTCAACGCAGGGTGCAAGGTTATTAATGTGATTCCTAACAGCTCCTCTCTTACCCACAGTTCAGGGAAGGAAGATATTTTCCTCTCATAGGAGGAAAGAACGGAAAAAAAATATACAGAAGTTTCATAAAAGTACAAAGAATAAGCACTGACAAGTCTTTGAGGAACTACTTATTCATTAATAATATTTACTTAGCAAAAGCAGATGTTCAAATATCAGCTTGCCAGTGTTTTAATACAGAATCTACTTTAATGTTATTACAGCAAGCCCTCAATATGGCTGTAGACCAGATCGCTGGGTTTAGAACCATGCCTCTGCAGGAACTCACTTTACTCCACATAGACAACTTGAGAAGGCACCAAGTAGTTGGAGAAAGGACTTCAAAAGTGGTTTGAATTTAGGCTTTGTTGCTCAAGCACAAGCAGTTTGTTCAGTGTGAAATTTCCAGTCCCAAATGCTATAAGAAGACTCAGGAAACGTGTTTGCTTGGCAGCCCAAGGGTTGCAGTGTGGAGGCCGGTCGGCCTGTGGAACAAGGGACCAAGAGAGTCCACTGGTGGGACAGTCCCAAAACCTAGAGATCTTCCCCAGGTCAGGGAGGCAGAAAGGGGTTGCCCCAGGATGCTTTGTTTTGTTAAGTTAATGTACCGCAGTTCTGCTTCCCCGGTTGGCCCGTTGGCCTCCCTGCCCTTCTATACCTTATATGTCCCTGCCCTAGAAAGTTCTTCCTTCCCTCAGTGCTCCCCCATTGGCCCTTGCTCCATTGCTACTCCCTCAGAGTTTCCCCACTGGCTCCCGTACCCTAGCCCCACCTGTGTACTGCTCCTGTGCCCTCAGACCATTGGTCCCTGATGCTCTCCAACCCCGTATATAAAACCTGGACCCTACCATTTTGTGGTCTTTGTCCCTGGACCCCTTCACCTGTGTGGCTGGAGTAAACCTCTCTCATGGAACTGTGTATGAAGACCCCTCCTGCCTCTCTGCTGTTGACCCACCCCTGAAGCTATCTGGTGTGTGCGAGTGTGTGTGAGTGTGTTGGCCCTGCCGAGCAGCTTCGTATAGGAGACACTTCTAGAAGGTTGCAGCACCCACCATCCGCTCGCCACAACATTGCAGTACAGTACTGTAGGCAATTCTCAGAAGGCAGAGTTTGGGAAAATTTATTAAAGCTGGCTGAAAGTGAGTAGAACTAAAACTGAGTTTTCGGGGTGGCAAACCAGTACTAGACTTCACCACAGCCTGGTCAGCTGAGCTCCACTTGACACCAACAGGTTTTCTGACAGAAGAGCAGAAGCCCATGTTGGTTGCTCCATTTACAGATTTCTGATTTTGAAGATGGACAAAAGCTGCCAAAGCAGAAGAAATAAAGAACTCTGTACCTGTGGAGTTTGGTTCTTCAGCCATCTCCATGATTACATAGCTGTGGATGCTTAGACTCGGCTAAACCTTTCAGCAGGACTCCCCCAAATCCAGATCAAAAGCAACCGGCTGGTCACACATCCAGAGAAAACCAAAATATGCAACAAGGAGTGCAATTTTGCATCCTACATTACAGAACACTCTGCTGTACTATGTACTCCTCAGCAACATTACTGTATGCTAAAACAGGTGGAGATGGGCACCAAGCTCAGCAGTAGCCAAGATATTGTGTATTTTCCCTGAAGTACAGGATGGCACTCAGCTCTGACCAGTTGTGTGGTGCAGGAGCTAAGAGCCTAGGGGAGATCGTCCCTGCGTGTGTGAGGCACTCTGCACTTTTCTTTTTGACTTAAATGAGTGGTTTTTGCCAAAAGTGAGAGAGAAGACCTGCTCACAGTGAGTGATGGTGTTGGCCAGATGAGTGCTGAATATAAAAGAGGCTGTGAGTCCAGGGCCTACTCCCCCCTCAGACACCAAATCCTCTCATATGGCTGACAGGAGTTATTTTGCTGCCCTAGCAGTCATTGACTCCAGGGTTAGTCCTCACAGAAGCAAGAGCTCCCACCTGATCTTCTTATGGTTTTCTATGGGGCTACCTTCTCCCACAGAAAGCCCATGAATAGTGACTGGTTTTCAAGTTATCAGTCAAGACCTTTACATGAAAAAAAAAGACTCTAAGAGGTTTCCTGCTAACTTACTTTAAATAGGAAATAAGTACTAAGCTGCAGCAGTTGTGGCTGATTTTTTTCACTGCACCTGTAAAGCCTTGCAATAAAGCTACTCGTAACTGCACTTTTTTTTCTGTTCATTATTAGCATGTACTTGGTGAACTAATTTTTCAGTTCTGCAGGATTAATTGCAGCACTCTGAACGAAACATCCTATACAACAACAACTGAGTATGTGTGGCAGTGTGTGTTCAGTCAATTTCTTTTCTAAAACATACATAAGCACAGGAATGTTAGCCTTTTTTTTTTTTTTTTGTAAAAACAAATCCATTTAAGAAGTTAGAATGCTCCATTCTAAGCAAGACAAAGTTCAAAAGAGAATACAGTGAATATATCACCAAGGTACTAATCAACACTTTTTTTTCCCTTCTAGGAAATGTATTTGTTTTCTTGGAGACTGAATTTTCACTAAAACGAAATGCATTAGTGAGAAAACAATTTTGCACTGTGGCTTTTGTGGCACTTACAGACTATTCTACAGTAAAAAAAATAACTGAGAATTTTGAGCTGAATAAAATTACAGTCTCAGTCGAAAAAAAGGGAAAAAGAAAGGAAAAGAACAGTAGAGGATGGAGTTTTAATCACCCCTATTCACTGGCTTGGCACAAGAATGTATCAAAGGTAGGAAAAGCTCTATTTTTTGTGAACTACAATTAAGTATCAGAAATCAAAATAATGCTTGGCTTCATAGAAAAAGTTATTAGAATAGTAATGCTACACTCTTACGCAGTATTTTTTTATCTTTAGGTCTCAAGGCTGCTTATAGTAAATGCACATAAGTGTTGTTCAATAGTTACAAAATGCACAAAGCTTGTTTATAAAATACTTCTTTTAAAAGTGTTCCTCATCCTTTTAAACACACTTAGATAAAAATGTGACCCACAAGGCTTAAATTGCCTCTTGCTTGCACCAGCACATGGAAGATTTGCCTGAATTAATCCCACAGAGACCTCAAGTGAACCAAAACAACTGAATGGCCCAATGACATTTACAGAGAACATTAAAAGGATAGGGAATCAAAAAACTGGCCCAAGTATATGGAAATTAATAGAAAGCTCTCCTTTTTATTCCCATCCAAGGTGAGAAGGTGAAATACCTACCAAAACAATTGGTTTTGGGAACACACAATATCCCTGAAGAGAAAGACCTCTACTATTGCACATGTTTAGAAGTTAGGAAGACAGATATGGAAAACAAGCAATCAGATCCCTAAAATTAATAAGGCTTCCATACAGAAAAAAGATCTTTCAATTGTGGGACTTCCAGTTATTGCCAAAAGCTACCAAACAGTTTAAAGACAAAGACAAGGTGGGAAAGAAGATAAGCACATCTGTGCCAATACAGAGTCAGAGCTGCAAGGGCTTTAACCAGAAGAAAACACTTTCAAGAGGAATCACAGCAATCTAAATACTGAGAAACAGAAGTTTCACTACTAACCTCACATACCTTTGAATGTCAGTCTATAGCAAGAAGCAGTTCCAGGCCACACATTAAGTTTCTAAAAGTTCCTTCAAGACGTGTATTGTACCATGCAAAGGAAAGGAAAGGCTCCAACTAATCCTATTTTCTGCCTTCTTCAGCTGCCACCTTCAGACAAGGGCATGTGCACATTAACCAGTGCTCTAGTCTTCCAGGTGTCTAGCTATGGCAGCATGCTCTGCCCAGTAACACATTCCGGAAGACCCAGGTACACTTCAGTAACTTAGCTGAGACTAAATTTGGCTAACACTTCCATTGGGGAAGTGGAACAGTTCCATCTCAGGGATTAACTCTCCAGGGAAAGAACGACTTTATAGTATCTAACAGGACATCCAAGCACAAGAACAGTTGCTATTCTTCAGACTGTTCCTTAGTATTCTTGTAGCATATTTGTGGGCAGATTAGGAATACTTCTTAGATTTTATTAGGCAGAAATTACATAGAGGCATGAAAAATATGAATTACTATCTTCTAAACAAAACAGTCTGATGGCAACTGGAATCCCACATCCTCCTCTAACTGGTCAGGCCAAAGGTGTCTCCTGTTACTGAATTCCTGATCCATTTGCTCCAGGTTTTGATGTCAAATGGACAGTAGGCTCACCCGAAGTTAGCAGAAATATTTGGGATTTAGATTAAAGGCTTACAACAATTACACAAAAGTTGTTGAGGTTCAAAAGCTTTGCCCATAAGCCAAGCAAGTTCTTGGAATTTAATTCTACTGGAAAGCTTTTAGTAAGGAAGACTGGAAGACTCATCATCTTTGTGAAGAAGATGGGTAAACTAACCCCACAAAACAAATGGACTTGATGTAAAGTATGTTTCCTGCACGATTAACTATGCAAGCAAATCTATCATTGACTTAATAGGAGAAGGGTGAGCCTGTAAACTAGAAAGCCAATGAAATGTTTCTTGTTAATTGGATCTTCCTTCTCTGGAAACAATATCTCTGATTTTTTTTCTTTCTTTTTACAAATGAAGCTGGGGGTTGCAACTTAGCAAGTTCTTTAATCATGCAACTAACCACACTATCCATTATGTACAGCGTAGTGCATATTTGATCAATAGCACTGTTTTTGTTAATGCTATATCAACTAAGTAAGTGGGGAAAAAATGCTTCACATTTTGTGGGTATTTTCAGTTGCTGAGTCAGAAAACAAAATAAAGTCTAACATCTGCATTTATTTCTTGTTCAGTAAAGCTTGCATCTCCCTTCAGGACTAAGAACAAGCAAACTGCTGCTAACCATGATAATTACACAGTACTCAGCATGGTGAGTAGAATAACATTGTAATTGTCCAAGGGTTTGAACAATTTGGACTGATTTTGTATAGTGTATAATTTACAGTAAAGATTCAGAATGTGTTTTCTTTGCTCTAAGAACATTTTCATCCTTTAGCTTTGGATCATTATGCATGAAGACAAGCATCTACAATCAAATTCAATCCAGATGAAGAACATCTGCAAAAATAGAACAATTTATTTTATTGACATTTACATTTACATAATTTTATCAGTGTCTGATTCTGCTTGTGACAGTCAAGGTAATATAAAATAACCAAGACCCCACGGAGTCATTCAGACAAAATAAAAGCATGCAAACTCTTGAAATTTTACCATCATCAAAACAAATTAGTGACAGTGACTGAAGCCGGGTGAAAGGACTCAAGAAAATATTAACAAGTTCCGTGAATGCATATGGTTTACTTTCCCTCGTGAGGTCAGGGTCAGACTCAGTCATATGCAGCTACATATTAAGACCCTCATTCTGCAGAAATCTAAGTGTTTATTTTTACACACTGAAGAGTTACTGTGAAGCAACTTGGACTAATAACAATTGAGAGCAGTTATAAATAAGGTCCACATAATTTCTGAGTATTAGATGTGGTGGTGCATAGCAGTGGGAACAATGAGTACCACGGACATCGTCATTGCCACTGCGTGTAAAGCAGCAGCATGACCTAAAAGTGTTCTAGTTCTCAGAAAGAAATGAACAGTTCATCACTGTGAATGTACAGTATCATCCTTTATGAGACACAGACAAAAATCTTCACAAAAATAATGAGAATTCTTAACAATGGTTGATTTTATATGGCTTTTAAAGACCTAAGTTTTTCCTTTTTTTCTTTTTTTTTCCTTTTAATTTTTGTTTGTGGAATTGTTTTAATTGGCGGAGGCAAGGAAAAAATGGAGCTGATGGGAGGTGGGGGGGGGAAATGTTTCTCAGTCAAAAACTGTCTTGAACATTTTTGTTCTTGACTTGAAATGGAGAATTTCCCTCTCAGAGATTCCATTTTATTCTCATTTTGGTGGAAAAAAAAGAGACACAAAAACTAGTAGGATTTTTTTTTTCTTTTGTTAATGTTTCATGGCTGCCACCTATAAAATGGAATAAGAAATATCTACCCCAAAGGACTCCAGTGGAAATTATATAACCACTATTTATGGGCCATTTTCATGAAAGAATTTAAGATAAATATTCCAAATACTGTTACAAAGTTCTATCATATCATAGAATAATTCTAGCGGAGAACTGTTTCTAAATCACAAGATTGTTGCCAAAATGACCTTTCTAATGCTACTGAATTAGTTCCTATTAGAGAAACTAAAGGGGTCATCATTCCAGTTGCCAGGTTTATAATACCCCCTCAAAACAGCAGTAGGTTAAACACTAGATCCAATGTCTGCTTTGCTAAAAATTAGGCAGGAAAGATATGTAATAGAATGTTCAAAAATTTCTACATTAAATGCCTTCCAATGTTTCTTCTGTGCTAAAGGTAAGACTTTTAATTCTACTACGTAAAACTGAAAAGAACCCCAACTTTTTAAATTAGCATTAAGTCTAACAGCTGGAGTAACTGTAAAAGAATTTAACTTTACACTTCTGTTTTATATATCTGGCCTTCAAATGTGTCACACAAAGTCCTTGAAAAGTAAGATTCACAATATAATTTTTGACAAGCTTCCTATCAAAATGGGCATCATAGCAGTTTCTGGACAAAATGTATCAGTGCTCTTTTATGCTTAGACAGCCTTATCCAATACAATGAAGAGGGAGGCAAAAAGGGAATTTATATATGAGGTGGTATCCTGCTTCTCAATGTTAACAAACACTACTCAGATCTGGAAGGCACGACTGTGAGCTCTTGAGGCTAGGAGACCTTCACAGTCAGAAACAGATTTTTCAATTAATTCAATATTCATCCTTATGATGCACTTAACACTGTAATATTGCAAGTCAAAACTTCAGACAAATCTCAGTTACCAACAGTTGGTCTGACAAACTTTAAAGCAGATGCTGCCAAATTAAACAACAAATAATAAAAAGTAAGAAAATGGAAGAAATTAAGGGTTATTGGCTTAAGTAAGTTTTCTCCTCATTATTGTAATTCTGGGGAAATGATTTCCTTCTTGTCCTACTTTCATCACTGCCCACAGCTCTAAAACAAGGTGATGAACCACTGTGAACAGAAGACAACCGCTTGGGTTGCTTTCCAAACTATGCTTGGCTTCTGGAGCATGGATTTCAGTGTTAGCTCTTTGAGAGAAAACTCAAAGCACAGATGCAAAACTAAATCGTCCCACATTGGCTTCTGTGCTCAGCAACGGTGTTTATCCAACACACATCAGACACAGGACTTCCTGAATTACATCAGACCCACAGCATTTACTCAGCAGGAGGTTAAAAACTCCTTCCTGAGAAAGGAGAGCAAGACAAAATGAAAGACAGCAATCACATCCAGGCACAGAACATCTTGGGAAATGCAATTCCAAGGGGACATGAGCATGACACCTTTTCTTGTCATAAGCACTAGTATCAAGAATGTCACCATAGGCCACACTCCCTTCTGCTATTGCTAAATCATTAGATTTACCTATATATTGGTGTGTATATATAATATATTTGCATATTCAGTGATGGTCCTGTATCAGGTCCTGTCCTTGGGTGAATTTTTTGCAGAATTCTGCAGCAGTCCAGGTGAAGGAAGCAGACTTTGCTCTCAACAACCAAAACACAGAATCTCAAGAAAGAATAAGTTCATAAACAAGTTACCAAACTAAACTGCTTGTACACATCCTTTTTTCCATAAAAGGACAAATTTTATTTTAATGAATACACTCTAGCCTGGTGCACCCAGGACACAGGGCTCCCTCTCTATCCCAGGAAGCTGATGTATAGCTCTCAAAATGAAGAATGTACCACAACTGTGGAGGACAGAAAGTGGGAGGGAACACCTCTCCCTCCTACTGAATAGCAGTATTTAAGAAGATGTTTCTGGACACAACAGGAAACCAAATTTTAAGTTGGCCAAGGCTAACCTTAATACAAATAAAATGACTAACATAAAATAGAGGTTTTTATAAATATCATTTGCCTCCTTGGCTGCAGAGATAATTGAGTAGGACTTAGGGAATATGCTTTTAAGACACCCGAAATCCTACTTAAATTTTTTAGGTTCTCATTTGAAGTCTGTAATGATTCTCAAATCCATTCCAGAGAAGAGAATAAGAATCAGAAAACCTGGAAAGTAAATTTCCCAGAGCTCCTCATGTTCTGTCCACATCTGACAGATTTTCTGTCAGGAGGATTTGACTCTGTATTTGCTTGGTATTTCCATTCCATTTCTCTAGCAACACTGAAGTTCTTCTTGCTTGAGAAAATTCTAATCACAATTTTAAGACAGTCCACAGTGTTAAAAAAACCCAACAAAACATACTGAAGTTCAGGAGGGTTGGGATCTAGTCCAGAAAACTTGATTGCAAAGCACAGTTTTATTTATGTCAGCTTTGCAGAAAGCAAAATTTCAAATCCTGATAGAAGACCTTTATATCTAGGTTCTACATTAAGCAGTCTGTTGTCTGGAAAATTATGCCAGTGAAAAGAAAACTGTTTTCTTAATTATCTCAACCCAGTCTAACCCCCATGGTATTCTTTTATTTTTTTTTTAATGAGGCTCAACCTGTGCAGTTCAATGTGTGTTTATTTTCTTAAAAAGGGGAAGGAGAAAGACTGGGGGGGTTTTATTATGTCATGAATATAATGGAACCATGAAGAGGCTTTTTTTTGGAAGAGTTTAAGGATACATGCAACAAAGTATATCCCAAAGGACAGAATGCAAATGCTCACAGAGAGATTTATCCTGATAATTTTTTTTCCAGGATGTGATTTTTCTGGGAGAGTTAAATAATCCTTTGATGTGGACATTCAGTAATGGAGAGTTTAACACTTTGCTAGGTCACCGCTACATTGAAAGGCTAAGTCAGGTCAGATACCCAGCTTCAATAAGTCAGCACAACTTTACCGAAACACTTACTCCAACAGAACTTCACTGTTTTACAGTAGCTAAAGGCCTAGACACAAATCTTGCAGAAACAAAACATCCAACTAAAATAACCCTCCTCTCCATTCCTAGAAAAGCCTGTATTTATAGGTACTTTGAATACACAGGAGGAGGTCAATATATTTTTGCCTTCCTCACTCATGAAAGCCCATTATTTTTATGAGGTTTAGTTTTAGCAAATGAGCTTGAGGCAATTAACTTTCAAACCCATTTGGTAAACAACCTTATCCTCCATCATCTTTCTCCTGAAGTTAACTTTTTCCTGTTTCGTGCAACATCAGTAGGAGATGCACCATGCCAAGCCCACCTGTCCACTTCCCTAAACACAAAACTTCTGAGGTTCAGTTACGTATTCAGAAAGGAATTTGAAAGAAAGAGTGACAGTAGTTTCTGTAATGGCAGAAAAACAGGAAGCATGAAACAGAGAGAAACCAGTTCTGATTTTTTTTTCAGGAAGCTACAGATTGTTCAACAACTGACTGGCTGAAGTCACAGAGTGCTACGCATAGACCCCCAACAGAGAAAAACCTCACTTGCTATGTTAAAAACTCTTTTTTTTTCTTTTTGCATCTCTCCAGAAACCAAAAATGAGCTATTAGAAATAGCACATCTCTCCACAGCAAGAACAAAGAGTACCACAGGTTGCTCCTCAGCATCTGATTTTATCCTCTTGGAAGCATTTGATGCAGATCTGAAAGCTTCTAGCTCACTTTGGAATGTTCTTTGTTTCAAGAATCTGTTGTATGTTGTATTATTCACTGGTGTGTTTTGTAATGCTAGGCACAATACAATGGGAGTATTTCAAATTCACATGAAAGCAACAGAAGCTAACTTTGACTTTAAAGCCATTGCGTTATTACTGCAAAGGTGTATTTTGAAGTGATTACTCAAAAATGAATCAAAGGAAAAGGTATGTTGGGCACTGGATCTAATGAACATAAATCTGCAAGGCAGTACAGCAGAATGAGGATTCTGATTTATACATATTTCTTGTTGCTACTTGCACTTCTGACTCCAGATTCAAGTGCCTAGTATGCCTTAGAGCCATGATTCTTAAAGTTAAAATAAATGTTAAAAAATATATATAAAAATTAGTCTTTGTTACTTTTGAACCATGCATGACTGGTTGCACGCAGCACAGGCAAGAGAGGCTCCATCCAAGGCTCTACAGAACAGTCTTGAGTGCAAACAGCAGGCTGAACCAGACAAATCAATTTTTTGACGTAAGTAACACATATAAAAAGAGTAACAAAGAGCCTCAGCCACAGGCCACCAAAAGCGTTGGAGCCTTTTTTGCTTTATAGATTAACATGGATTATGACAAATGTAAGGCTTTCATGAATTCACAAACTTGGAAGGAGTTTGTGCTGAGTTTTAAGACATTGACTTTCCCTTTCAATAGCATTTTAGGGAAAAAACTATTAATTTACCTACTCGTTCTCATTGTCAAGCATTAAAGTTAGAGCCTTTCAAGGCAACATTTTTCAGTGTTGAACATTTTTATACATTCCAATGACTTTTAAGACGTGCTGTTGCTATATTTCCATTACAGCTGTCCCCCTTCCTTAAGGTATGTATATATGTACTCGACTAACTAAAAGGGAGATTCGTGTGGAGCAGTTTGTATGTAATCCAACATTTCAGCATTTTCAAAGTTTTCTGGAGACACAGCTCAGCTCGAATGCATTTCCAGTGAGACTGATGTAGTTGAAAGTAGGGAGATAGTATGAGCCTAACTGCTATAACACAGCACAGTTGTCCCCATCTGTTTGAATCTATAGTTTCACTAAGTGAGGAGCAAAGAGGCTAGAACGTGCATATACAATGGTCACAATATGTGCAGTAAGGAACTTTGTCTGGAAGGACCTTGTCACAAAGTGTATGAGATGCTTTTCATACCAGATAATGTCAGGAAAATATGTAGGGAGACAGCAGGGAACATCATCTTAACTAACAGTGGAAAGAGGAGAAAAAGAGATAGTGTTGCACCTAATGGTGAAAATATTTTATTTGCCTATGATAGTAGCCTTGACTTTTCATTTCAATTTCATTTATTGAATTTCTTTGTACAACTGTTCTTAGAACCATACAAGAGTCTAAGTACCTAAAGTTAAAACTTTATTTTTAAAAATTTTAAAGAATTGAAATGTACTAGTCCTATTTTTAGTGCTTTGAACATTTTAAATAACCTTGACACCCATCCTCCAAGAACTCCAGTGTATCAGTTTTCTACTAGAAAAACCTGTCAATCTATAATTATAGAGGAATGTGGGAGATCCTATGGCAATTGGCTTGTACAATTTCCAGCATTAAATTATTTTCCTTAACCTGACTTCAGTTGTTTTACGATCAAAAATAGCCATTTTATCAGAAAAAAATCTCTTTTCAGAGCTTAAGTATTTATGATATTATTCAGGCAAATACCAAAGTTACAGAGTAGTAGACAGGTTGTCTTCCAAAGGCTCAGTTCTGTTATACTTAATTTTGCAGAGGCCAGTGGTATCCTTAGTATGCATCAGAAATGTGGACAAATACCACTGACACTGCTAATGCATCTAGATTTATACATGCAGCTGACAATAGAATTAGACAGCAATTTTTTTCCTGAGGTTGTTCAACTTTAATTTATCAAAACAGACATTTTCACTCCCTCTAATCATCCATTCTCACTGATGCTTCTCAGGCAGGTAATTTATGCTGTTATTCACATACTTAAAACTTCCATCAACTCAGTAAATATCCATTCCTTCAGTGATAAATTGTGCTAAGAAAAAAGCAGCACAGCAATATCAAAAACAATTCTCAATTCCATGATGTTCCATCAGAAAGAAATTGCTTCATTTTCTCCTTACAAAATAATCAAGAGAAAACAAAGAAAGTGAACATCCTGAAGAATGTAAAACGTAAAGTTGACACAGGCCTAGCATATGTTGTTTAGAAAGTTATGATGCAAATGTAAACTGGAAGAGACATCTTCACTGCAAGAAATTCACAAATAAACAGTGATTGCTCCCTAAAGACTTCACACAGGTAGAATGCAAAGGTAGGACACATTTATAGAAGGATACATATGATGAAGAGGGAAAGAGAAACAAATTATATGGCAAATGAAGCAGATCCTCTTTGTCCCACATTTAAAGCATCACATCCTGTGAAATTTCAGCTAATAGCCATGAAGTCCAGAAAATGAGTTCCATATATAGGACAGAAAAGGCGTTTGCAAACCTTTACAGAAATTCACGTCACAGAATGACCACATATACATATTAAAAGGAAACTTAATCTACGAAACAGAGTTGCAACAAGCTGAAAATTAATAGTTCCACTCCTGTATTCTCCCAAGCCAGTCTTCAGCACTCTAAAACATTATGCCAGGAAAGAAACAACATGTGCTGGGGATCCCACTATCCTCCATCAGGACATAGGCTCCCACCTCATGTGCGTGTTCCAGGGAAAATACTCCTGCTTACTGTTGGACACAGACTTAGGTGGAATCCCTGGAAGGACTAAGGTGAATTTTATAGATAGCAGCTGAGCTGAAATAGTTTTGAGGTGGCAAAAGCATGTCCTACTTAGTTAGGATAAATACGTGAAACCTAAACATCAGGACCACACCGACACAGATAGCAAATATATTCTTGGTTGTTTCTGTGCCTTGAGTATCCAAGGACTCCGAAGGCTTCTGAGTAGTGGACAAGAAGTGCAGAACCTGTGGAACAGAAAAAACTGGAAAGAAACTTCTGTACCTCCATTTCTGGATGGCCTCAAATTGCCAGCAATAAATATGCCATCAAAATTAAAATGTCTTTAAATTTCCTGAAGATCAGGAAATGCTAAAATATGCTGCACTAGAAGCAGTAAATACAAATAAATTTTTCAATTTTCATTTGAAGGACTACATTCCACCTTAAGCAGTATAGTTATGTTGCTTCTCATTTCTAAGCAAAATTAGACCCTGTTTTGAATGTTCAATAATTACTTTCTCTATTTTTAATTTTTGGTTATAGATGAGCTTATACATTTCCTGGGAGGTTTTTTTCTTGACATCATAGTCAAGTTATAATGCCTTATGGACCACAGCACACAAAAAATGCTGCTTAAAACAAAGAGGCTGTAAATTTTATTACAAACTTGGTGTGGGGTTGCTAAGGCTGAAAACACTCAGCATTTTTTTCTTACTAACAGCCTTTAAAAACACCTGTATAGCTGGAATAAGTTTTGATTTATGTAAGCAGTGAATGAAAGACTAAAGCACATCTAGGACAGAGGAAATGCATTATTTTCACTTTTCAGAAAAAAAGGAGTGTCAAAATACCATATATACAAGATGTAGTATATTGCTTATACTGTCATTATTTTCAGTTGAACTGTAAGGCTATGCACGTCCATCCTTTTCCTCCTCAGTCCTTAAGACTTTGAGGTTGCCACTGGTGCTATCACTTGAAATGCTATCAGAGATCTAGGATCTCAGTCGCTCATTGGAGGAAGTGTTTTGGAAGTTTCCAACCCGCTTACCTGGCAGGGACATTCTTAATCAAATAAGGCTGAGGATAACAAGTGGGTGTAGAACTGGAAACTCCTTCCATGCCCAGAGAACTTTACATTCCCCACCTGTCTTTCCTATATAGCAGTTCTCCATGCTAGTGTTGAACCAAATTCAATGAAGGGGAATGATGCTATTTTTACATAGAAATATGCATCCTTCTAAGTTTCAGCTTCACATTTCTCTGAAGAAAGAATGGCTCATGTGACTTAATTCTACAGGCAGCTGAGTGTAAAATCTTTTCTGTCATGCTTTATTGTGAATGACAATGCTTATAATATCTCTGTAAGATGTAATTTTTTCATGTCAATAGAAATTTGATATTCATAATCTAAGCAATAATTATCCTTTGTAAATGCCCTTGTTTTTGACTGCCACACTCATTATGGTTGTTTCAATTCACCATCTTCAGCCTGTAGAGAAAAGAAATGCAGCTATTTATTCCAATGAAGAGAGGAGAAAAGAGATTTTTTTTATGGAAGAAATGTAAAAAGCTGGGGGGGTTAATACAATTAGCCTAGTGCTTGAGGCCTTTCCTATCTTCGAATTTATTTCTAGTGTTCTGAAAAAAACCAAAGATGTATTTGCATCAAAGAGGGGGAGATTCTAACTCTTTCATATGTAATTTCATTTCTTTGTTATACTTCTATCTGTGTAATTGTGTAGGGTGAACTGTACAACTTCCTCTTTGAGTAGATTCTTCACTGAAAATAGTTTACCTGGTTGGAGAAAGGCAATTGACTTTGATTTATATGCCCTAACTAAAAGGCATGGCATCCCATTGTTCTGTATAAGAACCCATTCGTACAGAATACATGGTGGAGGGTGAGAAGGGATTTCCTTTCAGCTGCTATTGAACAGCTGACCTAAAGCCTGAGGACTCTAAATTGATATTTTTAGCATTATACATGCAGGTAGCTTTGCCTTGTCTTCTTACATTGTTACACTTAAGGCTGCAGGGAAAACATACTCTGCGTATTATCCGGCTCCTAAGATGTACCTGCAGCCATACATTATTTGCAAGCAGGCCTAACTCCCACTTTTCTATTTTATTCATTACCATGAGTTATTGGAAAGCAGACTTTTACTCCCATTCATCATACCTGTGCAAATTAAAAGTCATTTCAATCCAGCATACACAATAGGCAAGTGGGAAGATGTGGCCTGCTGACCTACAGCCGGAGATCTCGTAGTCAGACATGTCTTCCATACTGCTGTCTCTCCCCAGCAGGCAGCTTCCTGGGATGCTGTCACAACAGGTTTGGCAAACCTCCTGGTCCTCTGTTGTTTTTCCTTTGTTAAAAAACCAAAAGTTCTAAAAGAAGCATAAAATTTGTACAGTTTACACAGAGAGAGAAAAATAATCTGGTTTTTCATCCATCACAGAGATTACTGTGCTGAGGTTCACTGGGAATTAAAAAACTGTACAAGGCAAGACATCCTAATCTCTCCCTCCTCTGAGATTAACTACATGTCTGGCTGTTTTTCCGATACAAGTCCTTCCTCTTTTCCTCTTAGTGTACCCCAAATGGCAGATGAGTTGAAAACTTACCAGAAATATGAGAAAAGGTAAACAGGATAACTCTCACAGTTCTCCAATAGGCCACTCTGGTAGGTCTTCACAAAATGGCAGCTGCCTCTTCTAGGAGTAACTTACCTCTGCTCAAATGGGTCCCTTTCCATAGCAGAGTTAACCATCTATAAAGATAAATCAATTGCAATAATTAGTAAAACCGTACTGTCAAAATACATTGCATGCAATCCACAAATAGGATGTTTACATTTAGTACCTTTAGCTGAAAGCAAAAGAACTGTGTTCCAAAAATGTGGTGCTCCTGAGGTTTTCTCCACACTCTAGCTTGGTAGGATAAATGGGAAGTGGAGATACTGGAAATAATTAAAACCCCTGCAAACTACTTTCTGCCTCCAGGAAGTGCCAACATCATATGCAGACTCTGGATCAGGTTGCAAATTTTATTTACTTCTCCTGTGCAAAGTGATTTCCCTTGATCACAACAAAGATTCCAGCATCTGTCCCGACACCCTTGCTTTCTTGGCTCTTTCTCTCAGATGAGCCACCTTCCAGCAAGCAAATATCTGGTCACTAATCAGTCCCTTTGGTGGCCTTGAAAGCTGCAAGAAAGGCCATTATGTGGGAGATTTGCCCACAACAGTTCCTCTGCCTCGCCTGATTCTGATTTGCTCCCAGTGCTCCTAGTGCTTTTGATCTTTTTTTCTGTATGTAGTCACTTGTTGTTCACTGCCATAACTGTACATTTTGGTCTCCTGAGAGGATATAACCGGACTGCATGGTGCTGTGTGTCATGCCTCATCCACACAGCACGCTCAGGAAAATTCAACTGAATTATCCTTTCAAGTGGATTAATTGAACCACATTAAAAGCCTAGCATAAATGCAACCTACATTTGTTTTAGTATAATTTGTTGCAGAAACAAATTAAGCCAAATTAATTTAGGCCATGTTTTTGCTGGGTTTTTTAAAATATGTGGCTTCACAGGGCTGTAATATTGTTTACATGAGGTACATTCAGTTTATACCTTTGTTAGTCTGCACAGACAAACCCTTACAATCCAGGAATTAGTGTCCGAGACAATTTTCCTATACATGCAAGTTCAGGATGGGGGCAAGTTGCTTGATGAAAAAAATCAAAGCAGCCAAAGTACTGCTCTCAATTTTCCATTCAAATATGGCTCCCTGGACCATCAGTATCACTGTATGGGGACTGAATTCCCAAATTCTATGTGCCTGTCTTTGACCTTATAAGATGCTCTTCTCCTGGAAAAAGATGCATATCCAAACAAATAATCTATAGAAAGGAGGGGAAAAATGTGGCATAAAGTAAAGGAGTGGAATGCAGCCAGAAAGTAAACACAGGTAAAAGAAATACACTGTCATTTCGGTGGGAAGCAAAACCAGTGGGATCCTCTCTGTGTTAGTTCAGTTAGACTGAACTAACCAGAGGGTACAATGTGGTGAAGGAAGAGAGGGAATAGAGGAGAAACATTAGTTATCTTCATACTTACTTTTAAAGTTAACAAATATACTCATCCATGAAAAACCTGGGGTGGCCTGGGAAGAGCTCCAATAAGCAGCAGGCAAGGAGCCACCTTTGGCTTGAGACACCAAAATGGAAAAAAAAAAAAGGCCAGGAAAAAGAAAGCCCTCAACCGAGATCAGACTCCCTAATGCACTAGCGGGCAACCATGTCAGTCTGCAAGTTCATTACAGACAGGAACAAGTCCCCACTGGTGAGAAGGATTCAGACGCAAAACATCTTTTCCAGTGACAAAGTCATCAAAAGCCAGAAGCATCCGTTCCCGTGACACCAATGGTTTTTGAAGAGAAGGTGCTGGGCTGCAGGGGGAGCTGTGCACCCATCATTTCAGTGCAGCTGTTGATGAAGGGAATATGCTCCTCCAACTGACAGTGACATCTCAGAGGTGTGTTCCTGTAGCAGCAGCAATGCACAGACACCATAGGGCTCACTGGAACCCTATTGTTACTTATATTTACGGCTGCATTTATTCTGTAGGTTTTCCAGCAGCTCTGTGAGTGCTACGCTGAAAGTGTGCTCACAGACACTACAGTTTTGTCTCATCTGCACACTGTATTTAAATTGAACTGATGCAGTACTTCCATTCTTATTTAGCACAGAAAATCTATCCTTCTTCCAAGGTGAAGAGCCAAGCTCTGAAAAAAATACATGGTTTAAAATACTCATTAACTGATGACTACACCTTCTTCCAGATTGCAACGAAACGCCTCTACCAGCACAAAGAATGCCCAAATGAATAACTGTTTAATTTACCATCAGTATCAAGGAGATAAAATGTCTAAAGATTGCTTTATAGCCAGTTGCTTCAAAAGAAATTTAAATTTATAGTATTCATATGGCCAACATACAACTGGTAAGTAATGTTACAACAGGAATGCATCAATAATACTTGTATTTGGAAACTGAAAAAGTTTTACAGTGACCTATGAGTCTGTAGAACATGCAGTGTGTCTGCTAATTTTGCCAATCTAAATTTATGTGTCATTTAAACAAAATGGAGCAGAGAAGCCAGCTTAAAAAAAATGCAGTATGTATTCCATTTAAAAGGTAACTACGCAGCCTGGATGTACTTGATTCAGTAAATTCTGGTACAGATATGCTTTTCCTGCAATATGCAAGGAATGTAAGGTAGGACGCAAGCTATAGGAGGAATAGGAATGAACAGGAGGTGGAAACAATCATTATGGTCATTCTTATCTAAACTCATAGTTATTTATGACTTGGATACATTCATCTAAAGAAAAGACTGAGTTGTTAGCAGTGGAGGGTGTTTTAAGTGATCAGCTCTACAGACACAAACTTAACACACAAGTGCTTGGATATGACACTGATGAAAACTAATGTAAAAACCTGGCTGCAACAACATTCATCAGAGTGAGCAGTCTTGACAAGACCTCTGAAATCCCGTGCTTCAGCTGAGAAAAAACATTGCTCTTTACTGGGTTATGCTAAAGCACAAAACCAGCAGTTTGACCACATATTTTCAGCCAAATGTTGCTAGACAAGAAAGCTAATAATTTAGGCATTTTGTGACAATCTTCTTTGAGCCAGGCCTAATAGAAGGCTGAAAGGAATCATGTGATTATACCAGGAAAAACACATAAGTAAATACTCTAGAAAAATTATTAATGGAGTAGAAGAGGCATTACAGCTGGACAGTCTCTGAAAGCTTATTTGTCAAGGTTTCTTTCCTGTCCAGTTGTTATTTAATGTCACTTGGCAAAACTCTGTTTTGACCAGAGATCACAGAAGACTAATTTACTGACCATTTTCTCCCTTTTTTCCTCAAAAGCAATTTTCCATATTAGTTTAGTCCCAGTACTGTTAAAATCATTCATTTAGAGAATCAACAATGGAGAACATGTAAAGGAACTATTAAAAATAAATATAAATCAACATGAGCAGATCAAGCGATTTTAAGGAGGAATTAGCAGTGCAAACATATGACATTCACATTTAAATAGGAGAATGCGGAGGTAACTCTTTAATACACTTTACATGCATGTGGTAAAGGGAATGTACAGGGACAAAGAAACATAAATATTCCTTCACATCCATCAAACAGTACCTTCGAGAGGCTGATGATTAAAAATCTATGAGGGCATCTCAGTCTCAGATTTGGTTGCTTTGTGAAAGTGTCGCCTCCTTGGCTTCTACACACTTGGGCATATCAGTCGTTGTGGTATGGACCTGTAAAAACTAAAGCTTGCTTCTGCTTCAAAGACAGATGGAGAAACTACTTTGGTTTCCTAACCATTAGCCTTGAAACACCATCTTGATCATGCCTGGGGCTTGGGGAAGAAGAATAAACAGCGCAGCCCAAAAGCAAAATTCAGATTTTGTATGTTCCTATTAACTGAGAGCAACAAGAACACAAGCTGGTGCTATATCTTGTTTCTTCAAGAGAAAGCTAATTCTTTTGAATAAGATTTGCAATAGTTTGCAGCAATAGAGCATTAAAGTAGCATGTGTAGAATATGTGCAGTAGGAATTGATCAATGCTGCTCTGATGAGCAGCAAAGGGCCATATTCTTACATGACTCCACCAGAAACTGCCTGGAAAATCACCAGAAAAAGAAAGTATTGGCTTACCATATAAGACTGCTTCCTACTTCATTCCTACTTCCCAGATATTTCAAGAGCCACAGAAAAATATACCTGTAAGGGAAGAAAAAGGGTTTAATTAGCTTATGCCTTGAGACATATTTTTTGGTTTTACATGTAGACCATGCGTTTCTACTAAGAATCCTAGACATTTTGAGGACTAGCTTTCGGTGCAACGTTCAAGAAGAAATACATGGGAAAACATTTTAAGGTTGCCCTGATTGAAGTTCAGAGAGAAGTAACGCACAAGTTTCCCTATCATCCTCAAATGGCTCCTGTCTACGCAAACACATCATGCTTATCACCAGGGTATTTTAGCAAGGATAATCTTTTTTTATATGTTGATTACACATTAATGTAGCCAGCCAAGGACAACAGATTTGCCCAGACAGAGTCAATAAATCTGAAGAAGGGTCTGGAGCACAAATTGTATGGGGGAGCTGGGGGTGTTTAGCCGGGAGAAAAGGAGGCTCAGCAGAGACCCTATCACTCTCTACAACTGCCTGAAAGGAGGCTGTAGCCAGGTGGGGATCGGTCTCTTCTCCCAGCGACAGGACAAGGGGACATGTCCTTAAGTTGCCCAGGGGAGGTTTAGATTAATTGTTAGGAAAAAATTCTTCACTAAAAGGGTGGTCAGGCACTGGAATTGGCTCTCTGGGAAGTTATGGAGTTACCATCCTCGGAAGTGTTCAAAAGGCATGTGGCTGTAGCATTTGGGGATATGGTTTAGTGGTGAAGATGACAGTTCTGGGTTAAGTGCTGGAATCAATGATCTTAGAGGTCTTTTCCAGCCTCAATAATTCTATAACTCTATGATTAATCCTGCTCTCTCACTGAGAATTTGGATAGTGGTTGTGGTAGAGAAGGGGGGCAGATAACAGTTGAGCTAAATGAAGAGAATTTCTTCCATTTCTTATCCATTCTTACATGTTGCTCCACTGTCGGTAAATACATGCTGTCCAAGCAGCCACCCATTATTTCTCTGAGCCCAGCTCTTACTACACCAACCCTAGACTTAAAAGCTGAACAAACTCCTGTTCTCCATCAGGCCACAACACTTCACCCACGTATAGTAGGAACTGGCTTCAGTTTCTCAAAAAACACACATGCTGCTAATGAAAGCTTCCACTCTTCTGCCAGACCTCCTCACACCTGCAGCTGTGGCATCTGATCTTACTTGTCATTTTAAGGCTTTCCAAAGCTGGAGATGTCTTTTGGAAGTGATGAAAACCCAACCAACCAAGCGCACACATAAACATACACGCCATCCTGCTGACCAGTTCCTCCTTGTTGCAAGTCAACTACTGCTGCTGTATCAGGGGAAACTGAGGAAGGTAACAGATCTATCCTCCCTTGTTCTTCTTGTGAGTGACAAATCAGGGAATTAGGCTCAATAGCCTTAGGCTTAATTTACCACTGAGGATGTCAAAGTGTCTTACAGAGACTGTTCTTTTAGAGGTATCCCATTCCTTGCCACACTTCCGTTTACTGTGGCTTGGCAGGTGCTCTGCAGCTGCTGCTGCTCCACATCAGGAAGCAAATATCCTCCCTTTTGTGTTCCAGATGAAGAAAATGTAGCCTATGAGACACAATAAGAGATTCCCCATGGCCACTGAAGAAACTAGGAATGCCATAATGGTACGCCAGTTAATGCATGGGGAGAGAGAAAGAGCAATAGAGCACTGAAAAAAAAAAAGAGTACACGCATCTGATATATGTCTGATAAATGATTGCCTTCCCACAAGACATGCGGGAACAACTGCCTTAACTGAGTGTGTAATGCCCCTTCCCAGAGACAGGGCCAATCTGCCTGACGGATGACACTGAGCCCAGAAATGCAGGAGCATTCTCCTTGGGCCATGGAGCAATAAAGTCTCCGCACTAGAGTTACTGCCGCTATTAAGAAGAGGTGCAGGGCATTAATTATATTCACAGTAGAAACAGAAGTAAAGCCTGTGGTGTAGCAGTATAATAGTATTGAGACTGTCATTTCCCAGTCCAGACTCCTCTAATTAAGTCCCAGCTGACTAGCTGAACAAGACTGTTCAGGTCTACAGTCTGGATTTCAAAGGGGGAGAGGTGAATAAATAAATAAATAAATACAAACAGTTTAATTTCTC
Source organism: Rhagologus leucostigma (assembly GCA_013397725.1). Taxonomy (NCBI): domain Eukaryota; kingdom Metazoa; phylum Chordata; class Aves; order Passeriformes; genus Rhagologus; species Rhagologus leucostigma. Next base: position 427,301 of record VZTD01001144.1, on the reverse strand, counting down.
TCCAAGTGAGGAAGGCCACGTATTTGGAGGCACTTGTGGGTATTTTTATTTGAGGAGGCTGGTAGATTGTTTTTACCTTGTAATTGTCTGCTGTCCTATTTTGAAATTAATTGACAGCGTTCACTCCATAGAACCTAACTGACTTTGAAGTCCAACTTCGTACATCTTAGGCTTACTTTCCATATTATTACTCAAGATCTGCCAGAGAATGAGAGCACACGAAAAATCCCTCCATAACCTTGCTCTACATCTCCATGTACTGATGATATCTAATATTCAATACAGGACTATAACAACCCACTCCTGACAGCAGGAAAGAGCATCACGGCACCTTGTATGACTATTTTACTTCCAGTTCCCAGAAGTGCATGTAAATTTGATGAACAATTCTGCACATCTTGTGCTGGTTTTCTTTCTTTTCTTTTCTTTCCCTTTTTTTTTTTTTTTAATGGTACAAGTGATCTACAAATTTCTGCTACTAATTTGATACTTTCAATGAAGAAAAATTTTTGAAAAAAAAAAAGAAAAAAGAAACTCCAGGGGCAAATTTGGGAAAATTTTAAATTTCATTCTCTTTTTAAATCTACATACTCAATGACATTTCAAACTAATAGTTTTAAACCTGCTTCTGTTTACTTTGCTTCACGAGGATGATGTTAGCTCCTCCTTATTCTTCCATTTGCCAATAGACTACTTCGAAATAAAAAAAAAGAAAAGAAATTACAAAGGTGAGCATAGGTGAAAAGAAAGAAATCACCAAGTTTGGAGAGAAGACATTCCCTTTTCTTTCTAATATTTTCATTTTACTTCTAATTTCTTGAATAGAGTCCATTCATGAGTTTACCTTTCTGTTTGCCTCCTTTTTAAATTTAAACTAGTTTTCTTATAGGTTTATATATTTAATTCTCTTGGGGTTGCTGAAGAAATCATTAGTCAATGGTTTATACAATTGTAATTTCATTTTCCCAGGTTATTAAAAACTAATAGCACTCCATTTAATTAGACTATGAGATGATGAGAATCCACTTAAAAGTTAGAAATAGAGTTACAAACTGCCTATCTTCTTCCTTACTGCCAAGCAAGAATTTATAATAAATCATTATTCCTTTTAAATGAATTTAGTAATTACAAAGGACTTCATTCTTCATTATATTCACCATAGCTATACATATTTCCGTAAGTTATCTCATTTATTTGTACCAAGAGTACTATTAAATATAACATTAATTTATCAGAGCAGGGTATGGAAGGAAAGAAGCCCTTAGAGGATATTATTGGTAATGGTCTGAAACAAAGGTTTTTGCTTATCCAAAGAATGAGCCTCTGCAAGAACCGTCAGTATTAAGTCTCACACCACAGTACGGCAATGCTGTAGAGTCCCGAGGAAGGGCACAAGGCACGAGGCAAAAGAATGATTCCTTGGCCACATCCTTTCCAAGTGATGTTCCTGTGCTGAGCCTTGAACTAGATGACAATTACTGTAACCTGGCACACAGACCTCTTTCCCTAAGGAAATGAACCAAGACCTCCAATTTATTTCACATAGCCTATTTAAGGGTTGTTGGATAATAATGGCCTTCAGTCACTGCCAACCCATGGTGAATTTAAAATAGTGACTTAGAGGGGAAATGCTCTATGTCATAACTCCCTAGGCACATGATCCCCTCTGTCATGCCATTTATTAGGCAGCTTGGCGCTGGCACCACATTTATTTATACCATAATATTTCATGCTATATAGTCTGAGGTTAATAAAGTCTCATTAATAGCTCCTTTATGGACTACCTCTTTATAGGCAGTCCCCATAAACCTCTCCAAGATTTCATTTTACAATAATGGCAAAGAACCTCACAATTTATTTTCGCCCATCCAGTTGTAAGGACTGTAAAGCAACCCAAAAATGGGGGAAAGAAAGGGGTAAAAAAACGTAACAGGAAAATAGTTATCTGTGGTGCAATGAGGAGAGGGCAAAGAAAAATGTGGCTATCTAATAGGCAGATATGTTTTCCGTATGCACCAGACTACACATTCTGTTGGTAAGTCCAATACTTCAAGGAAAAACCTGAATAAGGATGACAGTGATTTTTAGTTTTCTCTTTGTTGCAAAATTCTCATTGACTTGGCTTGGACTGGAATTTCTCCTCATACCCTGAGCAGGCTGCTGCTGTCTGGAGTCCTCCAAACTTCTGAAAAGCCTTTCTCTCGAGGTCTTTGATGCAGTCACAAGAGCCTTTGAGCCAGTCACAGAGAGCAAAGTCTTGGTACTTTCTTATTTGAATTCTGAATATCACTAAAAATTGTTGATGCTTTATAAAACAATAAGATTTCCAAGGATTGGGGACTGAGTGTTTTTCTTTTGTAAAATGTATGAGCTTTTTAAAATTCTTCACTATTTGGATTTAGTAGATGCTCAGAACTTCTTTCTTAACCTGTTTAATATCAGAACAGCTCTGGAACATCCAGAAAAGAAAATAAACTAATAATAAATTTACTTAAACTAATAATAACTATAAACTAATACATCAGCTGAAGTGACTTCTTAAAATGTGTATTAAAAAGGAACACATTGGACCTTTTAAGGTAATAAAACAGTCACAGCTGAAGCAGTGTGCCAGAAGGTCATGGCAGGAATAAGTTGCATTTACTTTTCACGTAATGAAGGACGAGAACATCACACTCAGCAGTCCCCTGTGAGACAGGACAAACTTTGCCTTAGTGCATATGTCATTCTGAAATAAATACACAATGTCTCTTCACCAAAGAAATCACAGTCCAAATAAAGGAAGCACAAAGAAGTGAAAGACAAGAGAAGCAATGAGAAAGAAAATTATTTGTCCCGGATCAACTTGAAATCTTCTGGGTCCTATTCTACACCAAACCTACAGGAGAAGCGGTCAGGTCTATTCTGATTTCCTTCCGTATCGCCATTCCTTCCTGCTTCTCGCCTGCCCCAAAAATTAGTGTTCACATGAAGATGGAATTTAAAGGCTTTGAGACACAACAGGTAGACATTACACCATTTGAAGAAGAGCTACATATATCAGTCAGTGCTTTCTGTATTTCTAAAGTGGGATTAAAGAATTATAAAATGCTTATTCCCTCTCAATTTCATGCCTATATATTCTTTATATCCTAAAAAAATTTTAAGTTTTCACTGAAAAGTGGGTTATGAGTTGAAAGATTACATATTACTTCAGAGAAAAGGGATGAACTTGACAAAGAAAACAGTCACACATGCGGATAGATAGATGTCAGAGCCTGTGAACACCATATATTTTGATGTAAAGCCCATATTTGAGATTTCTGCCGTATTCAGTTATTTACAAAGTCAGAACTTGCAAACAGTGACAGAGTTCAATAGGATTACAAATACTAAAAGAGAAAGATAAAAACAGGTGTTTCTCAAATAACATCTATTAGTCAATGAATATCTAACACATATGCATAATTTTTCAATGGGAGATCACTGAGATCACACACTGAAATTTAAACATTTAACAATTAAATGCTCAGTCAAAAGAGATGGGATTATTTATATATGAAACTGAAAGCTCATATTTACTGTAGTCTCTCATCCAGATTGTCTTATGTCTGTAAATTTTATATTAATAAAAGAGACCACTGTATATTGATTCTGATCTCTATTATAAGAATTTCAGGAACATAGAAATCAAGATGAGACTATTCTCCCTACCAGATAGCATATGCATGATGATTTACTGCACTCCAATCCAGATTCTTTCTATCAAGTATCTAACTTGCCAAATCCCAGTGATGGAATGACAGTTTATGCTGAGAGCTTCAGTCTTTATGTTTCTCGTGGTTGGGGATTCTTGTCTTTTTTTCATATGTTTGGGGGTTTTTTTTAACTCATATTTAAAATCATCTAGATGGGAAGTACCTTTGTTTTTTGTTCTGTGATTGACAAGAACAGGTATGAACCAGGCACATGGAACTATTTCACTTTGAAAAATAACACTTGCAAAAGTTTTACTAAAGATTGTGACTTTCTATGTGCTTCCTTTTTTTGGATGTTCTTCCCCCTTTTTTCATGGCTTCCAGCCTTCTAATAATTGTTTCAAAACAGGTATTGCATGGGAACTGTCCATCTCCTTGTGCAATAAGATGTTGTAAAAACTTAACTGCAGTCAGAAAAATTTCAGTTCTTGCTGACTGGAGGCACAGGCTCAGATTTTGAGTCATAAGACTGACATAGGATTGTTGCCCAGGCCTGGGAAAGACAGACCTTTAAAACAGATATGCTTAGCAATATGGCTTTAAAGAATACAGAAGGTAGGTCAATTTAATAGAACTACATTTCCATAATGCAACATCGATGTTATAGCCCTCAGGAGCCTATATTTAATTTAGCTTTCATCTCTGCCTGTAACTGCATCTAAGCATTGATCTATCAATCTGTAGTACTTCACATCACACACAAACAAAACTTCATTTGTCTTCACACACCTGTTGTCCATTATCCAGGACTAGCATGTCCAAAAATCAAATGTTCCTCAGGATTTTAAACACAATTTTGTAGTAACAACTCTTTTTCATCTTGTTTTTATTATTCATGAGAGGGCTTAGACCTCCTGAGCAGCTCAACCATAAACTGTTAACACACAGACTAACACAGCATAAGAAAGAGAAAACAACCCCACCCACAAACTCAGCACACAAAAAGGCAACCCTCATTTGCCAAGTCTATTGCATTAAAGTATCTGTAAAAAAACAGAAGTAGCAAAACAAGGGTGGTGGCTTTTGCATGCTCTAATTCCAATCACCGAGGAGCAAAAAAAGACTGTGGGTAGGTAGACGTAAAAAGAGAAAAGAAGGGGTAAAACAAAAAGCATTTTAAAACAGAGCACTAAACAGGAACATGAGAAACTCATTTGTGAGAGAAGCCAAGAAACCTTCAAGACAAAGGCAAGAAATACATGTAGAAGGTTACAAGAATGGCAAAAAACCCCAAAATAGTAGTGCTTTCCACTCATCTCAGGATCTTAAGAATCACTTTTAGCAGTCTAAAGAGAAGAAAAGTAGAGACAAATCACGTCTACATAGAAGCTGAAAGAGTGTTGACATTTATTTCATAAAAAAAAAAAAGTTTTTAAAAGCAGAATGTTGAATTTATAATCATTTAGAGTCAATAAAAATTACAGAGAAGTAAAGAAGCATCAACAGCTCTGACATGTCTGCAGGTAGTGGGAGTAACCAAGTATTATAACTGAAGAATTAAATATATTAAAATACTTATACAGTTGGAAAAAACAAAAAAAATCTCTGTATCCATTTTCCAACTGAATTCAATCTATACACGGTAGAAAAGTTGAAATTACATTTAAAACCTGCTCTCCATTTAAATTTATGCACCACAATAAATGTTATATATATTTTACACACTTCATTCTTGTTTATTCATGATATACTGGTAAGAGAATTTTCAAGGGTAGTAAGACAGGAAACCACTCCAAAAAGAAAAGCTTCAGGAATTTTAATCAGATTATTATTAATCAATTGTATTCATCATTTTCTCCCTTCTAAGGTAGTTCCAGGCAGCTCCTCTTGTAAACAATTAATTGAAGCTATGCAAGGCAAAACAGAAAAAATGAAAAAAAGAACCCATCCATTAGATACAACAGCTTTAAAGAAGAAAAGAGGCAGCATGGAATTCACACTGAAGCCTAGAGAGAGTCGTAGCGGAAGAGGCAGAAAAGGCAACTCACATAACTGCATTTCTAGGATAATGCTTAAATCTAAAGGATCTGCAATATTTCTCATAAGGCACCAGTATGAAATCACAAACAAACAAGGGTATGGACTTACCGTAATGTCCAGGCTATTGTCATTCTTCCAGCAGGTGAGATACACATCTAAATACCAGGTGAAATGAGGGAAAAGTCACAAGAGCACATGTAAACCCATAAGATTCTGAGATACCCAAGTGTGTCTGTAGCTCCCACCTTGTGACCCAGTGGGGGCCTGTGTAGTGTTTTATTTTTCCCCCTCCCCTGTGTTTACCTTTCCACTTGGGTCCCCCCTTCCCCACCCCTAGCCCTAACCACTCCCCCGGGTTTCCCCCATTGATTCTGTTACCCCAACTCCGCCCATGTACCACCCCTGTGCCCTGTGACCATTGGTCCATGTGCTCTCCCTGCCCCCTTCGCCCCGGATAAGGGACCCTGCATGTGATGTGATCACTCTTTCTCGCGTTCTACCCTCGTTTGGGACAGCAGCTTCTGCCTGGGGGAACCATGCCATGTGCTGGCTCTGTACCTTTGGGAGCCAGCACATGTGCTGGGCCTAGGCTTCTGGGAGCCACCATGAAATAAATGATCTTCTGTAGCCACCATGCGGAGAGCATTCTCGCCTCCTTTACCGTCACCGTGTTGCGGGGCTTCAGCTTTCCGGAGGATGCAAGGGGCAGCCTGGAAGAGGCACGGGAAGCGGAACAGCCGTTCTCCCCGAGCAAGCCTCACTGCGCTCTCCGAGAAGGCTGTGGCATGCCATACCACGGCAGGAACTTTTACACACTGCAACAGGCCCGTGTGCTCATAGAGCTGCTAAGGACTCCAATTTTTTACTATTTTTTTGCTTACTTCAAATTTTTATTTTGTGGAGAACAGATGTCTTCTTTGCAGAATAAAAAAGGTGAGGGATGGGAGGGGACAAGACAGTGAATGCATTTTTCAATGCTTGGACTCCCAAGGAGTAATAAAAAAAGAATACTCTTTTGAATTTCGAATTTGATTTTTTTTCAGACTCAAAACAGTGGGGAAGACACTCTTAGTACCAGTTCTTAGTACTAGTACATCAAATGCTCCTTTCCATCTCTCTTCATTTTGCCCTCTCAGCACACATCCTTTCCACATTCCCAGCCTGAATAAATAAGAAAATGGGTTTCGCATCCTCATTGCTCAACAGTAAAGCAAAGCAGGAAAAGGGAGGAAGAATTAAAAGCTGTGCATGTGCAATTAAGTGAAAACATACTCTGGTAATGCTTTGAAATGACTAGGAGCAAGGCAACACAAATCTGGAAATATTAGCTCTGGTTCAGAGCCGGGCTCCTATGTGCTGCCTCTCACCACATTCACTCTTGAACTGTTTATTCTTGCTCCAATTCTTTGGAAAGGGATTATCCAAGGTAGTTACTTGCGATAGCAGGAGTTTAGACTCAGTGACCCAGAAAGTCCTTTAGTCTGAAGTCTCTCTGAGTAGTCTAATTCCCACCCCAGCCATACTCCATAAGCTGCAGCTTTCCTAGTAATAGCACAATCAACCTTTTCCTTATGGAAAACAACATCTTTATTTTAAAGCAAAAATATTTTTCTGTATGCTAGCACTAAGTTGTACCACAGTAACTGAGCAAAATAGAATTCTGTTTGCACACTAGCAAAAAGAGGTAACACTGGCATCCAAATAAAGAGTTTTATCTATAAAATCTTTTATTTTAGACTATTAGGCCTGGATTTAAGTTACATTTTAACCATAAACGTGGGAGAAGCTGTCCCAGATGGTGAATGTAAAACGTGCTGTAAATTTTAATGAAGCAAATAAGTCACTAATAACCATAATGCCAACACTGCTGCGTTTTCGGTAGATGTTAATAAAGAAAAATTTAAAAAGAGCATGCAGCATTCAAATAAGTGCTTAAGAAGCCCAATATAATTTGCTAATTCAGCTATTCACACTTTGATTGCACAGCCCCTGGTCATCTGCTCAAGTACAGCTGTTTCATGTAAAAACAAATAAAAAAAAAAAGGTTTATTGTCCACCAGATGTCCCAGCTTGTAATACTTGCTGCTATAATTCAGGTCACCCAAGGTTCAAGCACATTTAGAAATCGATTGTTCTTGGATAGTCAGCCTTGTGACAGTGGTCAAGGCACTTCGGTCCTGGGTTTATCCCGCCAGGAGGTGAGGGAGCTCTTCTGTATTGAAAGTGCATTCATGTTATGAATATCACAGGCACCCCAAACAGATAATTACTACTACAGCTTAGGGAAAGAGCTGGAAAGGACTGGAGTGGAAAGAATTCAAGCAACATATGCCCTGCTTTATAAGGCCATTGAAAACCCATTAAGAGGGCCCTACCAGATTTGTTTTCTTTACTGAAAATGAATTTATTATTATTAAAGAACGGTATAAAAGCACAAGGCACAACAGCCACTGCTGCTGTGCACCAGCATTCTCGCTGCTCTTGATGGGAGCTAGACGATACATGTAGTGCAGCCAGTGCTTCTCCCCAAATCAAATGTAAAAATCAATGGAGCAGAATTATCAGCTGGAGCTAAAACATCTTGCACCAAGGGTGTCTGCTGCTATGCTGCACAAAGCAGGTTTGAAATCAGCAGGCAATGTTTTGTTTATGGACTTCACAGGGCTGACAGCTAAGGAAAGGCTGGACTGGAGGCAAAGAGAGCTTGTTTCTGCAAACACCTCCTCTTCTAGAGAAGGAAAAGGGCATCAGTGGATGGAAGGAATCTGAGTAGAACCAGGGACTCCTGCCAGAGCCCTGCTGAAGGCACAGCTGTAGCATACAGATCCCAACACCAGATCTCCACCAGTTCACCAGGGTGAACTGAGACGGCTAATGATTTTAAATTTATAAGAGTGTACCACCTCCAAAACACTATGGCTTTACTGCACAAGATGCAAAAACCTGAAACTTCCCAAACATGTCAAGATGTGTCAGAGTAATCTTTCCTTAAGCAGGACCTGTGCAGCCTGTCTTAGCAACACAAGCATCCGTTTGTCACCTTCTCTGATGATTTACAAGGAGCAATATCTTGGCAGGAATATTTTGTGAGAAATACTGTTGTTCTGCTATACCTAATTTACACGATGCTGTAGAAGACAGGAAAAGTTACATTTTCATTAGGCATCTACTTCTCACTGTATGGTTCCTCTCAGAATAATGAATTTTTGAAACTCTATGCCATCAACACCAGCCCCTGGCACTTAAATGTGCATTGCAATTAATAGAACAATTACTTGATTGAAAACCTTCCCTCTTGAGCTTTACTACTACTAGCCTCAAAATAGAGAAAAACGCAGCAAACAGAGGAGTACTCAGCTACTTAGTCATTTCACATGAAAATGAAAGTCCCTTTTGTCCTACTAGACTGAATTTTGGAAGAGCTGTTGTCTGTGAAAGGGCTTTACCTCTCAGCTCAGACAGATTTAAATCATATTTGTTCTTCAAAGCCTGCCTTTCTCACTTTGTTCTCAGAGTTCATGAGCATCTCCTTGCCCATTTTTCTCCCTCAGCACTTATTTGCTTCTCATCCCTACAGCCGACCTGCCATGATGCCCGTGCAAGCCAGTTTATCAGAGTTCCCTCTGCTCCCCATTTTATCACCATGTCCCAGCGGATAACCACAGTCGATGGATTTGAGTGCCCTTCAAAATCTCAGTCCTCCTTACGGCTTGTCAGCTGCCACTGACAAAGAAATGCCTTTTATGTCTTTTATCTTCCTCCATCTCTGTTTCGGAAATTTATTCCCGTCAACATCAGTAGCCAACTGCTGTCTCTGTACCCTTGGTGAGGCACTAAATAGCCAACAACAGCCTGGAGGAGATGGAGCAATGGCTGGCTCAGTGACTTGGCTACACTGAAGAAAAGGATGCAGTGCTGCTGGTACAGAAGCCATGAAAGGAGCCTCATGTCTGCAGGGCCCTCTGCTACCCTCTGCGAGGGGAATAGGAGAAGAGCAATACAGCTGGAGAAAAACTGGGTCCTAGCCTCAGGCTTCCTGTGACTTTGGGTCAGCCACTTCAACAGCTTTAACAGCCACTTTCTGACACGTCAAAGCAGCAGAAATATCGTTCAGAAATGCAGTGAGCTTACATCCATCCAAAAGAGTGTGGAATAGACTCGGGGAGAGCAAAATGCAGCAGCCTCAAACAGTTAAAGGGATTAGGTTTGAAGAAGTTGGATCAAATTTTAATCATGTCAGGAGAAATCCACCTACATGCCCAGGGAGCAAAATATCTAGCCCATCACTTGCAAAGAGATTCATTGCAAATGCACATCCTTGCCTTTTCCACACAGTTCAGGAGGGCCTTGGTCTGTGCATGAAGAGACTTCTCAGCCGTCTGCCCAGCGCTCACCCAGCGGCTCCCAGTTAATTACCCATTCCATGTTCTGTGCCAGGGTTAGCTGCAATTGGGAAGCTGTCTTTTCATTCCCGCTTATCACAAGTCCCCAAAAGCTGGGACAATTGTTGTAAGGATTAAATCAAATTTAACAGAGGAAAAATAAAAAGGGGCAGATGTGGGAGGGAACAGAGGGACGAGAGGCGATACCCATCCTCAGTGGAGCTGGGATGCAAAAGGAGTGAGCAGGTGCTTCCCAAACATTTACGCTGCTACCACATTCTGTGAAGGGCCCAGTACCAGGCTTTTCATCCTGGAGTGATGCTGGCAGTGTGCAGCCCTTGTGGAGACAAAGGGAAGCCTGATCTGCTCCGTGCCAAGACGGCAGCCCCGGCACCCGGGATGCCCTGGAAACCCGCCCCAGCTGCAGTCACTCTGCCTTCATTGGCAGGCAGCACCACGGCACCGAGTGCTGCTCCTGGCCATTGTACAGGCTCATACAGACTAATCCTCTCAGAGGTTATCCTAATGAATTAGCAGCTACTGGATTAGATGGGCTGCAGGCAGGCTGCAGCTGAAAGCTAACTGAAATTTCCCCTTATACCTCTGTTTCTAGGCATCAGATTCAGTTCCCAGCTATCAAACGATATTTTCCCCCCTTTTTAACCATCAGCTCTGTTGCAGACCCATTGATTTGAACAACAGTTTTGTTTGACAAACTACAAAATTTGATTCTACCTTTTTAAGACTCAGTGTCACTTTAAGGTCATTGTTAGCTCCCACAGTTTCACTGCCAGGCAGACAATAACAGGTATTTTTCAAGCTGCAAGGACTAGAGTCCAGGGATTATATAACTGGGAAAACAAAATGTGACCCACATCTAATGGCTCAGAAAGCAAATGTAAGAAAACTGATTATTTGTCAAGTCTCACTTTTAAGCCAATTTCAGGAGCTTCTAAACATTGAGGGTTGAACAATTTGTATCACTGCCAATTCCTTAAAACAAAATTTGTCCCCTCTGCTGTTTCAATTTATGCAAACTGCACTGTATCTACAGTGTTTACACTTTCAATAAAAGATCTTAATATCTAAGCAGATATGCAAGCAACTTATCTCCCTGTGCTTTCTTTGAGCATTTATCAGAAAAGGTTATTATTTCCATGGGACTGTGCAATTAGAATTCACCCTTTATTGACCTCTGTCATACTTTGAATTACCCATTATCTATGTTGTTACTAAATAGCTGCTTTTGAGTCTCATTTCATTTGCAGCTTCAGAGAACAGCTAATTCATCTAATTCAATCAAGTTAGGTCTTTCTTGCACCAGCAGAAAATAAGAACTGGGACTTCTGTTTTCCAGCCTCTCCAGCAGGTACAGGTCTGATCCTCTCTGAAGTCCATGGAAGGTGGTCAGCCACAGAGACCTTCAGACAGGTAACATGAGCCAGCTTCTCAGCTGTCTGACATCTGGTGAAATCAGTAAGTCAAAACTGATAGCTGCAGGTAGGTAACATCAGAGCGCCTCACCCATAAGGGTAAGAGAAGCCATGGAACAGCAGGAATGAGAAAGACTTCAGAAGCCAGCAGAATATGTGGCATTATGCATCGAGTACGTGAATATTGCTAACGGCTTTTTTCTTCTTGTTCCCCTTTTGTTCCAAAATGATACTTCTACTGAGCTTTTTCCTCTAGATTTCACAGTTCTCAGTCTTCTGTGTAACTGTAGCTAATACTTTTTCTTCAGCTAACAGTAATCCCCTAGCCACGTTATTGGTTTAAGGCTCAGCCCAAGGACAGAAATGGGGCTTGCCATTCAATTAATACGAATGTATTAGCATATGTTTTAAACAATAGGGAGTGTTTTCCTGGGGATGTTTTGCAATCTGAAGCCAAATTTGGATTTAAATTCCGGGGACAACTTTACTGCTTGTCTTCTGACCTAAATGGTCCCACATTGAGTGTATTTTAGAGATACAGGCTTATATATTTCGTGCAAATACTCGTGTGAAAAGGAGATAATAGATCAAATATTCCAGTATAAAAAAAATAAAAAAATAAAAAATCCACAAATCCTAAAGAAAAAACCCACCTAGAAGAAAAGCAGACAAATAGCTGTACAAGAAGGCTACTGACAGAGAAGTTTAATGTGCAGTTTCAGATTTTCTCGTGAAAAATTTGGCACAAGGAATCTCTTTCTGACCATAGGTAAGCACATTTACCTTTGTACAGCATGGCACACTTGGTAGAGTAGTGTAATGCTTCTCTTCCTTACCGTGAATCTCACGTTTTCCACATCCGTAGCAACATGAATGTTAAAGTACAAAAGCTTCAAATAAACCCAGGGCATGGGGTCTGTGGAAGAGCACAGAAAGAAACAAGTGCCTCCACAGGCAACAGTTTGAAAACTGGAGCAGTACAGGTGAAATCTGCTTTTGCAGCTACTGCAGAAGGTTTTTGCAGCTACTGCAGAAGTTTCTGTTTATGTGCAAAAAAACCCCTCACAAAAACTGATCTGGAGTATCATGCATGAGATTCATCGAGATACAGATTGTTTAAATGATAGCTTGACTGAAGACCCAGGTTTATTTACCTTGATGCCACTTTTATCACCTCCATGATAATTTGATCTTTATATTTTAACACCGGTAAGACATACTTCCCTTTCAATTAAAAGACTATATATTTCCCCTCAAGAACGGGGAAAGCCCTAAGGCTACAGTGATTCTGAAAACTTCACATTAGGTGTGAATCTGTAGCAGAAAACTCAAAATTACCTACTAGGAGAAACAAGCTTGTGAATACTACATGTAACTTCAGTCTACCCATTATCTAGTGTGCTCAGAGGTTGGCTAATGAAACCCATTTCATTTAAGTAAGATGGTCTCCTTTTGCATTATATCTCTGCTTACTATTCATGGCCTGCTTGGGCAATACTCTGTTAAAATCCCATTTTAAAGCCCCTGCTTTGTGAGAAGACATTTTAATGTAGTCAGTGCTCATCTTCAGAGTTTTTCTATGAAAAAACCCGTGTCTGTTCTGAAGAGATAAAGTAAGAACACACATAGGCTCAAAACCCCTCACAAGGGGGCAGAGGTTCAATGTTAATGTTTCTGTTCTCTCTGCTTCTTCATGAAGAGGTTTCTTAATTAGAAGCCCCTTTTTTTGTTTTGCTTTTGTTTGACAGAAGCAAAGCATTTGATCTGCTAAACCCTTTATACCTGGTCAGATGTGAATCCCTCTCATCCTCCATCACCACAGGACTACCTACAATCCTCCTCAAACACTGGTTCTGCCTTGGAGCCCATAGGGATTTTGCACAGCCTGAATTTATATTAGTTCATACAGTGCATTTTTCTCCCCCCACTCTCTGCCCACACTTTGTCAGAAGATGTCTGTTGACTCACATTGACGAGGATATTAACAACCCTGGGGAAACTTTTTTCCTGAGCTTGTCTGTGCAAGGTGACACTTGACATGCTCAGTGCCACAGTCTAAGCACAGCTGGGCAACTGCTGCCCAAACATGAATACTCATGATAGATGAGTTTATTTAAAAGCTGTATCTGATACTGATGACTGGCTTAAAACACCTGCCTCACCAGCACCACAAGAGAGCTGCCAGGCCAATGAAACACCAACCATCACTCATCAGCAAGATTTGAAACTTGGCTGATAGTTAACTTTCTGACCTATTACTCTGCTCTTCCTGTTTATGTGCCAAAGCATGAAAGATGAGGAGGGCACATTTAAGTCACCTGATGGCAAACATATGCCAAGATTTACTTGCACTTCTTGGTGTTGTTGTCATTCCACTTGAACACAGTTACATGGAGAACAAAAGAAAACCAGAGCTAGCTTGCACGCTGACTTTGCTGCGCACTTCTGCAGACACAGCCTTCTTTACAAGAGTCCTCCTACAAAACTTCATTCATTCAGCAGCTAAACATCAGTGCTGATTGTGCATCAGGCTGGCATGTTGAAAGGTGATTCATTCCTCTTACCTTAGCATGGCACTAGAAGTGCCTGTCTCTCTCCACACTTAATATAGAAGCACCTGAGACAGCGAACTTGTGAATGGTTAAAGATAGCAAAGTTTAATCCCTCCCTCAGCTCTGCAGCTTAGACCAGCCACAGATACAAACCAGCTGTGTAAAAACCAGTGCTGCTCACCAGGAAATTTGTGAGACCCTGGCCAGAACCATTTTGCTCACCTATTTTACTAAGTGAAAGTCAAAAGGACAGTTAAAGGGGCATTGGTACACGGCAGCAGCACGAGCACAGCAGCCAAGACATAAGCAGGTCCAAGAGGAAGCACACAGACAGCTTGGTGGCAGCAGGGCCTTTGGAGGCTGAATGACCGGCAAACCACCACCGGAGTAATCAGCATGCCAAACAGTCCTCTCTCCTGCACCTGTATGTTGCAGAGGTGATGGATGCCTTCCACCCATGGCTGCAGGATTCAAATCCACCCTCTGATGCTGTGTCCCAAGTGCAGAAAATTAATTAGAACTAGGTCATGTTGCAAGACATCAGACCCTACTTGGCAAAATCTTCTAGAAACTTCAAGCAATTTCTAAAGTGATTGTCTCACACTCTTAAAGGAGAAAGACTCCCAGTGACAGAAGTAATGAAAAAGAAAGAACTGCGGTTAAGTTTTTCCTCCCAAACCAAAGGACAGTCTGTATAAAAAAGCAGGTAGTAATAGTACTTAATAAAATGAGTCCATGAAAGAAAAAAAAAACACACAACTTCTTTAGCATGCAGTGTACACTGTAGGTAAGTTTAGAATGTTCATCTTTTTTATTTTTAACTCTGAGAAATATGCAAGTAATTGCAATGCTGCACAGAAAAGGCCTACGTATGGATTTTTCCTCTAGACATTTCTCTAAAATAAGCACAAAAATAAAACATTGAAAATGGCCTTATTGTTAATTTATCAGCTAAAAGGAAGACTTACACAGAGTTAGACAATGTCACCTGAACAGGCTCCAAATGCTGGTCCTGGTATAGAAGAAACTTTTAGTTCAAGAGTCAAAGTCTGGGAAAATAGATTCTGCCTTTATGTGTACTATGTACTCATTATAATGCACAAAATCAAAAGGGATGGTGAATTTGACCATAGTATATAGAAACTGTGAATGGTTATCCCTTCTGAAAGAAAGGATTATAAAACATTGAATAATTCTAGAAACAGTTTAACAAATATCAAGTAATAGCTTAAACATTATTCTAAAAATTACCGCCCTATTATTTTGAGGAGAACAATGTCACAAAGGATTTTTGGTCAGTTGGTTGGTTGGTTGGTTTTTGTATAGTTATTTCCAGATACTTTCTATAGGTGTTTGCCGGGGCTTTGTACCTCTATGGTCCACATCACATTCCTTCACTAAAAGATGCTTTAACATACATACTTTTTATTGATAAATTAAAAAGGGGTTGGATACATTAGAATGGAAAAAACTCACACTATTACTTAGATTAATATTTTCTTTCCTGTCCACAAGGCATTTTAGCGTCCTGTCATTCACCAAATTTTCTGGTTTTTAATCGCTGTCAACTTTCTCTGTTATTAGTTTGAAAACTGCAGAATTCACTATTTTATCAGTGTAAAAAAAAATTCCTCCTACTTGCATATTATAAATATCATTTCTTGCCCTAAAATTGTCTTTTATAGAGTCTAATTGACTCTTGAGACCGCAATTTATTCTTTCCATTCTAAATATCAACTACGATTCAATACAGGAATTCAATAGCTGTGTGTATTTTTAAGCACCAAACTTTAATTCTTTTTTGGTACTAATTTCAAAATTGAAAATAGCTGGCTCTCTCTTTCATTCCTTCCCCTCTTTTTAGGTCCCTCTAATAATGCCAGCCTATCTTTATGAATCTTCAAGATGGACAATAGGAATATATAAACAGCACAACAGGTGACTGAGGACCAGTGACACACTGTGTGCATTACCACCAATGTATTTCCAATGTAGTCCTTAGCTCACGGTACATTTTCACACCACCACACCCCTGACAGATTAGGGAGCAGCACTGACAAGTTCTGAGAGGTGAGAGTTGCTATCTTTTTGCTCCCTGATTTTAAAATGCATACAGAGGGTATAATTCAAGCTGTCAAAAGCAAAATCTTTTCAAGACATTTCAGTCTTGGACACATTTATTTGTAATTTTGTATAAAGTGCCCAGTTATTAGTACCAGGTTTGTCTTTCCACAGAAAAACCTACATTGTTCATTACTAGTATCCATATTTAATAAGTTGATGCAAACCTGGGACCTACTTGCAAGAAAGCCAAGAAGAGAAAGGTACCTGATTTCAACAGTACAAGATTCAATCCACAAAACCCTAAATCATATAACCCAAATAAAAACTTAACCTCTGCACTGAGTCAGAGTGACAGTTCTTGTGGAATATTGGCCTTACCCATGTAATAACACATTTATAAAATATGCTATTTATTTTAATGGTAGTTATGCAGCTAAATATATTGGTTACACAACTTCAGAATCGATGCTTGAAAACAGTTATTTTATTCAGCCCCATCTATGTATATTTTGCCACCTTTATGCTAAGCAGCAAGTAATGCTCGTTAAATTAAATTGATAAAAAATTCTATAAAGTCTATAAAACTGAAAAAGTTATGATCTAACATTCCTAAGCCATCATTCCATATGTCATAAACCCTGCATTTCCTAAAAAAAAAAAGAACAACTAAAACAGCTTATAAGGAAATCCAATCAAACCTCCACTATTTTTTAATGTGTTTATTGAATTTAGTCTGATTTATGACATAATCCCACTAAACTGGTTAAAACTTTCGAAGAATATATCAGCAGATTGAAACTGCTTCATGAATGAGCTAAATAAACATCTGTGAATTGTCTTCTATCAGTCACGGCTTGTTCCCCTTTCTCTTCTGTGTTTACTTGATACTAATAATTTAATCAGGAAGACAACCTATTTATAGGAAATGGAGGAGATGTGTTTGCACAGTGTCTAATTAAATAAAACTAAACACTTAATTTTTTGGAAATTTTCTGCAACATTTGCAATGAAATGTGTTCTTTCGCTCAACATTTCTTTTTCATAAATCTGGTGTAAACACCTTCTCAAACTTGATTCATCTAAGACATGGAATGACAAATCATGAATACTACCACTACTACTACTAGTGTTGCTTTCATTCCTTTGATGGATGTGGCTGAATAGCAAAGCAATTTCAGAATCTACCTCAAATCTCCAAATTTTGAGTTTGTGAAAGCAACTGCTGTGGAGAATTTGGATTCTTTGGGCATAAAAGAATAGAAGGAGCACAGAATAAAACAAAAGAGAAAAACTAAAAAATTTTAAAGTTTCAGAAATAGTTGGGGAGAAGATAAAAGGCAGTAAGTATTAAAGACAAAGCAGTTTATATTCTGTCCAAACTGTTCTACTTATTAGTGGTACCTCTTAAAAAAACATTTAAAGAAAGAGTTTCTGATATCTGCTTTCTTTGTACACCACCAGAGTTATAAGAGAGCTGCTAATAATGGATACGAGACCTCAAAATTAACCTAGTCAGAATGGAAAATATCTTAGTTCATTATTAAAATCTCAAGAGACAAAGAGATTTACTAAAATTACGCTCAATAGAATAGCAAAAGCATATCATAAACAGTAGGAGACTTTAAAGCTACTTCTCATTCACAGAACAGTAGTGGGGGGTTGTAGTATGTTTAGGCAATCAGAATAGTCCTAATACTGCAATAAAAATAAATACAGTTGACCACAATTCCCTGAAACAGCAAGAGTCTGTGAGTGTAATAATAAAACAGAGTCCTACTATTATGTAAGTACATAAGAAATAATAAAGTCCAAGATCAATACTGGAATTTACATCTTTATCAGAATTAATATTGTAAAGAGACTCCAAGTCTTTAATAGAATAAGAACCAAGACATCAGTATTTCCATGTCTGAAAAGTTGTGGTCTGATTTGCAATTTTAATTTCTTCAGTTCTGCTAATTAAAAACTTCTACAGCTTTCAAAAATTATTTAGAGGTGAAATGAAGAGGCAACATGACCAGCACATATTTTACTTTTAGATCCAAGGCCATCCACAATTGTCAAAAACAACTTAGAAGGAAAGAACACAGATAATATATGGAATGGTGTGGTTACACCAGTAGTAACGATGTCAACTCAAACATTAGTTTTTTCCCATGGGCCGACCAGCCAACTCAAACTGAAAATAACCCCCAAATACAGGTTAAGAGATGATTCATGCAGGGGAGAGTTAGAAGGGATTTAGATATATGCAGAAAGGGCCAGCAGCAGGCTAGTCATTGACTCAGACATGCCTATGTGTCTGCTACCTGAGGTGCAGCCCAAGTAATCTGAACAAGAAGTAGTTTCAGTTTAAGAGTAGAGCCTAACAAAGAGAGGAGACTAGTGTCTGGGAAGTTAGGAGCAGAAACCAAGTGCAATGGGACTTTTCCTCCAACCACTGCAGGCAAGTGAATGTCAGCAGAGTGCGCAGCAGTTGCCTGCAGCTCTTGCATTCAACTCTATTGTGCTGAAATGTCGAACAGGATCTTTGCCACTGGCATAAACATTTTAGAGAAGCTTCAGGGAATATACTTCAGTGCTTACATCTCTGCTAGTTCTGGTCTTGCAACACAGGAAAGATCCCTCAGAAACAAACACAGACTGTGACTTCTAGTAAAGACTAGGATTTCATCTGTGAACAGATGAAGTCTGAGGAGAAGGGGAAGAAAGCCAAGGTTTGAGAAATTACAGAAAGGTCAGATGCTTACCTTACACATGCAGTTCTTTCAAAACAAACTGATGCCACATGGCACTCTTAAATATATAAATAACAGTGTTCCCTCAGCATTCATAGTCTCATATCCAAAGTTCCCAAGGAGTAGCAGAAGTTGGTAGTACGGAGAAGGGTGTGACATCAAGGCCCAACTCAGTGTTAAAAAAAGAACTACTTCTCTTTGGCTCTCTTTGTGCGTACCAGGGTGGTGATCACATTAAATGGCAGAAGACAGCAAAAGGGCACTCCAGGCAAATCCTGTTTCATAGCTTCATGGCCTGTGTGAGATACTGCTCCCCAAGAAAGCATTCCCTAAAGAATCAGTGCTCCCCCTTGTAATCAAACCCAGTAAACTTTGAGGCACTGCATGATGCCTCATGAAACCTTTTCAGAAGATACAGGTTCCCACAAGTGCGAAAAATTAGAAAGGATCAAAGTAATAAATGAACATCCAATACTCATAACCAACTAAGAAGATAGCAAAGGGAAAATACTGCAGTAATGATCTGTATTTTTCCTCACAAGATGAGGTAGTCTTTGATTTAAAAATACTGTGATGTGCAGTTTTATATAGAGATTCCATTCCCACTCCAGCACTTTTCTTAGACAAGCTTTACAAAGAGGACAACAGATTACAAGCATGCAAGCGCGTGTTTAGTAGGGAGTGTGATGTCCTGAAAAGATAGCCAGCCTTGTTACTTTTCATCCTTTGTAAAGAATGTACATAACTCTGGTAGGATTGCTGAGAGCTGTGACTTATATGGGGCTATATATAAACGTAATACAAGTTGTGCTCTCACAGTTTGAATTAAGTAGAGCGGAGTGCACAATGTAGCTAATTGCATTTATTCTTTCCTTTATGCTCACATACAATTTCATTTCATCTTCAGAGCTGTGTTGGAAAAATGAAGAGACTATACTAGTTTGTATTTTGTTGGCATTTATTTTATGAACTGCATTCTCAGACTACATATTACTGCTGTCAAGAACCACAAAACCTCAGAGAGAAGCTGCACAGATTTTTTTCCTTATTTTATGCTATTGTGGCACTGTCACAAAAAGTATTAAAATGGACAAACATTGCTTCTCCATTTAAGGCTTTGTACAATTGTTGCACAGTGAATGATACCCAAATAAAATCCTTTTCCCCCTGCTTTAATTCTGGCAGATATAACAGATTGAGACATTGGTAGACAACTACTAGACTGAAGTAATTAAACAGTGTAATGTGCAAACAGCATTTTAGAGTCAGCAATTAGATCACTCAAATTAGATGTTTTATTTGCCCAAACATGTCTGTAAATCTCACCGAACAAAAGGCTTCATTTACAAACAATACAGCACCAGACTTTCAAAGCACAGTGCTAGAGCACTGGAGGCCGCTGCCTGTAGTCAGTGCCCGAAGAGATTCATCACACTGAGACATATAAACACCCTAGCGGCAGCCCAGCTCTCTGCATTTACAGTGGGCTGTAAAGGTGTGTACGGGCTGTACCTTTGACTGGATGACTACAGAGTTCTGAGGGAGGAAGAGAGAACCCTCAGAAGTACAGGATGATCTGATCAAATGTGTTTATTCATCTTTTGAAACTTGTTTGAATTTTGAATTAGTCTAGTGCTTCTGAAACATTCCTGTTCATGGACTTGAAAACTGAAGTCTTCAAGCTCAGTCAGAGGCAACACAAAAAACCCCAATGTCCACAATGTGTTTTCTTAATTTTGTGGTTGTTGTTGTGATATATTTTAGAGAATAGCATCATAATAAAAATAACATTCCAGTGCATGCTCAGCTTCAGACCTCCTGCACTGTACTAAAAAGAGGAAAACTGATATTCCCATGAGTCCTCTCTGTAGTCCAGGTCCACTTATTATCTAAAAAATGGTGTAAGTCAATCCACTGAGTAACACACAAACCTCATAAAAACTGCCATGTGACAGACTAGAACATCCATTGTTTAACACTGAAAAATCCACACAATTAAATTATCTATACAGCAGCACAGGAGACATGTCTTTTATATTTCACCTGTCTTCAAAGACCGGTGACCTTTTTTTATCTTTCTTCAAGTTAATTCTTAAGGGATATCTTTTTGTCTTTATGCTCTCTGTGGAGGAGTGGCCACTTTCCAGAGAAAGCCAAAAAATTATCTGAGATATCACATAAAAACTTTCAATCCACTCTTTGACAACGCAATAGGAGCAATGCATACTCTGTATCTTAGAAATCTCTCCCTTAATTAAATAGTGCTAAAATCCGTTCAGATATATTCTAAATAGTTTATACTAATGCTTGACATTAACTCCCAACACACTGTCCATGTAAAACAAACTGAAACTGTGTATTGGTTTAAACACAAGTACCCAGCCAAACAAAAGTTCACAGTCCATTCAGAGACAGAATACTGCAGTCCACCACAAAACAATAGAAAAAAGTAAATTCTATGTTGGCCAGAAAAAATTTCTATGAAACATTGTCAGAGCATTCTTAAGTCGTGATTATAATATCCTGCTATTTACAAATTAACTCCATTCTCTTCTGAAGCTCCCAAACTGAAAATGCTCCACTTGTCCATAACTTTAGATAGCTGACAAAGGCACTGCCTGGATACATAAATCATGTCCATTCTCAGCTAGGTGTGGATTTAACATACAAAAGTCCCATCCAAATCACTACCAGTTTTTACACTGATTTCAGTGGGTTTGGGCTTAAATATTAAAATACTTCTCTTTAAACTTATTTTGAATGATCTGTACTTCTAGGAGCCACAGCAATAAAAACAACAGGAATAAATAATGGGACCATTTATAAATAAGAGTGTTGGAATTATCTCTAGAAAGAACTTTGCCTTTATTCCTTCTTTCCTGGGACAGGTGATAGCACTTGCCAAAGCAAAGCGTCAAAGAAAGTCCTGTAGCAGAGGGGTACATTTTTTTAGTGGGAATACTAAATCTGGGAACACCGTTCCTAAACTATGACATATACCCACCAATAAGATCAAGTGCTGTAACATCCTTGCCTACAACTAGCACAGTCCCAGGTTATTGTGATAGTACAGTTTATTCAGTGTTCCTATCAAATGACTCCTATGTCTCCCAGTGGCTGGAAAATGGGAGGTAGATTCCTTTTTCTCAAGGAAAAGAAACCCACTCACTGAAATCACCAGAGAATTCACAAAAGACTAACAGAAAAGAAGCTAAACTGAAGGCAATGGCAGCACAACCATAGGAGAAATCAAGGACCTATCCAGCTCCCAAGAGTGGCACGGAGTCCTGGTGCCACAGCAGGACCTCAGACCCTCCGAGGTGCTCGTTGGTAAAGGGAGCTGCTGCTCTTTCTGTGACAATCAGATTTGCCAGTTACTCTGGCACAAAACACAGCTGACCTTCGCTGGTGTTTACCTCTCCTGCTGCAGCACGTTTGCTAGTGAGAGGCACTGCAAGTGGCCTCGCCAGAATGAGAACCTAGGAAAGAAAACTCTGAAAAATGTAACACATGCTCCCAGTCACCACCTTCTCCAGTCTGGTGCAAGAATTTCAATATAATCTCAGCTATTTGGGCAGTCAGACTAGAGACTGAGCATTGTATTGCAGCCCTTGATCTCTGGACTTTTCCATCTCCTTCCATGGGCCTGTACACAGAGCCCAGCAACAAGTTAGCATTTAGCATTTCAGCAATACAAAAGCTCAGCAAAATATAAAGAACTTTCCCCCTTTTTTTTTGTATACATGTGCTCTTTGTTTACTTTTGCTATCATGTGAATGTCATTAGAGTGAGGGGGGGAGGTGAGAAAAAAGAAGATTGAAGGCATCATTGCATATTATTATCACTTACTATATTACCTTGCCACTGATGCTTTCATTTCAGATTTAAGTAAAGAAAATCAAAATTATTAGAAGCAGCTGATAAAAACAAACTAAAGCTACTGGAGTATGATGAAAGCAAAGGATGATTATTAATGTGTTGCAGGTACAGGAGAGAGATGCAATTATAAGATTCAAGGGAAATAAGGAAGACAAAAACATCTGCAGTGAAAGTCTAATCCTTTGAAATGAATTCATTTACTAAATACTCCTATCTTTTGAAGTTTAAGATTCACAGCAAATATCACTGCTTGTCAGAAAAGCTTTGACAGAACACACTTTGAAATACTCGTCATCCAACTCTAAGGATAACGTACGGATTAGAAAGAATGTGTTTTCTTTTTACTTTTTTTTTTTTAAGGTAGCTATATGCATTAGGAGCATTATTATCCTTTTAAGGGCACATTTCAAGGAAATGAAAAAGAGTTGTGAGGTTATTTTGTTTCTTTCTTTTTTTCTCTCAGTTTACAAAAGAGTTCTGTGATTTTGACCACTAAAATGCACTGAGCTGTTCACACTGTATAAAACATGCACACTGGGTCTCCTTCTAAATCAGACACAGATCAAATAGCCCTGCAAGTGAATGAGAAAAATCAACAATATCTGAAAAAAAATACTGACATGCAAAAATTAGCAAGTATGCCAAAAGATGGGAAGGTAAAGAGGGCAGATCATCCAGGACGTGACTATAGACTCCTGTCTGACATGTGGAATCCCCATCACTGGGGAGCTTTATGAACTGGTTAGTGAGGGATGGGCTAGACGGGTGTCTGAAACACAGTCTGGCTTGTCTGTGATTAATATCTCTTGTTTTCATTACAGCAGACTGAGCCAGGAATAAGGACCCCCTCCCCTAGCCACTGCACACACGAACCTTTATTCCAACAAGTTTAGAAAGGCTGGAGACCACTCACGATGTTCATATAATTTATTTTAAATGCTAAGGTTCCATGAACTTCTGCAGTAAGGCTTGATCACCATTCAGCATGCTTCTAGTTCTTTCCTTCTCCACATCTGATAAAGCAGGACCTGCCCAATTTAACCTAAATGCCATGAAGGCGGAGGGCAGCAAGCAGGAGAAGGGGCACTGCACACTCAGCCTAAGACATTCACAGGAGAATCAGTGAACCCCAGTTGCCACGGGATGTGGGGACAACAGCTCCTCAGCCTCACTTAAAGCCTAGGAAGCTTCTGTAAGGTGCTAGCACCTCCTGACCATGAATTCAAGAGCTGGTTTACAGCAACAGCACATCCCTACAAAGTATGCCTCAACAGAGCTAGTCCCTGCATGAAAAAGAAGATTCACCTATATCCTGTACTGTCCTCTGAATCAAGCATCACGCCTCAAACTTCTTGAAAGTTTTAATCTGTTTCATAGCAGCAGCAAGAATGAAGTCTGAATTTATGTCCTTGCCTCTCCAAAACAGACCCCACAACTCTCTCAGACAGGGAGCCATTTGGGATAATATTCTTCTTAAAATCACAGAGACCTCAAGAGGATAAAAGGATATTTCCACAAAGCAAGCTTCAGAAACTACACTGAATAAAAAAATACTGCAACATTGATATTTGCAAGTGATCCTATCTGAATGAAAAAACCAGTGCATTACCAAACCCCTGACCAAGCTGCTGTTCATGGGGCAAAGGCACTGCACACGCAAACTCTTATGATGCTGTGTATGGTTCTCTAAAATCCAGCTCACAGGCGTGCACACCCCAGCTCCCGGATATCCTACTCCCTTAAAACAGGCTGGATCAAATCAAAGGAGCCTGTCATCAAGGAAACAAGGAGCTGCAAAGACTTCCTGTCAGACGGTAAGGAGGACAAGATGGTGACAAGTGTACCATCTGGCAATTTACTTTTCTTCCCAGGCTTCAGCACACAGGCCAGATTGAAAAGCTTGCAGGAAATCCTTCCTACACCCATTACCTCTCAGCTTCTGTGTTACTCTCCTCAACATGAACAGGGCAACGTGTTGCTTTCTCAAGGTACAGAGACTACAGAACGACCCACAGGAGCTGGTATCACTGCAGCGCACACGGAATTGCCTGTCCCCTTTCAGTTTAACTGTGCCATGCTGTGGCATCCCAGGCTCCAGAGCCTGAGGCAGGCAGGTGGTGCTCTTGGAGGCTGCACAAAAAGCAAATCACCAACAGTCTCATCCCACTGGACTGACACTTTTCAAAATCTGCTTTGTTCTGCATACAATCACTTCAGAAATCAGGGGAGATGTCGGTCTAGGTAAGGCACACACCTCAATATAAGTAAAAGGAGAGAGAACCAGGCTCCATTCACGAACTGGAGACAAGGACTACAAACATTACACCTCAGCTTTAAGATGAAGCCGCAATCTGTAAACAGTTTAAATCAACCTTTGAAGATTCAGCTTAGCAGAATCCACGCCTAGAGTCCTAGTGATTTCAAGTGTCTAAGCTCCATCTACTTAAAAACTTCACTCATATTAGAAAGCCAAGGTAATTGTATCTGTTTGTGAAAGAAATAGATACATATAGTAGCATATAAAAATATATACTACAAGTCAAGTTAAAGGAGAAGTTTCTGGTATAAGACACGATAGGTTTATTTAAGAAATGGTCTAAAATATAATAACAAGTAAAGAACCCAGCAATCAAAACCAAACCAGTTAATGCATAGTATATGATAACTTTCAAAAGATCTTTATTCTGCAAAATTTTCTAACCATTTTACATTTTTTAAAAGTTTCAGTGGCCAAAAAGAATTGACACTAACCAGCTGCATTATTCAGGTGTTTTATACAGAGGGAGAGCTTATGGTTTCAGCAGAGCCCAATTATGCAAAAAAACACTTGCAGTGAAGCTTTCCCATTGCCCTGCCTTTGTCACAAATAATTAACTGTACCTTTAACTAAGACATCATTGCACAGATATCATTTTCTCTTTTAAAATGCTGTGAGAGAGAGGAGGAGTACCAACATTCTGACAAAGTTTGATGTGTTACACAATGATTTGAGTTGTATAGGACTTAGGTGACGCACACATCAAAATATGAAGCCCAGTTCTATTCTGCTAGTTGCATCAGATTAAATACAGAAACTTGTTAGATTTCAGTGGAGTTTCTGCTGCTGTAAACATTAAAAAAACTAGAAGAGAGATAGTCCTGGGATAAGAATATGTATTAAAACCAACATAATTTCAAGGAAAAGTGGTTAGTGATAGCACTCAGAAAACCCAGCTGATTGCTTAACAAACAATTATATTTACAGGACAATAAATGCATTCAACCAGCTATCACATAATGGCACTTTTTGATGGGCTTTAAGCTGTGTCTTTATAAAAAACTTCATTAGGCTACTAAGATCCTTTCACATTGTCGTCATCTGGAAGAGCAGCAATAAATCAGCTCATTGTTCATGATCCGGCTCGGATCCCTGACAACTGAAATTCTCATATATGGGTTAATTAAAAAAGGAAAAAAAAGTAAGAACTGAATCAAATACAAGCTTTTTCAGCTATGGAATTACCTCAGAGAATTAAACTGATTTGGAAAAAGGCCATTCTTTTAGCAAATTAGTAAAGGACATGGAACAAATTCAAACTACAGGCCAATCTGAACTCACCTCACTGTATAGAAAACACATCACTCTATTTACATCCCAGTTCAAATAAATCAGCATAAGAGAGACATTTACTTCAGTTTAACAATATTATATGATGATCTCAATACAGTAGATTTTTGACAGATTTCAGTAAGTTTTGCTTAACTTAAAAGAGACACAAACTTCCTGCACAGCTTCCATAGAGCTTCCCTTGTATTTTTCTCTCAGAATTATCTCAGATAAATAGAGGTACATTTATCCAGAGAGTCTTTTGCAGACTGTACATGTAGACTAAGTGTACTCTGTGCCAGGTACATATTGCCTCCAGTACAGAAGCCCCATGTCTATGTTAGATCCATGTTAGTGCAGCACTGTTCTCCAGGTATGTCCCTCTAGGTCTTTGCACAGTGTTAACAACATTTAGATTTGTTTTCTTTAATTAATTCTTCAATTTCCACTCTCTGCAGCTTCATGTGCCTTTCCCAGGGTCACTGAAATGGAAAGGCATTCTTCTGCTTTTTGACTTCTCTACCAAATCACATGGAGAACACTAAACCTATGGGCACCTTCTCTCATGTTCGTTAAGTTGGACAGACCATGTGTTCTTTTCCATGCTTTTGTTTGCTTTGTTTTCTAGAACCCCCAGACCATCCTCAGCGGCATTAAGAGGTAGTATACTCCTTTACACTATTAATATGTTTGATTTTTGAACAGTCAGATGAATTATCTTCTCCACAAAAGTATTGGTAGACCTTTCTGGTTTAGAGTTTATCTTGCTTTATTGATTCATTGCAGTATTATCCCTATTCATCTCTCTACTTCTCACTGTGCACAGCCTTAGATGTAGAAAGGAAAGTTTTTGTTACCCTCACTTAAAAAAGCCTTTGAGTAATATTTTTTTGTTTGTTTAGGCTTCTTCTCTGCGTGTAGTAACTAGATTTCCTGCTTCTGCTTCATTGTTCTTTACAATTCCCTGACTCCTCTTTTCAGCTTGCTATTTAGTCATATACTATTTGATTTTCAATCTTCAGATACTCCTTTTCTATGGTACCATTCCCCATCCCAGATGGCCAAAAAATATGTTCATTTGCAATAACTTTGCTGCTTTATTTTTCTTTTTGTTACCTTCACAAACTTTCTAGCACTGTTCTCTTTCTTCAGGATGAAACACGACCAGAAATACTATTCTTAGCTAACTTCCAAGGTCTTCTTAAGATTTCCTTCTACACAAAGATCATAAATCTTCTTAGTCAACCAAATTACAATCATTTGACTTTTCTGGGGTCTTATTTAAAGAGTGTGTCATGATCAGATTTTCCCATCCTCCTCCCTCTCTACAGAGGTTTCATCTTTTCCTCTTCTTTGTCATTCTTAAATCAAATATTAGTTTAAGATACGGCTTGAGAGGGTCTGCAGGAACCACCAGGAACTGCTCACAGTATGCAAGAGGGATTCTGGAGGACATTTGGGAAGGTGACTGTGTCATAGCTTTTGCTGTAACGCAGGCAGCTAACTAGTAATTCTAAGTATTAAAAGGGGTCATGGCACGCATGAGTAATGGACATCTGATCTCCAGTCACAGAACATATCAACTGCAAACGGGGGATTTTGACATGGGGGAGGGGAATAAATCTAAACAGAGGAAGCTTATCTTCATTTACTGGATGGAATCCCACAGTATCGAAGTAAATAATTGCTGCACATGGTAATATTTTAACTTCAACGAGATAAAATTTTAAAAGTGCCTTAAAGGCAGGCCTGGATAAGAAAAGCTAAATGTTTCAATAATAAATGTGCATAAACCCAAGGGGGGCACATATAAATTAGCCAAAAAAGGGCCTCCGAGATGTGATCTTGTGGGAGATGAAGGATCTGTACTAAATTAAAAGGCAGCACCTCATCTTGCTCACTTCAGGTCTTGCCACAAAGCACTGTTGCAAATACCAGAGGTAGCCATTTGTAGCCTCTCTTATTCCTTTGCTAATTGATAATTCTGTTGCTGTTGCTCTACTTTGGGGGAAGAGCTATCTGCAAAAACTGTTTATCAAGCACATTTACCCCTGGCACGACCCTGCAGCCTGAACCTTAGCCAGCCTGCAGTATCCCAGGCAGTTCCCAGCTGCATGGTGCAGGATAGTGTCTGACAGGGACTGTATGAAGGGACAGCAAGATGAGATAGCCCCTGGCTGGTTGCAGAAGAGATCCCCTGCACAGATGAAAAATTACTTAGTATGCCACTTTCAGGAAAAGAGGGCAAAATCTAAACTACCTTATCTATTAACATAGAGTAGCCTGCAACAGCCAGCTACAACAAAGATGCTATTACCTCCTCATCTTTTTCTAGTATCATCAATGATTTTGGTCCCCCTAGTTGCCATACAATGGCAGGATAGGAGATTAGGAGAACTAAGAGTATTGACTGGAAACAATTGCCACACATTTCCTCCATTCAGATGAGCTATTCTTCACTTCTGCTATCTGGTTAAATCAGAAAGCCTTACACCAAAAACACCCTCGCACAGGGTGTGGGCCATTTTTGAAACCCTGTGCAATAGAAAAGATGAAGGGAACAGGACAAATAATGGAAAACAAACATTTCCATGAATCTAGCCTCTCATTTTGATTCTGTTTTTTTGTTCCCTCTTCCACACCCCTTCACATCTATGAGTTTGCATTTGCATAAATGCTGAGAATAAGGGCCCATACAAATACTCATTCATATGCAAACAAGGGTATTCATTCTTGTTCCAGAAGTGTTTGCCCTCTGTTTACAAGGCTTCAGTAGCAAAATCACACAGCAGAAAAATATCATGAATTCCAGCTGGTCAGTGATATCCCACCAATAATGCTCACTGGCCCAGAGAAAATAAAAACAGGCAAAAAAACCACACTGATGTTCACGGTGCCTTGAAAATCAGACTCTGCACACACCATGCTTATAAAAATACTGCATTTACTGATAAGCTGACTTTCATAAAGACAGAGTCGTGTCTACCACAGTGGAGAATGCCTGAACACCTAGCTCTGCTTTCTGCTGCCACACAGGCAGGCAGATTCCAGCTTCAGGGTTTTGCCATTTGTTTCATTCTGATGCACAAGAGCCCAGAAAGAAAGGAGAAACTCCCTAAGGGATGGTTGGGATGCTCACTTGGGAATGGAAGCAGCAGCATTCAAGTCACTGGCACCAATGTCTATAAAAAAAAAGTATTCAAACTCGTATTTCTATGCTCTTTATAAATTAGCCCACTGATCTCTCCTATTGCTCATAGCTGTCTGTCACACTCAGCTACTGAAACTGTTAAACTTCTCCCCTCCTACTCTCCCTTCGGCCAGAAGTGAATTGAGTGCACTTGTCCTAGACCCACAGTTTTCAGGCTCTAGCTCCTCTTCCAAATTGGTCTCCTGGCTTTCTGATGTGTGTTGAGCATTGCTCTTTATTTCTGAAGTGAGTACTTACAAACACGGGGCTATGTGGTACACAGGGACCTCATCCTTCCTTCCTCTCTTGCTCAGATCTCCCACCCTGGGAGGTATTGGTTTTGGGATGTATCAGCACTTTCTGACAGTAGTTTTGGTTGGAAAAAAAACCAATTTTGTCTTACCATCCATATTCTTCAAGAGAAAAAGACAAATCTGAAGTATGAGATATTCAACCCACCACAACAAAATGAGAAGCTTTAAATACAAAATGTTAGTTGTTACGGATATTGCTCATAAACTGTGAAGGCAAAGCATTATTCTGGGGCTTTTTCCCAGTTTATTCTTTGCTAGTAATAATTCTACCAGTGATTTCAGATATGCCCTTCCTGCTTTCACTTTCATCCTTGAGAAATGTTCTGGGAAGAGAAAAGTCATTTTATTAGATAACAGGCAGAACCATCTTAAATAAACTCATTTTCAAAGAAACAAAGAAACGCTAGATGACATCTTGGCATCATTTATGACAGTGCAAACATATTGACACAGATTTTATTACCAAAATTTATATTTTGCATCTGTTGCCTACAAAAAAAAGGGGAAAAAAAAGAAAACAAAACAAAAGAAAATCACAATATGATCAAAATTACAGTTAAGTTTTTAAAAATCTCCTTACGAGAAAGACTACATTTAGGAACCAGGAGTCCACACCTGGGGTGGTGAGCAGGCTGCACCTGCACCTCCCAGGAGCTCTGGCAGCCAAGAGCCTGCTCCTCCACTGGTGTCAGAGTGCCAGGAGAAGTTCCCAATGCATCTGAAAATAGACCAGGAAACGACTGCAATATACAACAAAAATGATAGGACACAGATTCTCACAGGGACAAACCAATGGTCAGTCTAATCAAGAAGGGGAAATTAAGTTATGAGCATTCAGAACACAGTTGCAAAGGAAAACCATTTTGGTAATGCATCTCAAAATGTATTGAGTTTTTTTCATAAAGTTGAGTGAGCTCCTTTGATCAAATCAGTAGTTTTAGACTTAAAAAAATTATGTACCTTTTACTTTCCCCTCAAGACTTTCTGTTTACTGGAATCATATTTGGTTAAGGTACACCATTTACTCCCAAGGTTTTTTTCTTGTTTTCAACAGATTTGCAAGGGGCTACAGCAATGAGCAAGAAACACACAAGTCTTCTATTCTGATATGTATTTCGAGAGAGACTTATTTTGCATTCTCTTAATTTATAGTTTGTATTTGTATGGAGTATAAGCTGTGTGAGGAAAGCAATTGATTTACAAAACAGGCTACATGCAGCACATACAAACTGACTCCTCTAACCAAATAGGAAAGACTTTCTCAATGCAACAGCTTGGTGCAGAAGAGCATGCTGAGCTGAAAAGCAAATACAGCTATCTGATTAATTGATTCTGACCTCATAAATATTATACTTTGGGGGCTCTAATGGAACTTCCTGAGGGTAAATTGCACGGTTCACCTCATTCATTTATATCTCTGGCTGACAGATGTACATTATAAAATGTCACTGAATATGCTGGCAATAAATGAGGTATAACATTAGCATCTTGGTTCTGTTTTCCTGAAGGAACACTTTTGTTAAATGAATCCCACACCAGTAAAAATATTATTCTCTACTATGTACACTTCTTTCTATTTTAATCAGTCTCACAGAAATATATACTGGCCTTCCAAAAACACAGAACCCCAGTAAATTAACAAAACAAGCTGCTCTTTTGTTGTGCATGTTTCCATTGTGAAGCTATATTGTTGGAGAATATTAGGCTGTGACAAGCATTTGATAGTGTAGTAGTTGCACTAATGTTATGGTTATTATCTTTACTACCGCGCAGTGAAACACAGTTAATTAAAATACAGTGAAGAAATTGCTCCCTTCCCCTGCCCACACATAAATGAGATGATAAATTTGTTGTTGTAGTCAGCATATAGGGTCCCTTGACCTCTCTGCATGTATTTAGGCATTATTCTATTTTATTTTATTTTTTATTTCGTTGCCATTTGAGACTGATAAAACTACATTGAGGTCTTGGGAATAACGGCAAATAACCATGACATGTGCAGCTTAATGAAATTATATACTGTGGTGCATTGCAATAAAACTCGTAAGAATATGTGCCACACTACTGTAAGGCATGCAAATTCCGATAAACCATTAATCCTTGCCATGAGCAGGCCATGACTGCAAAGGTAACTTTGCCAAGGGGTGGGGTGAGGGGAAACAGAGAGGAGGAGGGAGGGAGGCTGAGGGAAGGAGAACAGAGCTACTGGCGAGTGTGGTAGTTAGAGTAAATGAACCATCCCTCTGGGATTAAACCTACTTCCAACTATCCCCTTTTCTCCCACTGTTAAGGCATAATTGTTATAAAGGACAGCACTGGAAAAACATGTAATTTGTCTCTCACTAGTCGCCGACAGCTATTGCAGGCTTAGGAGCCCAAGTGAGGCTGAAAGATATTTCATCTTGTAGTGTTACCTCCAGGACAGCTTCTGATGAGCTGCACGGTGGCTGCCTGCTGCATCTCTGCACAGGGAGCAGTACAGGGGCAGCCCCCACTTGTACCTGCTTCCCAGACACTTGCCACAGACATGTTCCCCTCTAACAAATCTTTCTCCGCAAGCTCCAAACCCCTCTCTTCAGTTTTTCAGAAGCGGAGTGAAGGAGGGAGGCCAATAGGGTTGGGAAATTTGGCCATTATAGGACTTTTCTGCAAACAGAGATTGAAAATAAGTGACAGAAGTTGTGCCTGCTCTGCTACTACATCTGTGCATTTATTGATTTACTCTCAGGCATAGACTACAGCTGGACTGTAAAGGGGCTACACAAGACACCTCTGTCATTGCATAAAACCACAGAGGTCAGCTGTCACTTCAGTACTTACAGTTTTTGGATGAGTTTATGCTTTCAAAAAGGCTGGAAAAACATGTTAGATGCAAAGAGCACCATCTAGCACTAAGACCAGGAACACAAGGCATTGCTTTTGTAACATCACCTCTGCTGCACACTGTGAAGGGTTCTGGGAGCTGCCAGGCTCTGCAACTGGGCTCAAGGTGGCTGCAAGGGGAGAGCAGTGTCCTTGGTAGACAAGGATATCAGGGCTCCAAGAACGTGGATGCTATGAGAATAACTCCTCCTTGCTCCAGTGTAATTTACTTTGCTTGGTCAAAGTCATGAGTCAGGCCTCATAAAAATCATCAGGGTTTTTTTGGGGTTTTTTTGACTTTTTTTTATTTTGTTGTGCTTTGGATTTTTTGTTTTGTTTGTAATTTTAAATAAAGCAGCAGGGATGAGGGGAAGCAAGTTGTAAATTCTGTGACACTGCCTTCCTGTTCAGACTTTATATTTTTCATTTCTATTCTGCTAACAACTTTGTGACTCCTAGTTGCAATGTTTGCATGTTAGGATGTTTGCTAGCATACCTGTCTATTAAAACAGGAGTGGAAATATGTTAAAGATCAGTAAATAGGATTTCTACCCCAGAAAACCTTTAGGAGGTGTATATGCTTAGATGTAGGCAACTAAATATTTATATGTAAAAAACAGAAAGACAAGTAGGAATAATTATGGTTACATTGGATTTTTTTCCTGTTTACATTTCTCTACTGTTTAAGAATACTTGTCTCTTCTGCTTCTATCTTGCACACAACCGAGAAAAACAAAACACAGAGAAAACAAAAATAAAGCAAATACAAGTCCTTTGCCAGTTTCTGCCTAAATACCAGCACACACATACCTTGACTGATAATTAACCTGGATAAAACAAGGGAACTTGTTTTATCCACACTGCCTCATAACAGGGGACATCATCCCATGCATGATTTCCTGGCTGATAAACCAGGGTCCAAATTACACAGAATCCAGTGCCATAAACCTAAACTTGCCAAGGAATTACACTGGTCTGCTCTGAGGCTGCTCAGTGCCTCCCACTCACAAGGTGCACAGACACAGTTTTGCCCTGCTCCAAAGTGTTGTACACCATCAGGCTGTGAATATGACACCAAGCTGGACAATTATAATCCAATCCAGCAGGGAGCACTCAGGTGAACCGAGTACATGCCACTAACCTTGTCTAAATCGTGGGGTGGAAAGCAGATCCCTAACAGCAGAGGAGTCTGCTTCAAAAATATTAACCATATCACACTTGTACTTAATGCACAGTGTCTAGACAGTATTGACTGCATGTACAGACCATCCTCCCAGGGAGAGCTCTCTCTGAGACCTGAAGCTGTGCTGCTATAATTAAAGCCTACAGTCTTTTGGAAGTCACTTGCTTTTTTACTTAGAGTTTTCCTGAGTGGCCTTGCAAGTGAGGCAGCTACATGCACCTCCCTAACATAACAGGTGGAAGATGAGGAGAGGGGAGACATCTTTAGCCAACTGTGAGCAAATTTACCTGTTTTATAAGGCATTGGTGGCTGATAGAAATAATGACCTATTCATCTACAGAGAGCATAATTTCTTTTTCTTTTAAAATGTCCAGTATACCAGTTTATAATTTTGATCCTTAGACATCAACAGCAACAGTTAAGACAGGGATGTAACAGCACTTTTTATTTTCTCCTCACAGACTGGGTTTGCACTACACAGACAAGCAGATGTTTTTAACTCCACAGCTTTACTTTTCTTACTAATTCACTGTTTTATTTTCACCAAAAACCACACTTCTATAAATGGCCCAGCCAAAACATCATTAATTTTGCCTCCAGCAGCCCACCCTGCTCTAAGGGTGTAACAGCCAAGGACCCATTAAACTGCATCAATGCCCCAGATTTGTCAGCTTCTCTGTGCTTCCCTCAGAAATCAGCTGGTTGGTCTCTCAGAAAGCAAGTCAAGCCCTACAATAGTCGGTGCATGTCATAGCACAGGAACAGCCTTGCACATGGCGTTTGTTTGGTCAGCAGTGCTTTAGGAGCTGAGGGCCACCAACAGTGTCACCCAGCTCTTGGTATTGTTGTTGAGCAGCACAGCAGACACACCATTCAAAGGCTTCCCTATTCTTGAGGGACATTTCTACCAAAAATTTAAAAAAAAAAATTCCCAGGCTGTTCTTTACTTTTAAAAGACCTGAAATGCATTTCAGTCTTCTTCCTTTTAGAGCTGGTACCCATATTTTTCTGTTACCAATTCCTCCTTTCATCCTAAGGATCAAGTAAGAGGCACACTGTCGAGGGTATTTGCAGCACGATCTCTCTGCTATTTGTGATTCTAGAGCTGCCCAGATAAGGTCAGAAAATAATAACATCTGGCCAGATCAACATCTTTGACAAGAAGGCCAAGGAGAGAAGAAAAGAAATGAGACCAAACACATGCCAGAGGATGAGAAGGAGAAAACAAAAGGAACTTGAGAATCTAAGCTGACAGTGTTGAATGCTCAGCAATAGTGCTAGCAGTGGTCCCCCCACAAGACACAAAGTAGCATAACCTGGAAACCATTAATATGTGCAGAGCTCTGTTTAAAATTAGTGTAGGTCTCCATGATGAAGACACAGAGCCTTTCTGAGATGGCAAAGGAGTGAACATTTGGCAGACACCAGTAAGTAGTGTACACTTGCAGTATCAGAGATTGGCTATGCAAAACTAACTTCCAGGAACACAGAAAAATTAATAAAAATACAATTAAAATTTTTGCATGGAAGGACAATTTATTTCCCCTCTCTGACCTTCCAATACCCCTTGAAGAAGTAAACAGTGCCATTCCTCTAAACCACTAACCTTTCCCAAATGAAACCACATTGTCTAGCATTACATTTTTTCAAGCAAAGGCCATGGTGAGGGATGGGGAGAGCTAAGACAAAAGCAAAACAACAAGCTTTAAAACAGTGTAAGAGTTTTTGCTGTAATACTGAAACAAACCATGAGCTCCTGCTCTCAAAGAGAAGCAAGTAAGTTCTGCTCAAGCATCTGTGAGCAAGTTAGCTTGGGTCTAAGCTAGAAAAGATCATATATTCTGAAATACTTACTGCTGATTAGGCACAGCCATTTCCACCTCGTGTCAAGGCCAGCAGAACTGATCTGACTGTTGCCTTTTTTCCCCTCTGGACTAGACCAAAAGTCATCTTCCTAACTACAAGAAGATACAGAGAAATAAAATTAAATACATACATACATAAATATATACATGCATACATATATATATATATATATATATATAACCTCTTAAGCATAAAACTTTGTTAACTCCTCATGAGGCTACTTATTTTCCCATTGTCTGGGTCAGCATATGTGATCCATTGTTTCTGAGTTATACAGATAGATAGACAGATAGACAGACAGATAGATAGATAGATAGATAGATAGACAGATAGATAGATAGAAGGATATGTGTGTATGTGTGTATATATGTGTGTGTATACGTATGTATAACACACACATCAGTAGGTTGTAATCCATAAATCTTCAGTGGAATATAATACCACAGAGCTTATGACAAGCTATTTTCCTGATCCTTTGTTAAGCTTACTAGCTTGAGCTCTGTCCTAGTTTGTATGCTGCCTTCCAACTCAACCTGATGGGAAGTTTGCAGAAAAGCTAAACACAGCTGGGCAGAAGCTGGGTCAGCTTTGGAAGGCAAACCAGGAATCAACCACCAAGGAACTGCTGCCATGGACCACCTCCTGGGGACCCTAAATCAGGGGTTTGGGTCATCTTTAGTAACAGCTTGCAATATATCCAAGGGGACACTGGAAGCAGGACATATTGAAGATGTTTGTTCCCAAAGCACAGAGAAATAAAGAAGAGGGCCATCATGCCCTCCATATGTGCCAAGAGTGGGAGAGAAGATGTCACATCATTCACGCGGTAAGCCCAAGAGCTGATGGAAATGAACTAAGTTGCTTGTTTGAAGGTCATGCCCATAAATGGGCAAACCACAAGACAAGCAAGTCCACTTGCTTTCTGAAGCACAAGCCTAAACAGCCATGAAAAGTATTGGCTCTAATAGTAAAGAAAGAGAATGGAGAAAATTCATAAACACTGCTCATCTTCTCAGAGACAGGAGCCAGCTTCTCACTTTAGAATAGATCCCCGTAACTAGAAAAGCACCAAAGGAGGGAAAAAAAAAAAAAGGTCAGATCCTGCCTTTGAATTCCTCATTTCAATTTATGTATCCTATCTGCCAGGGAATTAAAAGAAGAGAGGCAAATGCTGGAGATTTGCATAAGTTACACGGAAGCAGAGATGCATGCTGGTCTTCAAAGCAGCAACCTTCAATGTGGCTTCTTCTTCCTTCCCTGCTCACTTCATTTTTTTTTCTTTAATCGTTTTTTCCCTTTAATGAACCTCTCCCCGCCTGCTTCTCTGCAGAGTTGCACGGAAAAATGCTGCCATCCAGCGGCATTCCCAGAAAGAATTCCAGAGACTGGGAGTTGCAAGGGTCCGGAGAGAGACCCCNGTTCAGGAGATGGAGTTTTAGGGCTTGCTGGCACTCTAAGTTTCATTGGTAGACATGATCTCCTCAAATCAAAGATATGATAACTCTAAGGATCCTGCAAAGCACTCATTACTGAATCCAGTTTGCTTACAGGCAAACAGACTTTCTGTAACTGATGCACTTGAAAAGCCCTGATTTTATTTCCCTAGAATGATCTAAACAGAACTGTATAAAAATTGACTAAAAATTCAAATATCTAATCTTATTAATGAAATCAGAAAGAAAAATATTTCCAATTTTGAATGAAAAGTACTTCCTTTTCTGTAATTTAGAATTATTTTCCCAGCACCCAAAAACTACCAGTTTCTCAGACTGAAAGAAATTCAGTCTGCTAACATGTTATAGAAGACCGATTTTTTTTCCCTAGAAATATTTAACATCATTCAGTAACTTACTCCAGGACAAATGTCCACAGTCTATGAGTTTGAAGTCATTCATCTAAGTTTTCACAATCCATTAAGGCTTTGGAGACCTTTCCATCACTTTGTTAAAAGCTTGAAAATACCTGTTCCATGTCAAGAAACCGTGTGTATAACACACAGTTACATAACCAATGTTGCTGTCTCTGGAATGGGAAGACAAGAAGGGCTAGAGCAAAACCAATCCTTTTAAACAAGCACATACACTTGCAGAGAAGGTCAGCCATGTTCAAATTTTTTTTAAAAAAAGGTGGTTGTTTATTTATCTTAGGGTAAAGGGATTTTGCATACCATCATCACTTAAAAACACATGCACAAGACTAATGCACCGACTTGTTTATAAAAAATTAACATGTTTGTGGACCTTTGTTTTGGCTGTGCCTTTAGCAGTACGTGCTACTATAGCACATCCAGGTTAGTCTGCAGCTTGAGTTTTTGCTGCCTTCTTGCTCCACAAATCTCCTCCACCAGAAATTCCAAGCTTGGCATGAACTTGGCTCTGTTATTCAAGACAGAGTTTTAAACTTAAACATCTGCTCCCAGAGACAGGCACAGTTCTTTCCGTGCCTTCTGCCACCAAGGGATGAATTTGGAACATTTCCCATAGCATTCCCAGAGGCTAGTGCTCCCAAATGTCCAGCACCCAACATCCTGCCCCTGGGTTGTCTCCTATGGAACAGGTGACCCTCTCTTCTCTCCCTGCTTTGGGACACAGCAATCTATCAGGAATAAAACCAGGGGGTTTTATTTTGGTTACAATAAATTACTTATTTTCCCCAGTTTGCAAAGTCTTCCCACATGTTCAACTTTTCAGTCACTTTACAGATTGAGTGTGTAAATGCCCACTGCACAGCCCCAGTCTTCCACCAAGGAACAGCCTCACCAAAGGAAGCAAAATGCTGACTGGATCATCCACACAATTTTCCACTGCGAGTGGATGGAGTCAGACTTGGGGCTGGCTGGGTTTCTGTTAGACTGTCAGCTATGAGGTAAAGCACCAATTCTAGATTTCCAGGCCATGTCCAGATTCCACCTTTCATACCATACTGAAGTCCAAAGGCTCCACTGAAACATAGAAAAGACATCTACCTCCATGTGTACTGATGAAAGAAAGCTAAGACAGGAAACTACTTGCCTCAGTGTAAATATGCATCTTGGTTTCTGCTTCATGTACTTCATTCTCAGTATAAACCATTTTCAGTAATCCCATTAAATTAAACTGCAGGCCTGCATGTAAATTCAAGAAATTTTTCATTGCTGAAGCCTAAATTTTCCATTCATGCAAAGCCTACATAAATAGTCCCATATTAAATCAAACGAATCATCAACCAAAAGGCTCAGCTTTAAAAGCAAGGTCAGTGTATCTACATACAGGACCTACAGGGACATGCTCACAATATGTGGTAAAGGAATGTATATTCCACACATGACAGATAATGGAAGGCAATGGAGTTAAATCTACTGCTGACCACTCCCTATGCCTGTTTGTTCAAGTAGTCTCTCCACTATTTTCTCCTCAAAAAATATTTTCCATCCTTGCCAACAGTTGGCTCCCCCAGCTAGATATTTTGCAAAATCCTTTATCACTCCTGTTTACTGTGTGTCTACTGTTTGATTAGACATGACTTTACACTTCCCAGAGGTGTTGCTGTGGTATGTTTTAAAACGATGAAGAATTATAAAAATATGAGAAGACTGTCCTTTGGGCCTATCCAAAGCCATTAAAATCCAGCTAAGTTCAAGAAAAGAGAGATCCATATTTCACAAGAGACTTTTTGCCCCCTATTTTTTACACATCCCTTTACTCATGCTAGTTGCATGAGCCAGTTTCTGCTAATTTTGCAAGAGTCGAGAGACCCAGATTGTTAAAACATTCTGTTTACTGGCCTGCAAAAGGTCATCTCTTTCAATGGTTGTCATTAAGCCCATTACTGCACAATTTAATCATAGATGCTTAGAGAAAACACTCAAAGCAAAATATCACGATCAACATGTCTAAGTGCATTACATAATAGATCAGTAGAATGGAAGCTTCCAATTTCCCGTCAATACGACTGAGTAAATTATTTTCTTGGGTAGACTAATTACTATGAAATATCTCAACCAAAACCTCTCCTAAACTCCATCTATCAGTCATTTACTACATGCATCCTTGTCAGAAGAAATATCCACTTATCTGCTCCATTTAGAATAATGAGACTAATGAGTTTATAATTGTTATTTACCAAAATCCTTTATAAAAAGTAATGAAGGAAAAGTAACTGTTACATCAAGTAAGTAGAAAAATACACTCCCATGGGATAGCCTTTCTGTGGGAATTGCATTGCTAGCAGTGAAAATTTCACGTTGTGAACAAAGAGTAAATCAATAGAAGCAGCATTTTACAGTCTAACTGATGGAGTAAGCAAGGTGTGGACTCCCACCTTCCCAGGATGCTTTTGTTGAGCTATGCAGAAACATGCAACTGTAAATCAGCATGAGACTGAGTTAAAGCACTAAGTCATACCCCACACCTAAGCAGGACTCCTGTCACAGGTAGCAGAGCATTTGCACACCACCAACAGTGCCCTTGCTTGCCTCTCGCTTTCAGTTCATAGCACTTCATCCTTCCAAGCACTGTGCAAACACTAATGATTTTAAAATAAATAAGAAAATAGAACTGGCATAATAGAATGAACACCAAGTCTGGGGGAATGTTTTGCCCAGGGCTCCAAGCAATAAATCAATGCACTTCAAGATAATCATACAGTCAAACTGAGGATTCAAAAAACACCTCACATCTATGCCACTACCACAGAGGAAACACAGTGAATCCACCAACAAATGCCCTTATATTTAAGGGCGCTTCAATCTTAGATCCTTATTTCAAAACACTCATTAATAACAACCCAAAAAAATCCACTTCAGCTGAAAGAAAAAGATTAAAAAATCTTGAACCTGAAGTCCTAATGGACTATGCCAAACAGCATTATTGGGTTGGGAATGCATTCCTTCTCAAGATATCAGATATCAGAGTGGAGATGGTAGAGCATGTAACGAACAGAAATAAATCTGGAACTGGAGCTAAAGTGAGACTGGTAGCATACACCAATGAGTTTTTATCATATACTGGTCCAGTTTACAGACTCTTTCCAAAGCATCCAGCATTAATTTCTATTGAAAACAGATCATTTGGTCTGAGCAATACTACTGTTTTCCCATTCTGAATCCCTTTTCCCTCACATTTATAAACTCTTTGCAGATGACTAAAAAAGAAGAGATTTGAGATCCCACACTACAGGAATAAAAATATTTTAGAAGAGGCAAAACTACATGTAAGAACTATGATATTTCTTTTTTCTTGTCCTTGTGTTTTATACAGAGTTAGACAATTTCACTGCATGTTGATAAGGTTATACTACAGGATGAGAATCTCTAAGGAATTATTCAAAAGAGATAGTACGGAATAAAAATGCCTGTATTTGAAAAGTTGCAACTAATATGTCCCATGTGAGACATCAGCTCCACAGATTCGGTAATTTTTGGCTCACGCTGAGTCAATGCCTGACTAGTCTGAACACTAAACGATGCAGCTGACACTAACAGCAAGTTGTTCAGCAGGACTGGTCAGAGGAAGGAAACCCCTTCCAATGAAAAACGTAGCACTTGCAGTAGGTTTTTGATCCCAGCTTCACGATGAAGGAATTCCAAGAAAAGATGTTGATTTGTTTCTGGTTTCTTTGGTAAGATGCCATCTTTAACAGATAAGAAAAGACGTCTTGGGTGTCTACCAAGACTGAAGCAGCCATAGCACTTGTAAAAATATTTTATTAGTATGATTATTTTTCTGTCAAAAAGTTATCTGATTGAAAACTGCATGTCTTTTTATAACAACATGCCTACCCAACAAATTCAGGAATGGAACAACATGTCCATTTCTTACATTTAAGCCACCGTGGAGATGTTTTGGTTTCGATTATCAGTTTGTATTCTTTCAAAAGTTAGATATTCCCGTTATGGAGAAAAACTTACCCTATAGAATTATGCAAATAGGGATTAAGTTTAAATCATAAGCACAGATTTGATATGGTTAAAAAAAAAAGAACCTAAAAAAAGATGGAAAAATTATAGCCTATACTTATAAATTCTAGTGCACATCTGTTCTATTATTGCTGTGCAGGAATGCTAGGATTCTGTCTACAAACAATTCACAGAGAAAAACATTCTAAAAATACCTTAATCTCTTTGCAATTTATTTCAAATGCCTTTGTTACAAGGACTTTGGTTAGCAGAATAGGATAAGCGTACAATTTGGAGAAAAGTGTTATTATCAGAACATTACTGAAAGTGTCTCAACAACTGACTGTAAGAACAATAAGAAAAGACATAGAAACAGGACTTACAGTTTCCAGCCCAGTCCTGCCCTTACCTCCTACCCCTACATAAAGTCCTTGACTTCTCTGGCTGAAGACACTGTACCCCACTTGAGGAGCTTATAGCTTTGAAAATTAAAGCAAAACCTAAGCCTTTTCTGAGAGTCTCTCCTCCTGTCCTTGCGAATTCACCTGAGGTTAGCAAAAGCCAAAAACATAAAGGTCCCCTTTTTTGCTGCAAGAACAGCAAATCATATGAGAAAAGTAGCAATATGGGATTGTATGTTCTCCAGGATTTCTCCATCTAAAACCTGGGTGATTAACTTCCCACATTGCTGCTTCCAAACACTTTGCCAAGCTCCATTGTAATGACTAATTCTGTCATGTTTAGAGTCACTAGAAATAATTAATGTTTAGTATGTATACTTTTAAATGTGACGAATAGAAACCATGTTTAAACCAAAGTAAGAACATACTCTAAAGTGTGTTCACTTAAATGGCAGGGCTCTAGTTAAAATGATGCAGAGCTTTGCTAAACTCTGAGAATATAAGGAAGATATAGAAGATCTTAAAAGTGGACAGAGATGTATTTAGCAATTTTAAAAAATAATACTGCAATAAATTAAACAAGGGAGTCCCTTCACAAAAACATTGAAACATATACCTTAGAGTCTAGACACAAAATTCATTGTAGATATGAGAATTCCTCTTTTACCTCTAGGCAGTCATGTCTATCTCTGCAACAATGAGCACAATAATCCTGGTTATGAGGTGGATTCACATTCTTCATGCTTTTTATAAAGCCACCCGTATATCTGAATACTTAAGCAAGCATATCTATAAACAAACAGTGACTATTATATCTTCTCTTCTTATATCTTCTTTTCCCTGAGATATTTCTACACTTGTACAGTGTTGCTCCTTAAATTACTCACCACCTGAAGCCTAAAACAATTCAGTGCTACTTCAAAGCTGATGAAAAACAGGTTATAATTCTCTTTAAGAACAGAGGATGAAAAAATAATCCCAAACTTGTCAACTGTGGATTTGATCCAAATTTCAGAAATTTAAGGACACTGAAAAAAATAAACTGTTACTCAGACACCCGGAGACTGTTTTGTTAGGAAAAAAAATAGTTTGCTATTGGCATAGGATAACCCACACCTGGGGATTTGAATTTGTCAGAGGTGCTCACCAGTTGCTTTGGGCAGCAATGGGAGTCCCAGTGATTGGAGTCTGTTGCAAGTGACATTTCCACCTGGGTCAGGCGAGACTCCCCAAACTGTGGTTCAACAGTTTCCTTCTATCCAACCACTCCATGGCCTAGATGACCCTTCCAGTACATAAATGATCCATTGTTATTGTCTCAAACTTCGTAGAAAACACCCCCTATCCATTTTACCTACCTAAAATATACTGTACTTCATGACCGCTTCTGCATCTGTAGAAACAGCTTCTACTGATTCACAAGCATCTTATCAACGCACAGTTTGATCTGTTTTGCAGCAGGAACCACCTGGGTTTCACTGGGACACAGAGATTCTTCACTCAGCATTTTAATAATCGTATTTAAGAGAAGAAACTGGTCTAAACACAGGAATAGCTACCTGGGGAAAATCTTCCGGGAAGTCTGAAATGTCCACATGGAAAGCTCCAAATACCTGGTCAAGTATAGCGCAAGTATAAGCCAAATACTTAGCTGTGAAGACATCTAGTAGTTCAGTCAGTGACTGAGTTTCAGATCAGTTCAGTGTCCCAGACCAGTGCATTATCTCCTCTGCACTGATGACTAACCAAGGAGCTCCGGGACCACCCAGGCTGTTAAAAGACTGAAGTGCAGGCAGGCACATAGGTTGCAACCCTGTTACTTGGCTACAATTATAACAGAACAAACTTGTTGTTTTTAATTTATAACTTGAATCCCACAGTCCTTGCAACAAAACAATCACCAACAAAACCAGACAGCTACAGTTAAACCCATTACATGGGTGCCCTGAGAAATTCATGTTTTCCAGAGAATTCATCCCCTCCACTAAAGACCATCATGGGG
Source organism: Rhagologus leucostigma (assembly GCA_013397725.1). Classification (NCBI taxonomy): domain Eukaryota; kingdom Metazoa; phylum Chordata; class Aves; order Passeriformes; genus Rhagologus; species Rhagologus leucostigma. Next base: position 383,257 of record VZTD01001144.1, on the reverse strand, counting down.
CTTGCCCACAAAGTCAGCATCTCATTTGCAACACTATTTTACAGGGGAGGAAGCAGGACCCTGTGTTGCAGGGTTCTCACAGCTTGATGGTGAAATTATCACATCAGATTCCTCAGAGTTCAACTCTCCTAAATATAAAGTTGTACTCAAGAGAGCATGGGGCACTGAAGAAAAGTCAGTATCCTGCCCTAGCAAGTAAATGGCAATGTGCTCACGTTGCAAAATTTTGCTTAAAATAAAGACAACATTTCTCAGAAGGGCCATAGATATGAATATCGTCTCAGCCAGCACTGGATTTTGTGAGCTGAGAAAAATATGCCTTACATTTATGAATGGTTGCTATTTAAAGGAAAGGCAACATACGGCAAACCTTATTTCAGGATTAGAGTGTTAAGATGGGTTACACTAGCACCTACAGTGCCTGACTGCTAACATGACTAAGGACAGCCATATGACAAAGGAAGAGAACTGTGTCAGTCCTCATTGCTTTTCCAGTACTTCATATAAATGTACTGGAAAGGTCAAAAAGAGACTATATTTGGATTTCTCTTATCCTGCTATTCCAGTTTCAGCTCATGAACAAGACTGAAGGAGACTTGTGAAACAGTAGACATTTAAAACACGGGATAAACACGCTCAGCCACTTGGATAATGTAAAAGGAGTTCTGCCAGAGTCGATAGCTCCCTATATCAGCTCCTGAGAGGCAAGTACATGCATCTCATCTGCACCTGCATAAAATGAAGTGATTGCTACTTCACTGATGGTTAACTGTACAAATACTGGAGTGATCCCAAAACCCTGAGAATCCATTAAGCCTTTGGAAAGCAGGTGGTTTTTTATCCACTGCTGCCAAGATACCATTCTTCTAGTGCAAAAGAAGTTTAAATTCTTAATGTTTGTTCCAGGTAATACTTTCCAATCACAGAGGGTCAAGCAAAAGATGAGAGACTGCACCAAAAGCAATACATAGCCTAAGATTTGTAGGCATCAGATTGGAAAAAAATGAAGATAATCTGGTTTGCCATAAATTAAGAGAAAAAATTATTTACTATAATCTTCCCACACAAATTATGATCTTAATTTTTCTTCATTCTTCTAATTTTCTTCTTAATTTTCTTCAGATTTAACTACTGCATGAAATAGAAAAATAAACATCCCCAAGCAGTTAGCACAAAAAATTGAGTTGTTCTGTCTAGAGACCGAAGCATCTGGTTACTGTACCAGAGGGAACCTGACAAACCTTCCCTTTGACTGGCAGCAGCAGATTTATAACCCATGTAAGGCACTGGGTCTAGATTATTTCAGATTCCTTTCATACTCTACAAGCAAGAATACACAGCAAGCAGATTGTCCAGACAGTTATTTATTTGCCAAACATTTGAACTTTATTTAATGCTTTCAGTAACAACTCGGCAATCTGTGGCCCACCATTTATCTGGCTCTGTTTTCCTAAAGTCATATGATTCCTAGTCTGCCATCTTTGATCCTCACCTTGGATTTGTCCTGCTGTCCATTAGCAGAGCTTCTGGTATTCCAAGCAAAGAAAATTATTTAATCCAACTGCGCATAGCAACTGAAGTTCCTGCTTGAAGCACAGATTTGGGTACTTAAAAGAGGTAGTAAACAAGAGAGACTTTTGTAGAGCAATGGAATTAAACTGTCTTCTGGCTCCCCTGCCAGGGCCTTGCCAGACCTGCTCTCAACTTTGCTGTGCTGTGGGATTTGGGTCTTTTTGTACTGAAATGAATCTGAGGGACTGATCATTTAAAACACTACAATTGGCCATGATTGACTCAGTCTAGTTGGCATTACATCTGGGCAGAAATGTATTTCAGGCTGAAAAATGGTCCAGCTTCCCTTAAAATTACAGTTCACACCTTTTGTACTCCATTATTTTTCTTCCACCACTCACTTTTACAGCAACAGTTCCCAAGATTTTCCTTCTGCCATAACCCACACTGTGGTGAAGAGTGGGCCATGATCTTTTTTAGGCATATAATGAAACAGTAAAAGACTTTTCTGCAGTTCGTTTTTGTGAGTACATTTGCTTTTGATTACAAAGCTGTGGAAGCCATCACTTTAATCCAAATCATTTTCCAGATACTTACACCTAAATGATGCTCTCTATAATAAATTGCCATATTTTATGTAAACAGTACAAGCTTTATGTGCTGCTTTAAAAGTTCATCTGTTTAATTTGGCCCTGTCAGGGCCCAGGCATTTTGAATCAAGGCAGGAGCTACATTCTCTTGCTGTTTTCAACATTGTGGACAGAAGCCACTTGCATTTTCCTGAGTAAGTGTTGCCTTATTGCCAACACCGTAGGAAACCCTTGTATTTTTAAACATAGACAGAGGCTAAAATTACTAACTAAGCATTCGCTTATGTTTTGCTCCCCATAACAAGACTGACTGCAAAAGCAGCATGCCCTTCTCGCTGCTCCAGTACTTACACCAGCAGGACTGTCATGAATTGTAATGGATGGCTAATCACACCTTGTGCATGTTGTACAGCTCTCTTTTTTGATAGTTCCAGGCATATTTATCTCAGCTTGCAATTTATACATGTCAGGCTGTATCCCAGCAGTACATAGTCTGCCTCTTCAAAATGTTTTGCTTCCAGAGAACTGGCAATTTTCCTCCTTCAGTTTTTATCCAAGCTCCACTGACTTACCTGAAGCCTCTGCACAGACTTACTATGTCCTTTTTTGCACCATTCCTGCCTGTACCCCCTTTCCCACCCCTCCTCCTGCCACCATGGGCAATGCACACACTGACAGGCATTCCCAGGTGTCCAACTCCATGTGCCATGGATCTGCACAATACTGAATGTGCAGAGCATTAGATACATGGGGATAATCTTCCCAAGCAAGCCTTGCCAAAGGCACCTTAGATACAACTCATTATCAAACTTTATCTGCCAGGAAGGTGTGAGCCACTCACCTTTCAAAACTAATAGGCAAGTGGCATTTTTTATATTACTTTGTCTTCTTGAGAGACCAGATAATGTCCTTTCTCTTTCTAGGTTTTTTTCTGATAGATGAGTTTAAGCACACAATCTGCCTCTTTGTCACCAGATAGCCCAATTAGATGGATACAGAGAAAGACTAGAAATGAAGACTAATCCAAATTTCATCTAAATTTTGTTGGAAAGAAAAAAATGTTACAGAGACCCTGGTTTTTTACTTAACTTTGTGAGGAAAATGTCACTAATTATCTTTTATCTGGCAGTAGTGTATCCCAAACGAAACAGCAGTTCAGACGGAGAAGTCTGATCTTGAATCTCTGGTTGATTATTCAGGTTTTGTGGTTTGAATTAATTTCATGTGTCTTCTGTACAAGACTTTCTCCACAGCCCTTTCTGCCTTCAGCCAAATTGTTATGGAAGGTAAAAGCCACAGCTGTCAAGTAAGTATGATTTAACCACTTTAAGCTAGCAAAGAAGATAGCAAAGAAAGACTCAGTGAAATGGAAAAGCTTTCAAGCATGACCCAAGCCACCACCTGCTCTGAGGGAGCATCCAGCACACAGAAAATATTTGTCTGACCTGATCCTTAATTTTTTTTGCATCCACCAAACACTCCCCATGTAGCCTAAGTGTTTCATCAGGCTAACAGGTAGAAAATTTTCTTTCTTGCTATCAGAACTAAATGGAAGCTTATTATTTTCCACTGTATAAACATAAATTAATTTCTCCTTCTCATAAGCAGTAAGAAAGACTGAGTATCGCATCTTGTTATATAGTCTATAATAGAAATAGCTAAGGAGCTATTAGGTAACAAACCCCATTTTCTTCATTTTTTCTATCAGGCCACAGTTTCTTAACACCTTACTATTCTTGTTAGTTTTTTCTCAGTTCCCACATTAGAAAAAAAAAATTTAAATTATTTACAAAGATTTATATTCACATCAGGTTATCATGCTGTGATTAGTCCTTCTAATAAAGCACTGAAGATGTTTACACTACTAGGAGCCTGGGTGCAGGCTTCGAAAGTCTCTCTTTAAGGGGCATCTTGCCCAAGGCATCTACATTAAGTGATGTTTCCCTACTCAGTTGCCTCCATCACAAGTGCTGTTTCTCAGTGAGAAGCATGTTAACTTATGGATTCCCAACAGAAGCATATTTCCCATCATCAACAATAACCACCACACTGGTCCACAACAGTTCTGCCATTTGTCCTTCCTTTAGCTTCTTCACTTGTGGATGCAACTGTCTCAGGAAAAATGTCCTTTTAAGCTCACCCCTTTCCCTCCCCCATCCCCACAGCTTACCTTAGCTGCTAACGGTCAGCAGAACACAGAGCAATGCCCATGAAGGATCCTTTCCATTCTGTAAGAATAGTAGCAGGAGAGCTGGAGGGAAAAGGAGACAGCAGGTAGCTTCCAGGATACTAAGGGAGTGCATACTATCATCATCTTCTGTTTATCACAACCCAGAATTACACCACTCTATGCTGTAAGATTTGCTACTTTGCCCAACTTGCTGTGGTTCCAGTGAGGTTAAGGCATAGGAAAGAGAGAAAATCCAGAAAGGGAGACTCGCTTTAAAAGCACACATTTTGCAAATTTTTAATTCAGCTGTCCTACACAGGAGTCACTGAGATGCAACCAGCCTTCCAGCCCATTTCTTCCCTTTGCTCCCACTGATTTCAGCTTGTTAAATAATTCTTCATGAGAAAAACTATGGGAGAGGTCAGTGACTGATCAGAAACAAACCTGAGTCAAAAAAGCACATTGCAAGACAGCAAACTCTCCTGCACTGTCTGTCAGATGGACAGTGTGGGAGTGTATCAAGCTGCATTCGTTTCTTGCTCTAACATTAAAAACTAAGACCACTGACATGCTAGAACACCAAAGAGGCATCAGCCAAATTGTTTTCATTTTGCATCCAGAGATTCTCTACACAAAATGGAAATAAAATGTCTGTATTTCAAGGCAGTCAAAGTGCCAACATCATGGCAGTGTGTCTGTCTATCTATCCAGGCCCATCAGTCCTTTCTTGTTATCGCTGACCCAAGCAGATACCTGACAGGTCACAACCAGCCAGGCAGAGGAACTTATTCTTTTCTCAGGCAGAGAAGACATGCAGAACATGTTTCTTTTATATTCTCCAGAGCATCATATCTTAATACTGCAAGTGTGAAATAGAGTTACTAATGTCCTCTCCTTCCCGTTTCCCCCACACCTTAGGGAGAAGCCCTGCAGATTTCACAAGGAGGTAACTAATCACCTTGCACAGAAATGAAAGGTTTCTGAGGAAGTTATTCCTATCACAACATAAATACGAATAACTCCACTGAAGACAGTGAAGTTCCACTGGGATAAAAGCATTAACCAAGGGTTAAGAATTTTATGCAGAATTCAATCCTTTTAAAAAATCTTTGGAGCCCTTCCACAGAAGAGATTAAATTCTCTGCTCAGTTAAAAGAGTGGTTACAAAATAACCTTTCATAAAGGTTTCCAATTGAATTTTGAGAACTTTTCCATTAGTACAGAATGATAATATTGTCTCTGGAAAGTGCTTTGTTCCTGCAGTGGTTCAGGATCTATACAATGCCTCTTCATCTGAGCTATTAGAGCACACAAAGGTAGCTGGAGTGTGAATCCATTTTACAGAGGCTATGTACCACTTAGAAGAATGAGGGCAATAAATTCTGTAACTGCCAGCATTTCTTCCCAATGCAACAAGATACTCATTTAACTTCACAATTTAAACTTAAAACCTGACGAAAAAGGACAAATGCTCATCCTGCTAATACAGAGTTGTCTTTGGAATTGAGGCTGTCACTGCAGAAGCCAGGTAGGAGAATTCCTAAACTTTCAGGGCACAAATGTTTTTGAGCTTTTCTTTGAAACCCTGTGAGAGAAAGAGGATTCATTATGACAACGGATATTAAGAGAAAAATCATTTCAGCAGTGGTGTGTTTGACCTCAAGTATAATTTTTGCATTGCACAGTACAAAAGAAATACACTATTTCTAGCAATGAAGTAGCTTCAACTGGTAAAACAAAAGACACTGTACACTGAGAAGTATCTGAGGAACTGGCTGTCTTTCATAACAAATGAAATGAAAATTCCACTCCATTTACTATGCTCCCACGGGAGTAATGCACACAGCTAAGTTTCAACCAAATGGAAAATGCAATAGCAGCACTTAACTTCATTTTCTTGTATCTGTTCTCAATTTTATGAGCGATATACTTTAAACATCTGTAATAATTACATTGAAATTGTTTTTAAATTAAATGTCACAGTTGAGAAAAAAACAGACTTCAGTACATGAATTACATATTGTTTTAAAACAATACATAACAATGATTAACTATCTGCAGGTACATTTAAAGAAAGGATAGTGGAGGAACCTCAGTGGGATAATCCTTTTCCTCCTTTTTGTAAAAAAGTTGCACAAGATTGTCCCTAGAATCCCAGTAAAAGATCCCTCTCTTCCCAGCCCCAGCATCTGAAATCACAAATCATTTGAAGAAATTATGTACTACTGGTAACATTGACATACCAGAAGACTTCCATAATTTTCCACTTGACACTCTGAATACAGTAATGTATAATTCACCTCTTTGAAATTAAATTATAAAAATTGTTTATCTTTTACTGGAATAAATGGAAGTACATTTTTAAATATGTATATAAAGTGTGACTGTGTGTGTATGTATAAATGTGCATATACAAGCTTACTTGTGCAATGTGAGCACCCTTTTGGGACTGGACCATTACAAACTCACCAATTCCTCCTCCTCCTCCTCCTTTATTGAGCAGACATTCTGGGAGATGACTTTCTCCTCCTCCTCTGTCTTGAATACCCAGAGGGCTGTGGAGAGATACAGTGAAAGCTACAGCTGAGATTTCAGTTTATCTAAATGGATGTGTCAAGTGAAATTAAGACCACTTAGACTTATCAAAGTTTCCACCAAATTCCAAATCTTTTTTTTTTTTTTAAATAACTTATGCTAACCTGTGGTTAAATCTGACTATTTTTGCTTCTATGTCAGGCTCTGTGAAAGAGTCATACAGCTGTTCATATTTAAGCTGGCTCTTGTAACAGAGCACAGCGCTCCAAAGATGTAATTAATGGCCATGTGGAACAGGATGACTCACCATCTCTTAATAAGTCACAAGTGCTACACACATGAGCAAAACAGGCAAATCACACAAAGTGGTTATCAACATGTCCTTCTCACAACCCCAAGTGGGAATGCATTTTGTATCTTACAAACCATAGAAAATTTGTTTCCAAAAGGTTGCAGATACTTTGGTGAACGTTACTGACATTATTTCGTGCACCCTTTTAGCTGTAAAGTACATTTGCTACAAGTACATCCATGGCACTCACAGCTCAGGAACAGTTAACCCGGCAGTCTAGCTGAGAATCAGGACATCCATAAGTAAAGGGGGTTTTAGCCAAGAAAATTAATGGTTTGTTTGGGGTTGTTTTGGGTTTTTTTTAAGCAGAACTAAAACTAAAGCAGTATAAATAATCTGTCACATATACACAAATATGATCACTGTTGTTCCATTCACTGGTAAAAGACTGCTGTCCCAAATCATTTCAGGAGCAAACCCCAAACTCCCTAGTTGTCAAACACTGAGTGGACCTGCAAACCTAACACTAGCAACCACTGTCCTAGTGAGACGATTTCCCTCTGGCATTCTTAAAACCCTTGACTTCTTTCAGTAGTCATCTTTTTCTATCTTTCTCACTTTGATCCTTTCAATATATTCTAACATGGCACTGTTTAACAGCCTTCATACATGTAAAAAAAAAATCTAAGAAGAATACTTTTTTTCTTGTTTGGTTGTTTTTTTTTTTTTTTACACAGCCAGCACAGAATAAAGTAAGCCTCCATGAACACTTGCTATGAAGCACCCCTATATCACTTTCACTTTGACTTCACCCTTTTCCTTCACAGAAGCAAATGAGCAGAGAATACATTTGTATACTTGAACAAAGAAAACTAAACAGTTCAAGCATTCTGTTCAATCATCCATATACAAAAAAGAAAAGCAGTCAAAAAGTAACAGTTTCTTCACATCAAGCACCTCATTTTTTGTTTTTAAAAGTGCTCAAGAGAAAAATCAGAATCAAAAAATTCATGTCAGATCAAAAGAAGTGGTGATGGACCTGAAACAAATTGCAATGCATTTGAAATGTTCATTTCTGAAATGTTTTTTCTCTTTTTCAGAACTGCCAACAAACTGAACAACAATCTGTTCCTTACAATCTATTGTGCTCTTAAATTTTGCTACACAAGCACATTAGATTGCAAGTGTCTTAATCAATCAAAAGTGACTTCTCAAGGAGTTTTATTCCTTGATGATAAGCTTAACTCTACTGAGAAGTGGCTGAAGTCCTTTTTATATCTTTTATATATGATAAAAATATAAAACTTTTGTTTGAATTTGTAGTTTAGTTTATTTAAAAGAGGGCTAACTCCAGCCTATTGTTTTTACATAAAATGACATCAGGAAGAACAAGAGATTTTACCAGGACAAAATACTGAATATTTACTACAAAACCAAACGAGTCTTCCTGCAGTGGGATGATTCTCTTGTTTATTCATCCCACATCACCACCATGTTTGAATGAATTAGCTTTTCTTGATATCTCCTAGTCACAACTCTGCAGCTGAGAAGCCTAAAAGACCTTTCTCTTTCCACTCTCAATAAAAATCTAAAATAAAAAAAATCATCCTAGAAACTGTTTAAAAATATTAAGCCTACAACAAAAGATATTTTTTCCAAGAACTTGTCATAGATCCCCATTCCTTGGACTGACATGGCTCACATACTTTTTAGGTTTTATGAAAACTTTCCAGCCTTGAGGATAAATGACATCCTCAGCCCATGTGGGTGAGCTCAGTACTGTTGGACGGTTTTGCAGACCATTGAAAACTCTTGAATCAAAATGTCCTTTTCTAATGAAGTGATTTCTTTGTGGCTGCTTATAACTCTGTATTGCTCTGTGCTCCCTCTGCACGCAGGAGTTCCCTCAAGGTGACCTTCACCACAGACAGTGCCCATGGGAACAGATCTCCTGCCACCAGCAGCACCACGTTACTTGCACAATTGCAAGCATCAGGAGGGAAGATGAGGATCAACATTTCCCTTTATCCACTAGAGACTACAAGTGCACACATGCTCATCAGCTGAGGAGGAGACCTGCTAAGCCAAACTTAGCACCCCTTTCCCTGAATCCTTGCTAACCAGGTACCAACTTTCATTCACAGGTCACTTGCTCCCTGCAGTCCACTAAAGCAAAGCTGGTCAAGGTAGCTTGGAGCAAGGGAAAGGAGGAACAGTTCCTGCCATTGTCCCCACATCTTGGCATCTATCATGTTCGCAAAGCATGGAAGCAATGCTGAAGCAGACCACAGTACTCAGGCATAGATTCACAGGGACTCTCATGCTGTCTTTTTTTTTTTTTTAATTTCCTCTGGGTGTAGCAGGTTACAATAAAGCCAAAAGGTATTTTACTTTCACTGATACTCTCAGTGGAAGGTACGTTTATGTCAAGAGATCACTTTGTATTCTTAAAATTAACAATCTGTCTAATCATGCTCTAGGGCTTTACAAATCCTTCATGCATACAATTTGTCATTAACCATTAATTTCACTACCATCAGCATGCTGAAGCTCTGAAGAATTATACCAGGAATAGATAAGAAACAATATCACTGCAACAGGAGGAAATCCCCAGACTCACTAGTTTGGAGCAGCTCTTGAGGCAGGGCTTCAGGTTCCTCATTTTGTCATCACATAGCTACAGAGAGAACTATTACCATGGTAAAACCAATGCCAAAAAAAGCATGAAATTTCATCCCACCAGGGAAACAGAGATCTTACTTTTCTCAGGGCTCATTTTACACTCTCATAAGAGTCTGAAAGCTTCAATCACTAAAACACGAACAAATCTAAAATAAGCTAAATATTGTATATATATTACCACTTTTCAGACTGCCTTGTGTTTAAGTCAGAGGGCTCCGAAATACTTCCTGTGTCTTTTTATTGGATGAAGACTAGAAAAGTTCCCCTGATGTTTCAAGGGATATTTTAGTCTCAAATTAGTGGAATATTGGAAGTAAAGCAAAGGCTATGTTGTGCAATTGTATGTTTAGAACAGAGCTATTGAAAAAATTAGTGTTCTTACAGACTTATTACGTTTCAATTTCAAAAAGAACTTGACCAAGTGCTTTTGATAGAGTGCTGTCCATAGAGACAAAAGGCTGAATCCTTCATCTGATTATCACTGGGATTTTGATATGCAAATCTAGTTCAATCCCAGAACTACTGAATCATTTGAAGGTTTGATTTAATTCTGCATTATATTCTTAAAGCCTACAGGGCTGTGTCAAGTCCAGACTTGCTTTGCACAAGGAAAAAGTTATGCCTGTACAGTACAAAGGATATGTAAGTTCCTGTCACTTTCCATCTCTCTGCTGCAGATCCACAGATATCCTTTGTTTCTTCCCTATAGACTTAAACCAGCTACTAATCAGAGATAATTTCCTGTGGAAGATGATGTTAGAAAGACATCATCAATTCATGCAAAGACTAAAATCCCAATCCAAAATGATCGCTAGCAATTAAACGGGTTCCAGAAGAGCCTGGAGAATATGCCACCACAAACATGTATAGCATCTGACTCTGCTATATAAACGTGTGCACCTGCTAAGAAACAGGACAGGAATTGCCACATTTACATATTTAATAAAATACTACTCTAATCAATGTCCCAACATCCTACACATAGGAAGTCTTCCCTCATTTCTATGGTGATGAACTTATACCATGAAACTGGAAACCTAATTACACTTGCTTGTCACTGTGACCACAGAATATAATTATAGCTATCACCAGCCAAAATAATTGGACAGCTGTTCTTAAGAAAAAAAAAGTCTTCTTACTTGACTGGAGATGCTTTGATAGGAAGGAATTCAGAAATTTAACCATTAGCCTAAACAGAGAGGAAAATGGAAAGGAGAGACAGCGTTTGCTTAGAATATCGGGAACATTGCAGAAACATGCATTGAAGAGAGAGTGAAAATGCAGAATTTAATTTGTTAATCTAACTTCAGCATTGATATTAGCATTTAGATATTAGTTCAGAGGGAAAGGAGAATTATAAAGAACCCTTTCTTGGTTGCATTGCTGTGTCTGTGTGGATGAATCTTAAGAGAACATGAATTTGGCTGGGGACAGTGTGAGACAGTCTAGTGACAACAAAAACAAGAGGAAACATATGGGTGAAAATAAAGACAAAAAAACCCCTCAAACAGAAACAAGAGAAGGTTACTAGCCTTCTTGCCTTTTAGTCAGCTCCAAAATACTGTCAGCTCTCCACTCCCAAAAATGTGTTAGACTGTTTCCTAGCAAAGCACAAGGCCCTGCTGTATAAGCAGCAGGAACAAGGCAACAGCAGAGAGGCAGTAACAGAAGCAGGACAACAGCCCCCAAGGCAGCAGTAGTGGTTTTAGCACCTGCTGCATGTTCTCACCAAACACAAAGCAATAGGGAAAAGAAAAAAAACCCAAACATTTCTTTTCTTCTTGGCAGATGAATTCTTTAATTCACCACCTGCTGCCCAATTCTAATAGCAGTATGCAGCATCCATGGATGCATTGCAGGAGGCCAGTGAGGAAACGATGGAGTCTCTGGCACCAGGAGCTTCTGCTTAGCAAAAGGAAGCAATAAACCCTGCAGTGGTCCCCCTCAGTCTGGAAGTAGCCACTGACAATTTTCTACACACTATCCCTGGCTCAATTAAAACATCAGATTGTGGCATTGCTGGTGACCCAGGCACAGCAACAGCACTTTGTTGGGAGGCTGGGGAGGGAAAAGCGAAGAGGTGCTCACAGGAGATTAAGGCCTGACCTGTTTCTCCTCCTGCTGCTTTGGATATAGGAAGAACAGGGCCAGAATTAGTCTGGTGGGGAGTGGAGAACAACAGCAGCAAGTCAGAGAGTTAGGAAGAGAGAGAGAACTTGTCTTTTACCTGTCTTCTCAGCTGCTACAGTAGGAAGGATAGTTCAGCAGTATTATGGTTCTCTTTCAACCAGCCTGTTCCATGCTCTGAATGAGAGAGTAGGCCTCAGAATACAAGTTATATGACCACATAATTTTATCACTGCAAACACACAAGTGAGAAAAGTTTTGAAATTTAGGCTAAACTACTTTAAATACCATAACTCCTGGAAAATTGGTTTTATAACCTAAAAAAATTTTCCTTTGCATTATATGCATATGCTTTCTCGCTGTTCTTCACTTCTTTGGAAATGAAACCCTCTGCAGAGGATGTGAGATATGGCGATAGGGCATTACTCATCCCCTCTCCTCTTCCCATTAAGCAAGTGGTTTAATTACGACTAATCTGTGAAGAAAAGAGGTATTTTTCTGCCCTTTCAGTGAATCAAATCAGGTTAGCAAAGGATCCAGGAAGCACTAGGGCTGCTGCAGGAAGGATGAGGGTAAATTGCACATCCTAGAAGTTAGATAGACAACTTAGAAGTTGTCATAAACCATCAAAAACCTCCAAAGTGCACCCAGACTCATTTCTGTGGCCTTCCCCCAGAGGACTGTGCATGATCCACAGTGTTGCAGCAGTGTTAAACACACATGCCCCTCCCAGGGGAGGTACCTGGGCATTCCCACATGAACCTGAACACATATTAACCTACTGAACTCTGCAGTTCAGAAGCCTCCCTCACCCGAGACAGATCAAGTCTGCAACCATCACTTCGACCAACAGACATCAAAATCGCAACCATCAGGTGTTGTCACTCAGTCCAACGGCTGGTGGTATCTTTCCTCTCCGCTATCTACTCTTATCCTTCCTTTCTCTTTCTTTCTTTTCTTTATATATTTTCTTAAGGGACTTTTATATTGTTATATTACTGTAGTTAGGAATAACAAAATGGCTACATCCTTTCCATTGCAACCAAATGGTTCTAAAATAAACCCTAAACACACAAACACATATATATGTACATACATATATGTATGCAAAAACATTGGTCATTCAGTGTCATTCTAATCTGTCCCGCACGGAACCTCAGTTACCCTCGCCTTCAGGAGTGGGTTGTATCTTCCTCCCCCCCACTCCTTTATTTTCAAACCTGGGAAAAACTCCTGTTCCTAGGCCAAGCAAGAGACATGGTGCATGCCATGTCACCAGTCATACTCTGAGAGGCAGACTCCGAGGCGTATTCCGGCTGCAGAGTCTAGACACAGCCAAGGAAACAGCTTGATTAGAGTAATTGAGCAGTAAAATGCTTCATGAGAGTCTAAGGTCTCTGAAAGCATACAGGACAACAGAAACAGATTGAGAGCAGTGCTGTGTCCTTAAGCAGGAAGAAAAACAAAACCAAGGTAAATTAATTTCTGATACTAGCTGGAGCATAAAGCTTGCTCTGTCTTGTTTATCTCAATAGCTTTTCAAATCAGGCAAGAGGTAGAACTATGCAGCAGAATTACAGGAATTTGAGGAGTACTGCACGCTACCGGAAAACAAATCATTTTGGTGGAGACACAAAGCAGATAAGAGCAAAACAGACACAAAGTGTTATAAAGCTTAGAAGCCTATCTCACAAATGCAAGAGTGAGTGAGGAAAAGCAATGAGCATGCTCAGAGGAAACCCCACCATGGCAGTCCTGGCAGGCGGATCACTTCAAAACTCCAACTTTAGCACATGACCACACAACTGGAATCTGAGTAACAGAAGCCACAGCATCTGTACTTAGGCTAAAGGAGGACTCCAAAGTGGCATCCAACCAGACCTGGGCATGACAAGGCAAGTCAAACAAGCTTATATCACATCTGGTACAAGAAAGAAAAAAGAATGAAGCCTGAGTTATTCCACTAGCTCCATAAGCACACATGGTGTGCTCAGAGAATATGCCAGATTAAAGAAACTTTACACTGGTACAATGGAAGTAGCTTGTGACAAAATTTTAAAGTAAAACAAAAGGTTTTAGTTAATCACAAATGTGTGGACAAGTACCACCAGCAGTAACACTGACACTGAAAGGGTGTGCAAGAAAAGCTGGGGGGAGAGTGTTATGCACTGATAAGAAGTTCTCCCATATGACAGAGTCTGTCTCTGCAGATGCCTATCATTTCATATATGCTCAAATATATCCAAAAAATGTGCAGCCTCTTTCTAATATTAAAGAGTGAGATAAATGGTCTGAGTAAGAAAGAGGCATGAGGCCACAAGAAAGAACAGAAAAGAGATTGCAAAATAGAAGAAGTATTTTTGTAAGTACCATATTTATGAGGTAAAGTGAAATCACAAAAAACAAGTCAGCAAGAAGTACACTGAGGCATGAAAACAAAACTAGCTTTTTCCAATTTATGCAGCAATTCAAGTTGCTGGTTTGTCAGGCTTGGCCTCTGAAGAATCTCAGTCCCCAGAGCAATAACACATAGATTTGCACCAGTTTTCAAAATCTGAGAAACAAAACCAATTAAACTTTAGTTCCACCCTCACCACACAAGGGAAGAAGTTTTTTGGGACAAAGATGGGGAAGGCAGCCATGAACATGCAGATCCATCCAAGCAGCAACACCTGAAGAACGGGCACACTCCTTATGAACAAAGGAAAGGCTGGGCTTTCTCTGCCGTAGTAACCCTTACATTCTTTTCATCTCCTAAATGAAAAAGTTATACAGCACACAGGGGAATTCCTGTTACAGGAGTAGATGCTTTAAAAAACAATGCATGTTCTGGATGCCCCTAGGAAAAACAAATGCCTTAAATCCCTTACAAATAGAGATCCAATAAAAGACTATATGCCCTGGTAGAATAACATTTTTTGGGTATAAAAGTGTGCTTTAAACAATTTTCTTCAAACAGGAGAATGCTGCATTTGGATTGCTCAAGGAAAAAGTCCTCAATGAAAGTCACAGACTGCAATACTTCTAAACACTGATGTCCTCCATAGGATGTTGAGCCAAAGGAGCCTCTTCCTGAATGCCTGCAGCCTTCTTGCCACCTCTCCTCCTCTGTGCATTTAGTCAGGAAAAAAAAAAAAGAACTGCAAAGTCAGAGCTAAAATCTCCCTTGAAATTGAATTCTGACTATTTTTTCAGCATGTGCATGCATGTCAAGAACAGAGACCTTCATCAAAGTACCAACTAGTTGTACTGCCACAGAGCCATTCCCAGCCCAGAGCTGCCATGGATTTTGGTTAATATTAAGCTCCTACTGTCAAAATAGCAACAGTAGTCATCATTTTCTATCATGCCTCCCCAGCCATTTTGCAAATGTTTGCCAGATAGAAGATTTTCTTCAAATTCCTTTGTGAGTCAAGTTGGGTGAAATATACCAGAACAAGGAACATAATTTCATCTGGAAAGGTTATCGGCTCTCTAATTTCTATTCTGAAAGCAGATCATGTTTCCGTCTACCTTTAACCAGACATGTCACTATTGGGTTTCTTTTTTCTCCCTCTCCTTTCTTTTTTTTTTTTTTCTTTTTAATAATGGCTTCATGTTGCCAAGGTTACCAATCAATCATTTTTCCTTTAGTATTTTTGACTATGTATCAGGCATATTGTGCAAGAAACACAATTATGAGGAACAGGTATCTGTGGTATCTGTGGATGCCACAGTAAAGATAGAAACCCATTCAGTCACAACTCACCTGTTCTCTTGTTCAAAGTTTCTGAAGTTAAGAATATTTTTTAAGGCACACAGAATTAACACAACTTCTACTGTACAATTTTTATATGTACTCATGTATAAATTGTTACTATTTTTGCAGAAGTTTAATTGCTTCTGCCCTCTTATGAGTATAGAAGTCAAAGCTATTAGTGTAAACAGATTAATGTGAATTCTATAAGCTATAGTATTTCAATAGCTCAGTCACCAGTTTTAATTAACACCAGACAAGGGTCAATTATGTGTGTGTAGACTGTGTTCTTTGCCTGTTATTTATTTGCAGTTGAGAAAGAGCATACACCAAGTAAAGTTAGGGCAGTCAAGAAAACTTTAGCACTTAATAATCACTTAGATTTTAAAAGAGAGAACATTATACAGAAGTGACTGACATCCACTGATTATAAGACTGAAGTTAATTTGCCCTATCTGAGATCTCATTCTACTTTTCTGGGAACTTCATACTTCTTCCTACAGAATGAAATGAAAACAAAGAGGAAGGAAAAAAAGCAACAGCACCAGATGAAGATAACATGTGCATTGAATTTGAATATATGTATACCTAGAGTAGAGTTCCTAAAAATGGCTGGCAATGATACAGTGACTCCAGTGGTCCTCTATCATTTCAGTAAGTCACAAATACCAATGATTCACAATGACAAATATGTAATCACCTGTGAAGTGCATTCCTAGCTGACTTGTCCATGTTTGCAGGTCTTAACTCCCTAAGAAAAGGTTAAATTGGCTGATTTCCGACATCTGCACTAAGAGCAGCTGCCTTCCAGGAACAGAGCACTTTAATCTTGTCAAGCATTGTATTCAGCACCCATATGAATCCAATAACCGGTTATACACACTTGGTTCTTGCTTCAGTGTTGTCAGCATGGAGATAACACCCCTGCCTCTCCCCTCCAACTCAGCAGGATCAGTCGGGCAAATCAGTCACCACTGAACTGAGTTTTGCCTTGGTGAATTCCCAGCAGCAAGCAGAAGGCCAAGCTCCCTGCCATGTCTGCCATGTCTGCCATCATTCAAGTTAACACCAAAGAGTATTTGTGAGCTCAGCGAGTGAAACGAGGCAGATGCCAGGCTGCACCTCCCCCAGCCAGCAGCACGTACCCCATGCATCCAGCTACACCCCTCACACCCGGGGCGCTGATGAAGTGCTGACAGCTCGACAGCAAACCAAAGATTATCTTCTCAGTTCAGATGCTCATGATGAGCATTTTTGTTTTGGAAAGTATTCAAGCATATGAATAATGTTTAAGTGCTTTTTTAACCCCGAGCCCCATCACAAGAATTACTCAGTGAATAATTGCCGAGCGGAGTGTTGAATCCAGGACGTGAGAGTTTTTGCCCTTCACAGAACATTTCGAGTTGGGAGAAGTTAAAAGAGCTTCTGGACAGAAAACAATGCCGGAAGAAAAAAATCATGAACAGAAACAGAAGGATCTGATAACAACACTAACTAGCTAATATTATGCAGAATACTAATGCTTTTTAGATTAATCATCAATTTTATTCCAACACTTGGAGTACAGAGCTGTTGAAAAGGGACTATAGTGGACTCAGTTTCTTATCCTATCAGGTACTCAGGAATTTCAGGCTAGCACGAGATTTAGCCAATAACATCACCAGCTTCCCTGCAGTCAAACTCACTAGGTATTCTAAAGCTGTTTAAAAACTGATTTTTCATTGCTAACATTAACATAATTATCCCATTTTTATGCTAGCCTAATGTTAGCTCTTAATCACCCAGAGAAAAATGGCTTCAGCAAGAGAACATATCCCCATTAAAAAACCCCACACTTATCAAAGACAGAACATTATGGAGAATTTAGTAAAGCTTTTTTTGTCCATCAGTTAAATGATTAACAGTATGACACTGGATGTAGAAACTGAATAAAAATACTATGCCACCCTAAACTATTTACTAAGTTTACTCCATTAGAGCAGGATATTACCTAACACTATTTTATCTTCTTGGGATTATTTCTTTTTTTTGGTTGATGATAGAAAGAAAAAGAAAACTCAAAAGAGTCTTTCATTTTAGAGTAGGAAAAACTGTGAAACCGAAAGGGTCAGGAGTCATACCATGTGCATGGCAAGAGGAAAAAATTGTCATGGTCTCCCTGCAAAGGGGTGGTTACAGTCTCTGATAGCTCCCCCTGAGCTGGGGTGCATAGCCGCCATCCTAATTTGGCCCAGTGAGCAAATACCAAGCAAGCCAAGAAACCTTGTCAGACCGACCTGTGTCACTCTGTGCCAGTAAGATTCCCCCAGCCCGCATGGGCAGAAACATCAGGCATGAATTGGAGCGATGTGATACAGACCTAGAGAAAAAAACCTTCCCTAGATGACCTGGGAGACAACCTTTGAGTCACTTCATTTATATAACAAATGTGTTGTTTACGAGATGTCCAAGATTTGTTTTTCCACTTCTACATAATAGATACTTCTATATTATACATAAACAGCTTCACCCAAGCACAAAATAATAGGACACAAGGATCAAAAGCATTCACAATCTCAGCGCTGCAATTCAGTGAGAGTAATGAGACCATGTAGGGAGGTAAAGATTGAGAAAAAGGCAAACCAGGGATATCTTTTACTGGCCATTAGTACAAATAGCTAAATAGATTAAAGGCTTCTGGATTACATTATGAGATGGAAACCATAATGCATCACTGGACAAGTTAGCTAGACATTTAGTGTAGGCTTGACTTTATTAAGAATCAAAATACTGAAAGCTCAGGTCAGACTGAGCATTAGCAACTTCCAAGAACTCAGCCGATGAACAGAATAACCTTCTGAGAAAGCAGAAAGCAATGCAGACCATAGGAAAGGCTTTACAATAATTTGAAGATAATTCACACAACAGAACAGAATATTGACTGACTTATATAAGCAAATACTAGGAAATTAAGAACTATAGTGATGAAAGGTAGATGGCAGCAAGTATTTAATTAGTGGATAAGGGAAAATACTGTGTAATGCTAGAAAAAGTTGCATTAAATTCACTTAATTGAAGCTTAAAAGCTTCACTTATAATGAAGTCCTCTTAGAAGGATCTCTCTAGGAGAGGCTGACAGTAGACCCAGAAATTGTGGGTGCACATGTCCTGACATGGGGTCAAGATCCTGCCAGCACCGGACATTACATGTGTAGGTTGCACACACACACGCACACACACGATTTTTTAAAACTGTGAGGGCAAATTCTGCTGCTCCAGGCAACAGGAAGGACTAACTAGCCTGTAGCACTGCTGTGTCTGCAGTCTTTTTAGCTCAAGCAAGTACAGGGAAATTCAAAAGGCAGGAAAAATGCAGGGAGACAAAGCCAACATGCATCTATGGATTAGAGTGTGAAATGGAGCAGAATGACAAGTGCAGCATAGGAGCAGAGTTGCCCAGAGAAGCTTGGTGGTACCAAGGTTGTTCTGGTACAGTTTTCATACAGTATGACAAACACTCTTGAGAGGCTGCAGTTGCTTTCATACAACACACTGGCAGACCTCCCACTCTGAGCTGAAAACAGGGAGGGAACAGTGCTACTTAAAGTAACTACCACACAAGTTCATCCTGAGTATCTGCTAAACTATAGAGACGAAGGAAAACACAAACCCAAGTTTCAAATCAGAACCATCTGCAGTGAATTGGGACAGAATTGTGAGGGGTATCAATATGCAAAGTCTTCTCATTTTTCAGGAGCACCTGTTTCTATACCAGACTCCCCATCATTTTTCAAGATCTCAAGCTTGCCAGCTGCTAGGAAAAGCTGATCCCCTTCTTTCTTCTCAAGCAGAAAAAATGTTTCCCTAGCCTGTCCCATCACTAAGCATCTCTCTCACTTCTCCAGGCATTGAAAGCATGTCCTTGAACTCGCCTAGACATGCTTCTCACACATTCACCTTCCCAGACAAGAAATCGTTTCCTGAAAATATTCTCCCCTTTCCCCTCCAGAAAATAAATCCTGTTTATTTCAGCCAGCTCTACAGAGTGATAATACAGTGGTGTCTCCATATCTGTAGTAATACAAGTTTCCATGTCACTCGCCAACCCTCTCTCTCCTTTAGCTTCAGTACAAGCTTTTCTCATCTTTCCCTGGCCAGGGAGAGGACATAAAAACCCAACTGGCACCCTTACAGGTGTGCTTGGTACATGTTGACTGGTAACACCTGTAGGTTTTGGCTCCCTTCAAACCCAGGGGAGTTGTTTCTCTTCTGACTCAGTTGTCACATTCACAACTCCACTTCCTTGAGAAAGTCTGGTATTAAAGAGTCTGGAAGTTACCAACTATTCTCCTCTCATTGGTAGAGAATTAATGCAAGCCCAGATAATTGCTGTGTAACTGCATTTGGTGCCAAATTCCCTAACGAAAATTTTAAAAAAAGAGCCATAATGTCCAAACACTGTTGTCCAGAAAGTTCAAAAAAAATTCCAAGAGACGACCAAGACCTATTTTGCGTGTCAGTTGTACCACTGTCCCTGACTTTAGTGGGTATTTTCTGTGATTAGACATTATTAAAAAAATAAAATAATTATACTGCCCATTCAAATTACTGCACAGAAACATCTTCTGTTGCCATCAAGGATGAACTTGACAATCTTGACACAAAAATGCCCTTTCCCAAATACATTGTTGTCTACCTAAGTGACTACTAGGATTGGAAAATGCACTGAGCTCTAAGGAAGAAGTGGAGGAAGGGTGAATTGAGGAACACCATGAAGAGTTACCATTGCAGACTCATAAGACAAGACCTGCAGAAAAATATACACTAGAATTATATAGAAGAGATTACTCCTATGTGATGTAATTGTTCAGAGATACATAATCTCTGAAGAAACTATTTAAGGCTATTTAAACAAAAATAAAATGTCATATATATAATTTTAAGACTAAATTTCCAAACACAAATCTCTAGTTTGGGGGTAAAAAAAAAAACCTAAACCAAATCAACAAAAGAAAACCACCAGAATCAAAACAAAGAAGCCCTAAAGAAAAAATAACTCACCATGCCTAAGGTCTTACCCCAAATTTTTTTTGCTAGCAACTTTCTAGTTCAGTCCCAGTCTAAAGCTCAGTCTAAGTATTTGAGGTTTAGCTGCCAAGAAAATAAAGTTCTAATGAAAACAGAACAACATTTGGTAATACATCACCCCGAAAGTGATGTATTAAATCATGCAAGATCATACCCAAGTGTTGTTTGGATATGAAATTCAAAATACCAGATTAGTTAAAGGAGGAGGAAGGTGTGTGGAAAAGAAGAGAGGAAGTAAGGAAAAAAGTAAAAAGAATTCAGCAAACATTGCTTGGTTTCTAGCTGATCCAGAGAGCAGCAACAGCAGAATATTTTTGCAATACTGTCTCAGTCTGTTCAGCTCCACACCTGTCCTGCTGTCCACTGGTTTCTGTCTTCATTAAGAAATAATTTCAGCCGACTTTGACTTTCTGCTTGAAATTCTGTGCATCCAGCCTTGCTTCCTGATACCACCCCACCATCTGCATTATGAAAGAAGTTCCACAGTGATCACAAAAGCTGCAGTTGCTATGTCATATTTTTCCACCTTTGATGCCTTTATTTGGGCTATGTTCAAAGGTTCAGACAGACACAAGTGCAGCCACAGGAATAAGAGAAAATCCATCTTTTTCTCTAATTTGTACCCTAAATTAATCATGTCTTGTTTTACTGCTTCTCTCACTTCATACCACTTGCATGGCACTAGTTAGCTGCCTTGCAAGTGTTTGGGAATATTTGTAGCCAGGATGAAGACAACACAGCAGAAGTCAAAGTGGTGCAACACTCGATAATTTAAAATCTGTCAAATGGAGGGCGGTAGTTGAGGTCAGAGCAGTAACGAAAATTTTTTGAGATGCTGGGAGGAGAATGCTGATCTTCTTTCAATAACAATGGCTCTGCTGTAATTTAACACAGAAAAGGAATGATACATTGACCCCTTGGAAAAAGTCTGACTTTTGCCCTGACTGACAATTAATCAAATGCTAAAAAGCACCTTGACTGCCCTCACAGCAGAAACCTCATTTATACAAGAGGCAGCAGCATTTGAGCAGCAGCATTCAAAACCACGTGCAGTAAGAAACCCAAGTGGAGAGGTGGTTAGTCTGCTACCAAGCTAAATGGAAGGTTCTTGAATGAAAACAAAATTACAAAGTAAGCTGACAAAATCCCGAAGTCTCCCCATTATGTGAAATGACACCCTCATAAAATCTGGAAGGCCATCCAGAATGCAGCTTTACAGGCAGCTTTTTTACTCTCCACCTCCATCAGGAAACACTACTTGCAGTTATTTCTCTCATGTTCAATCACTTGCATCCTGCAGTGTCGCGGTGGCTAAGTCCACATTACACTCCCCATGTTACAACAAAGTGGTCTCTCCCCACACCACTGTGCTAGAAAGTTCTCCCTTTGTCTGTACCCCACTGGCCCCTGGTCCTCTCTCCCCTCCCCTCCCTTCTCCCATTGGCCCTTGTTATGTCACTTCAACCTTGCCTCTACCCCCTAGCCCCCAGACTATTGGCTTCTGATGCTCTGCCCACCCCTGGGACCCTCTGGGATAAAACCACATGCGGGCTTTTGTTCTTTGCATCTGTTCCCTTTTGAGTGTGTTTGTTCCCGGTCCGTAGTCTGGATCCGATAAATGCATTGGAACTGCATGCAAAGAATCCCTCCCGCCTCCTCGTCTCTGGTACGCACACAAACTGTGTGTGTGAGTGGCTGCTCTCGACTACCTGCGAGGGTGAGATGATGTGTACATGTGGGTGCTGGCAGAGTGCCGCCTAAGCATCTCCACAAGGGACTCTGTGGAAAAAACACGGCATTGGTCCATCAACGCCACCACCGCGTTACTGCAGAATACTAATAATGCAGTCTCACATATTACAATTGACATTATTATGACCCTCACAGAGACCAAAGGATTTCATGGCAATATTTATTCCTCAAAAGGAAACATTTGGATTAGCTCAGTTGGTTAAAGCATGGTGCTAATAAAGCCGAGGTTGCGAGTTCAATCCCAAAATGGGCAGTTGCATTTAATGATCCTTGTGGATCCCTTCCAACCCAGAGAATTTTGTGAACACTTCCCTTGTTGCATGGCTTTCAACTGCTCCACTTCAGTCCTACCCCCAGAATCCTGAATAGTTTGAAAGTCCTTTCCCCGTAACATCATTATTTCACCCTTCTGTTCCTGCCTCAACATTTCTCCTCCTTTGTCCTAAACCAGCAGTTACCTATATACTGTCAAAGCCATCATTGCTTGCTATCAGCACAAGGCTCGGTCAAAAGCTCACAGTACGTCAAGGATGGTGAGGGGAAGTTCATTATGATCACAGAAAATGAATCATGGGAAAATTAAGATCAGAAGAGACGTCAGGAGATCTCTAGTCAGTTTATGTTTTTTTATTGTGCTTCTAGGACTCACTACAGAAGATCCCGTGTCCATCCTCTTGATAAGCTCCTCCAATGTACTGACAGGCTGCTGTGAGGTCCTCGTGAAGTTCTCTCTTTAACAGGCTGCACAGGACAAGCACTCCAGCATCTTAAGGGCCACCTGCTAAACTTGCTCCAGTTCATCAACATCCTTCTTATATTTGAGGTGGGGCAGGAAAATAGGACTCTAGGTTTTGCCTAACAAATGCTGAGTAGAGAGGGATAATCACTTCCCTCAATCTACTGGCAGTGCTTGCTTCACTGCCTGGCTCAGTCTCAGGTGACTTTGGTACTTATTGAGATGTGACTTTCTGCCCTTCATTAGCTACTAGGACATGGGAATTACCCTGCACTTGCAGACCTGCAGTTAGAGAAGCAGCCACTCTCCTGGTACAAAAAAAGGACTAAGCTTCCCACCTTCCCCATCAAACCAGACAGTTTCTGGCTGCCTCTCCTCTGTGCAGTTGGGAGTTCAGGCTCTCATCTCCACAGGGTCTCTGAAGATCCTCTCAACTGCTTTTCTCATCTTCCCTGATGGTGCACATTAGCTGACCTCCTCCAGACTGACCTCAGTGTAGTGACACAGGTCTTCTATCAGTGCACACCTTGCGCAGGTAGGGACATCATCTCCCTCTGCCCTAACCTCAGCAAGAGGCCCTGGGCAGCTCTTTGTCCCCAGCCCTGCAGGGCCGTGTCCTTCCTTTGGAGCTCCCTCAGGGCCTATGCCTTGGCTGAGGGGCAGTGCTCCAGCAAACGCTGGAGACTGTGCCCTGTGACACTCCTCCTCTGTAGGTGCTGAGTCCCATGGTGTCAAGCAGAGTCAAACCACCAGGTCTGGTTAAGCAGGTGCAACCTGGCACCAACCAACAGTAAACATCAGGCACATCAGGCAGATATTTTTTTCTAGCACTTACTCTGATTTTTAATATTTCTGTAGTAATTTTGTCACATCTAGTCACTTTATACAATCTGTAGGCATACTCTCCCGGAAGTCCATGTGAAGGACTGTCTGTTCCTTCCACCCTGAATAGCTGTTACTGTAGAGAAAGAGGAGATAAATAGTAAGAAGAGGAGGTCATAACTGAAGATACACTGAAAAACATTATCTTGAGTCTATATCAGCTCGACACTTAGGCATATAAACTCTCCATATGTGCTCTTCCATCCTATTGGTAACAACATTAAAATGGTGCAAATACAGGAAGGATTGTGAGAAAGTTATCAAGCAGCCGCAAAATTTCAATTTCTTGTATTCAAGGACAACTGAATGCACTTCTTAGGCATGATTTCCATTAAATAAATATTTAAGCTAAAATATACACTTGCTTTTCATGTAGTAGATGCACTGAAATGTCTGTGAAAGAAAGCACAGCTTCCCACTATTGTTACCGGACTTCAAGTATATCTGTTCTCCTATAATTAATAATTATTGACATCACATTTAATTGGTATTCTTATTTTGCCAATGGTCTACTGAAGACTTATCATATTAATTAGTAGTAATGAGACAGTTCTAATCACCTACTGTCATTAATTTCTTAAATATGTACAATAAGACGCACACTAATTGTGACAGGTAATTGGTACCTGCCCACATTCTGCCTCTTTTAAAATTGCTCTGAAGTAGATCTAAGAGTTAATCATCACAAAACCGTACTTTTTAAACTGATGAAATACAGCCCTTTCAAACAACATATTTCTAAATTTAAGAGGAAACTTGTTCTTTTATGAGAAGGCAGAATCTGTCTGTAGACTTACAGATCTAGTTATCCATCCAGAAAGGCTGGAGGATTTTATCCAGGTACACATTTTGCCAGAACTCACTGAAGGCTTCAGCCAAAACCAAAAGTCTCCTGTGTTCTCCTGGGTTTAAAGGAGTTTTGGGTCAAAATATCATATCAGATATGAGAGGCAGTCCTACATCTAATAACACAGAGGAGAAACACCCATAAGCATTGGGATATAGACATTTATCAAATAAGGAAATTCAAACCCCTTGGCCTACAAGATAAAGACAACAGGACTAAACATCAGCATTTCCACCACAGAAAACTGTTCCCCACATTTGCCCAGAGCCAGGCAGAAAGTGTTTGTCTTTCATTCTTATCTGTTGGAGCATCTCCCCTTGTTATTATTTGGCTATGCATAGATAAAAGGAAGAATAAACCCAGAATAAGACATGCATAAAATACTGGGGTTAAAACTCTTGCTCTCATTCTTTCTTTGTATAAATATTGATTTATTCATACATTTCACTTATACTGCAAATATTTAAAAATAGCAAAAGCTCCCCATGCCCCTCTGACTGTCATTGAAGCTCTCCGTTGATAAGCAATGGGGGGGTGAGTCAGCACAGCAGGGATGGCAGTGTTACAGATGCTCACTGTGACCTGATGATTCCTCAGGGAACCGTGAAGGAAATTCATCTGACAGACGCAGGCTGCGTCCCACATTGCCACAGCAAACACAGCCTCATAAAAGCAGGCAGCTGAATTTAGTGACTGAGAAATGCACAAGGAAAAGGGCATCCTCTGCATTCATCCATGGTCAGTAAAAAGACACATAATATTAAAATGACTGTAAATCCTGCAGTAGGAAGGGGTTGGGGGGGGAAAGGAAAAAAGAAAGGAAGGGACTTTATGCATAATTAGCCTCCACCAGTAATCAGAGACACCTTTCTGTATATCGTCAGTCCACTTCCTTTCACAAGCAACTCATTTTTGATGTAAACAGTTCTGTGCTTTATCTATTTTTAGGCAGTTGCAAGATGGGAACAAGGTGATCCACAGCAAACGGAAGCCCTGTGTAAAAGACACGTCCTTCATTTGTGCAAGAGGAGAAATTTTTTTTTATGTGTAACATGACTGTCAGAAGAATGGTCATTCCAGTATGCAACATCCTATCCGTATGTTGTTTGAAATAACATCCTAGTTTGCTGGGTTAAAATATGGGTCTTGAGTCTACAAATGTATGATTTCATATTCAAGCACCTTCCTTTCCTCCCAAAGAACCTTTGGAAGCAGGAGGGATATAGCCCATTCAAGTGAAATATTCACACAAGGCTTTCAACAACCTAAGTCCCTACTTTATATAAGGGCCATGGACAATGAGTTACAAACTGCTGGGCAAATGCTGAGGAAAGAATTTTCCCCCTCGTTAGGTCTGCCAGTTAAGAAAAGTTCCTAGTTGCAGCACACTCTCTTGCTCCTGACTGTTGAAAACTGAGTTTTCAGCAACTCCATTCACATGCACAACACAGAAGTTCAAACCCGTCTGAATGAAGATATCATCAAGCCCTAAACTAGAAATAAACAAATACACAAAACTTTCTAGATGATCTTTAAAGGCCTTTTCAACCCAAACCATTCTCTGATTCAATGTCTGAGTTTTCAAGTCTTAAATAGACCTGTATCAGAAAAAAAGGCAGCTCTAAGAAAATGTTTTTAAAATACAACTCATCTACTCTGACCTACAAAATTTTGGGGTCTAATGAGTCACTCCTTTGCATTCATACTTATGGTAGTCACAGGTATTTGTCAGCCTGACAAAGACATTTTAAGAAGTTAACCATGCTTAGGAAGCTGCCTTTTTTAAAATTTGTTTGCTTGTTTGTTCTCCACTAGTAGGGTTCAAACAGTCTGGATAAAAGCAAGTTGAAGATTTTGCCTGCTCCTCTTTCAAAACACACAAGGAAGTCTCGCTCATGACCATTTTCACACACTATCTTGGAGATTTGTTATTTGTACAAACAGGTAGTTACTCACATTCAAGAACACCATGGCCCAGCTGCAAAGGCTAAGAAATGGAGCAGCTGTGGACTTTGGTAGCATTTCCACTGATCCCTGTCCAAAGGCTGGCAGGCGAACCTCTCACAGCTGAATCAAAAATGTCACAGGTACTTGGTGCTATCCTTTGCCCTCAACTCCGGTCATCAGGCAAGAAATTCCTGTATTTTTTGAAGGAAACAGATGCAGATGCACAAAAGCCCAAAGTCAGACAGCCCAGCCTCTGCCTAATGACTTGTATTTAAATAATCTTGTCAATTTGGAGTCTCCAAGGTCTAAATGCTCAGGGTGTGGGAGTATGAGGGAGGTCTCAGGCATCACAGTAAGGCTATACATGCATTTTGCTTCCCTCTTTCCTTCATTAACCTTGTTTAGCTATACCTGACTTTATCTAAAGGACCGTGCTTCTGCACAGGCTTGCCTCCACAATAATTCCTCTACCCTGGAAGCAGCTTACTCTTCTCCCTGGGCCATTGTCTGAGGGAAGAAGCAGAGGGATGAAAAAGAACAAACCTCAGAACCGTTTTGCCCATCAGAACTGGCACGGAGAGCTGGAGCCATGGCTTTTGCCACCACTGGGAAATGGTGGGTATGACTAATGCTGCTTCAGGGGTGGCTGCCTCAATCGGAACAACAGCCTTTCTCCCCCACACTTTTACACCTTCTTTGCCTCTATGAAGATGAACTGGGCTGTGTTTGAAGAATGTCATGTATAGCTAACACAACAGTTAAACACCCCCAAAATTCAACCCCTGATGACTCTGCCTGTATCCCTTCAATCCAAATAAACCAGAAGGACAATGAAATTAAGATCAGACTAAGCTGAGTTATACAGTGTGCAATAAAAAGTCCCTCTGTAATGCCTTAAGCAGCACACTTGAATGCATTTTTTAAATCATGCTTTTTGATTAAATCCAGTAAGCCCTGTTTATGGAAGATGACACGCTTCTGAAGAGAACTTTCGTAAGCAAGAAACGTGGTCTGTTACTCTTGGAAAAATGGTATTCTTATTCATTTGCTAAGATTTATTAAAAACATTATACAAAACTAATAGAAACCTCTTTCGAATTTTAGCATAAAATTATTTTAAAAGTCAGGAAACCTAGTGCAGTCATAGCTTTATCCCAGGCTGCAGTCAAACTAGATTTGGAAATGAACATTTCTAATTTTGAACTCAGCACACAAGGGAGTATCCTCTTTGGTTAAGACCTTTTCCAGGCTCCATTTTGGTTCCACATTGCTGAAACAACACACACCTACCAACACAAGATACTATATACGGTTTTCACAATTTCTGCTCAGGCACAGACCCTACTGTTCTGTGGCCATGAATTTCCATAGATGCACAGGGATTTTGAGTGCTTGCAGACCAAGACTCTTCAGCTTGAGGGATTTAAGGAAGCAGTTTACAAAAAGCACTGAGCATCTGCACTTGACAGCTGAGGCCAGGCTTTCTTCTGAGAAACTCTGGGCCTTCCCTAAGAGCCTGTGTGTGTCCATACTCCTCCACAGTTCTGTATGGACTTGCACAATACACACCTATGAACTTACAAGTATTTTTTCAAGAAGAAATCGCTATTCTCAAAATTTTAATGGAGAGAAATGTCACTTCCTACAATATATTGTTAAGTTTCATAGTAATATAGCAGGTACTTGTTATCAGTATTTTATCATACACACTCATATCTATATATATATATGTATCTTCCACGTATATATTTTATTTTCCTGGAGCTGTCGAAATCAGTTACTTTCCCTGAAGACAATAAGAAGGGATTAACAAAGCAGTTGGAAAAAACCCCAATGTCTCATTTGTCCAGCAAAGCCTGCAAGGTTTCAGTTATAATGTGAGAACAGGCTGGTTTGTTTTTTTGTACACAGCTTCAACCCCAGACCCAAAACAGGTAAAATTAGCCCAAGAGTGTCTTCTCCTTGCACCTTTGAAAGGGAAATTTTGGGTTTCAAGAGTGTAGGAACCCACCACCAGAGCTGTTTGTTGAGCATTGTGGCAAAGGGCTCCGCATGAAACTCCACCTCTGGAAAGGAAGGAAGAAGTTACTGTTTCCACTCTCACTTTGTAATGTTCTTCATTTCCTGCTGGACTTGTACTTCACCAGTACACTTCTCTTGCTCTCTTCTTCCCCGGCCTTTATGCAGGAAAATGCAGGAAAAGACAGGAAGAACACTGAGGAATCACAGGTTCAATTACTGGGCATGCTGAAGTGCCATAAGGGAAGCCATCACACTGCAACATGACGACAGAACACTATTTTCGGCAACAAGTACTTGGGGGGGCGGGGGGGATATAAGACAGTATTTTAGTGTAGAGGATGGGAAACTTGATATTTGGTTTGTCTCCTATTTTAAAACTATTTAAAACCATTCCTGGACCACGTTCTGGAAAGAGCTCTTCTTCAAAATCTGGTTTTTCATAGAAACCCAAAAATTACTTTAGCAAAGAGCTAGTGAGAAAAACACATATATGTGCTATTGACTAAAAGGACAGTACATTATTAACTGATGAGTGAAGGAAGGAGTCTGAAAGGGCTTAGAGAGTTGTCTCCTACGTCAAAAACATACTGCAAACGTGTAGCATTTGGAAGGTGTCCATTCTTTGAACCTGGTGCCTGACAGCAACAAGCTGAAATTCAAGGTGATGACCACTGATTCCAAAACTACACTGATGCCTCAGCCCAAATTACCTTGCAGGCAGTTTATTCAGCTCTGACAGATTATGAACTGCAGTAGTTCAGTAGTTGAGCTAATCATTCAAGCATTAAAATTAATTCACAGCCTCTCTAAAGTGTCAGTCGCAGCACTGCTTTTACCAGAGGTGGACAGTAACCCCCCTGCAAAGATCCAAGGCACCTTCTTGAGGAGTTTCTCCTGATCCTCGAATTCAATCCCTGGCCAAACCCATCCTGTACCCTTTTAGCTGCAGGACGAAGGGCTCCATAATAACTTTTAGTCACCAGATGGCACTAGTACAGAAACCAGACATTACCCTTCAGTGGCATAACATATAACCGTACCACAATTTATCTGTAAATATTTATTTGAAAAACATAACCTGAGTTAATTAATGCTCTGAAATCCTTGTTAGAGGAATTTTTAATGGTTTCTGATATTTAAATAAATATGGATGAGAGACTTGACAGGCATCCACCATGAAATTTGCTGTTTTCTTTTAACTATGCAAAACAGGGTATACAATCTCTCACTGTACCTGAAAGTATTCCACTTGAAGACAGAAGCTATGAACAGTTATAGTCAATTTAAAAAAAATCCACATTGCATTTAATTCTGGCATGCTACTTTATTATGAAGCAAAGAACATCCCTATAGTAAAGGTAACTGCAAATCTGAGGAGAAAATTAGAACTGAGGGATGCATCCCTCCCTCTCCCCAACTCCTGTGTTTTTAGCTGCAGGTTGATACAATCTCTGTCATGGATACTCTGTTCAACAATTCTCCCCTTGAGATATTATCAGCTCTGAAAACAGCCAGTGTAGCTCAACTAAACTCTCACGGTACCTTCATCCTCAGGTTTTTACAGCAGTTTGAAAGTAGGCTTACATTTTTCCATATAGCATTGCCACCAGCTGGAGAGTGGACTGCCCAAGTAAATTTGCAGACTCAAGTACATTAATTCAGAATTATTTGTTGGGATTCAATCTCAGAGATGTTGATTTTGAACCCACTTATTCTGGTGTACTCATTTTTCCTTTGAATTCAAAAGTCAAATCACCCTTGCACAGGACCCATATAACACATAGACTTCCTTGTTAACCAAAATACCTGCTTTAAAGCTCTCCTCCCAAAGGGCTGAACATAAACACACATTAAAGATGCTTGTGTTATTTGGGTGTAGACAGATTGAGACATTGCCAGGACACACATTAAGCTACTGACTGAAGGTGAATGCAACATCTTGTGCCTAGCCTTGCAGTCGGCTAGAAATACATTGTTTATCCCTTGCAATTGAAGTTGTTTCTACACAATTTCTCTTCAGAGTATAGAGTTGTCTTGGGGTGACTCTCTCATGTGTATCCCCTATCATGCTCTATGCCCAAAAAGTAATATTGTGCCTTTTCTGTGCCTTTAAACTGAGCTTGAAAAAAAAAAAAAACAGACGAACTTTCCAAAGCAGCTTCTCAAGGACACAGAGATTACACTCCTCAATTGTTGTCTGACTGCAGAAGGCACGAAGGGAGCACCCTGCTTGCTTTTTCTTCAGCCAGCTGGTTTTTTTTTTTCCTCTTGGCATGAGATGGAGAGCTGAATTTTGTTTCCTGGGACTTTGGGTTTTTTTCCCTTCTTCTCTTCTGAACTGTTTCAACAACATCAGAACACATCAGGAGAATTTTCTCCCCGAGGCCCGGGGGTGGGCCCACGCCCTCACCGACCAGCTCCGAGGAGGAGAGAGACCACACCTACAGAAGGACTCTGAAATCTTCCCAGGTTTCTCTCTATAGCGAGGGTTTTAATTCATTATTTAGCATCATTATCCTTTTCCTGTGTGTTTGTTAAAATAAATAGTTTTTATCTCTTTCACTTTCCTTTGAGGAAAAATTTCCTTTTTTCCCGAACCCTGTGGGGGAAAGGGTGGTTGTAACCTGGTTTTCTCTCAGGGGCTATATTACTAGATTTTGGCCAAACCGGCACAGAGTTCAACACTAAAAAACCACATGCTCCACAAACACATAAAGGAGAAAAAATATGGCTTACTAAATATTGATAGAAAACAGACATGATGCAGTGCAAAAAAAAACAGCATTACAGGACTCAAGCAAGCATGAAAAATAAGCTTGCTGAAATATAACAGTTGTGTATCTCTGATTTTTTCAAGTGGAAAGTTGTGCAATTTGTCTATAAAAATGGTGATAAAATATATCAATGAAGTCAAGAGTTAGAAGATTTCAGGTAAGTTATATAACTATTTAATCCCAATAAGAATACATAAAACTGCATTCAGTGGCAGGGGAAAAGTATAGAAATGCTCATATTATTCAGGGCATAAGTGAACCTCTGAAAAAAAATCCAGAAAAAATTCACATCACTCTGTCTCATAATTGGCTACGTTTAATTCCACTAAAGCATCAAGCATTATCAGAAATAACGTAATCTGAGCCTTTAACACAATTTCTATGTTTATATATCCCTGCCTCTCTTTCGCAGAGCTCGCAAAGCAAAAGAAGAATTATACATGGTCATGCAGCACGAGAGCAGCAAGGGTCAGCATTTATATTGGCAATAATCACATAGAAGGCAACGACTGCTCAGAGAGAAAACTCAGCAGCTTGCCAATTGGCCAGCATGTGCAAGCTGACATCACATGGCTCCACAGCTTATAAGTACCTTAACATAGATCTTTGCAGCTTTCTTTTTAATCTACATAATATTAAGTATTTTAAAGAACAAAAATGGAAGGCTTGCTCAGATTATAAAAAGCTGCTGACTGAAGCAGCACCAAAAAGTAGGTTAAGCCAAAAAATTCCAACAGAAGTGAGGGGAAAAAACCAAGCAAGAGGAAAACAAATGAAGGTCACTGTGGTGACATTCAGATTGCTGGAGGCATCTTCTGCTTTACTATTACTATTGGAAGTAGAGGTGTACTGCCCACCACCCAAGAGAAACAAACAGACACCCAGCTACCCCCAAACAAAAAACCCACTAAAAACATTGGCCCCGTAAACAAGGCTTAGGCACACAGGTCCGGGAACATTTGGGTCCACTCATGCAGTACAAGAGGAGTAAGAGCACTTCTTGTGTCTGACAAAGCTTGAAAAGAAGTCATCCCAGGGTAAAAAAAAATTAGTATAATTTCACAGAGCAAGGTGGACTCATTTTTTCCCATTCCTCTATGGATTTGGCCCACTGAAAGAAAAGTGTACCCCAACACTTGAAAGAAATAAGCAAGAAATAATAATGGAGGATGGAACAGGAAATAGGAAATGAAAGGTAACAGTTCATTTCCCACTGTATTTTGGTGAGGGTGGTTAATGTACTTTTTAACATTACGTGGAAAAAAATACTTGGCAAATTGAATTCCCTTTGAACTTGTAAACCTCAGGAAAGTACCCAGTTCCCAAACTGATTATAATGGGAAATTGACTGGTTTATGCCAGGGGTTTTGCTTGTTTGTTTTTATACCCACTCTGAGGGAAAGAAAACCAGATTTTACATGAAAGCCTAATACATATTTCAAGTTAGTGAAAAGAGGTAATCCTTGTTAATAATTTTCCTTTGTGCACTCCTGAAAGGTGTTTACATGCACTGCGCTATTAAAGGCAATAAAGCAATACCCTGGATTTAACAAAAAAAATAAAAAGGTTTGTCGGCTACCTTCAGCTCTTGAATTAATCAAAGCATATTATCAAGATTTGTCTGAATATCACCCCCTACCCCCCCCTTACAGCTCATTAAGCCTGCCCTTTTGAAATGCTGCAGCAGCTGAAGCAAGAGGCAACGCAGAGAAGATAAAATGCAGCCGTTCTCCACCAGGCTCCAGGCTGCCCAGTCAGCTCCTCTGACAGCATCTGCCTCAGGCAGCAGGGTCAGGCACTAATGATCAGAGAGAGCACATACAGGGAGGTTTGGACACTGAAAGCAAAGCTGTTTTACTTGGGCATTTACATGTACGGTCTGGATTTCAGAAACATTTGGGGGTTGTGTATGGTTTCTTTGAACACACAGGTGTTGCTTTACATTTGTAAGGGTGTCAGATTTAGAAAAGTACAACGTACCTTCATCCTCTCTCTGAATGGTGTACCACTTGTTTACTGATCATCTGAGGTGGGAAAACTTGGAGAAGAGCAACTGTGATGCAGAATTCCCCCCAAAGCAGCTGCCACATTTGCATTAGCTAGAAATACCATCATTGGTACTCCTATTTACTCTCAGTATGAAGCAGCTGTCAAAGATGACGAAAACAAAAAATGTCACTCTGCTGCTTTCCACTCTTGTGGTTTCCCTCTCCCTTCACAGCCCTGTTTCTTTGCCACACTACAGCACTGATGGAAAACTGCATCCTTTAAATATGTAGCACTGCAAAAAGATTGACAACATTGAAGATCACGGCAAACGTGTCACTGCACAAGTACCCAGGTCTCTGAGGAACAGTTTAAGCACAAAAGGATAAGGAGAACAAGATGAGGAATTCCAGCAGCAAAGACACATGAAAATCAATTTTGCACATGCTGGACCAACAGACCATCATTATAGTTTGTCCCCTGTAGCCTCTTCCTTGATGTTCCTGATCCTTGATGTTCCTAATCCTCCTTCTGGCTAGGTTACATTTAGGGTTGAGGTTTTGTTTTTCTAATAAGAGAAAAAAAAATAATGAATTGTACGATAGGATAAGTCTTATTTATAGTCAAGCAAAATGTAACTTAAATGGAGAGTCCTTGAAATCACATACATGGTATATTCTGCTGAAATTACACTGATTTTAAATATTGGATATTGGGAGCATTATGGCAAGTAATGACAGGGAGCTTTTTGTAAGTCACTGCAGAAATATTTTGGTTTGCTAATAAGTGATCCTTTTGTGACTAACCAGCAACAACTTATGTATCTGGACCATGACATGAAACATCAATCATACATACATCAGTGTAAACATATTAATGCTCAACTTCTCCCTACATATCAGTTTAAGAGGACCAGTTCTGGGATCTTTCTCTACCTTCCTGGATGGTCAGTGATGCAGAGTGAAAGAACAAGTTAATTTGACAACACAACCTTCTTCATGGTAGACGGTAATTGTCGGAGGGGGTCCAGTGCTGATCCATGCCAAGGGCTCACAGCCCTCCACAGGTAATGCTCTGGAAGATGTAAGTGAGGGGTAGCAGAAGTCACACAAGGTGGGAGTCCATTTTCTGCAGTTCCACTTGATGTTTCTGTCTTGCCACATGCCTACCAGTCGAAATCAGTAGACATAATGTTTTCAGCAAGTGTCCCAAGAATAATTTTTTACTATGACATTTCATGGCATTTGATGATTCATTGGAAGTGCTTGGTTATGCACATTTTGATGAGCTTTTGTCACTGTGAAGGCTTGGGAAAAAAGAACACACACATAAAGTAAATACCTCCTCTTGCTCTGACGTTGTTTTAACTTTCACAAGTTACTCCATTCATTTTAGGATCGTAAGTTTTTATTACTGTCTTTCAGCTTCTGGCAAATGTGAATTGCGTTTAGGTTCAGTAGTGTAAGTCAAGGGGAAAGGGGGTCGTGAACAGTGAGATTTACTCCATGTGAAAAAGCCTCACAGTATCTAAGATCAGATTTGGAAAGTCAAGCTCCCAATGTCAAAATTCAGAGGTAAGGTTGAAACCCCTCATAACATTCACCAACCTAGGACAATACCAAGATGGACCCCTGGCAAAGCCTGACTGAAGCTATAAAGTTGCTGGAGAGAACAGAGCCTTCTCCCTTTAGGAGCAGACTGTAAGAGTACATGAGAAATCACTCCAGGCATTAGCATTACCAATTTAAAGCTCAGATATCTTCATATTTCAAATCCATCAGTCACGTACCACTACTTAGACATCTCTCAGTCTCAGGGTATTATAAAATCCTCTAGACAGCTTCTTTTATACAAACACTCACAAGCAGCATATGCAAAGTATCATTTTAATGGTACATAATAACTGAATTTGGTCCCAAATACAGTGTCAAAATTAATAAAATACAGCCTGATGGCTGAGTTATCTACAACTCATCTTGGATATAGTTGAAAATAAGCCAGATCCCCGATTTAGGATTTTTTTTTATTTATTTGCCTTTTGTTCCATGTGGTAATATTACTGAAGCCTAGCTTTAGACTCTGTACCATCCTGAAACCAAGAGAATAATTTTTGGGTACTGTTGTATTTTTGCCTTCTACAGTATAAGTTTTATTGACAAAGACAAACTAAAATCTTTGGTAGGAGTGCAAGAACTAATGTTAAAACTGTTCTGTGAAGGACTGCAGATGATGTTTCTGAAGACCTAGCTGTAATGCCAAGATCTGACACAGACTGGTTATCACTAAGTAGATTGCTTCCCATTTAATTAGAGTAAAATCAAATTTCTGTATTTACACATGAGATGCTCTGTTAAAAGTGAAAGTACATAGAAAAAGAGCTGCAGATAAGAACATAGGGACAGGTTTTACACAGACTTCCTGCATAGATGGATTCCACTTTAGAGGATCTAGGCTTAAACGAATTTTCTCAGCAAAAGAAGACCCTCAGTATCTACTAACATCTACATTGTGGCTTTTGTGGATGCTGTAGAAGAACTTGCTGCACCCAGAAAACAGAGTACTGGTTTCTGCAACTGCATCAGTTAGCTAAATAAAAGTGTAACACTTCTACAAACCTCTACTCAAACACATCACAGCTGCAACTGCAAAATCTCTACCAAAATACAAAAAAAAAAATAATCTCTTAAAAACTGCAAATCACAACAGTGCCTAGACCAGAGCATAGAAGAGAGAATGCCCCATTTTATCTCAATTAAGTTCTAATAGCAAAATGACATGTGAACAGAAATCCAGTGAGTCATAGCTGAGTAACATGATTTTGTGCAACAGCGGGGAAGAATTATTAAGGAAACCAAACCACCGTAATACACAACACAAAAATTTACATGTGGATGAATTTAGGTCTTTTTGACTGCGACAGCAAGCATTGCTGTTTGGCTAGGTAAGCAGAGAGAAAGAACACAGAATACTAAATTAGAAATCGTCCATTAAATGCTCAGATTGCAATTGCTCTAGAGGACCATCCTTGTTTACAGCCTTTACTTGAAAATTTTAGTGATGTTTCAAGAGAGCAAGGCACCACCTCTCTCCAGTAATTTTTCATCCAGACATTAATGATCTCCACAGACCAGCAATGCACGAAACTTAGAAATAAATAATTGATGATTTTACACAGTCTGAACTGGCTGAGTCATCTCCAATAGGCTATCAAAACAGCATCATGAGCTCAGCTGGTATAAAATGCCTAGAAATCCCCAGTTCTTCCTGCAACTGGAGCCTTTTTTCCATTCTGACTGAAGACAATGAGAAAAACAAACAATTCAAGGAAAATCTGAGGAGAAGGTGGGGAGAGGGGTTGACCTTTTTACCCCCCTCTTTAGACATCTCCCCCTTTTCCTTCTCTAGTTTGCACAGGTCTAGTCACAACTTTCTCTGCACACCTACAGCTCTTGTGCAGGTGAGGAAAACAAGCAGCTGTTCCAAAAAGAAAGGCAAGCTCCCAGATCAGGACCATAAATTTGGTAGCATTGCTCCTGGGATACTCTCAGGGGTACAGAACAATTACAGATCTTGGCATTGTAGCTAGCAGAGTTCCCTTCCCTAACTGTGAGCATAAATATCATAGCCCCTGTATTCACATTTAGGGGGGTACTGCACATACCAAAAGGTTTTTGCTGGTTGAACCGTAAAAGAAGCGAAGTCAGCTTCTCCATCTCCCCAAAGTGAGGGGGTGGTCATTGCTGAGTGTGGGGTTCACTGCTCAGCCATCTCACTGCAGAGCATTTCTGAGAAAGCTTTCTGAGCTATCACCACCAGAGAATAGTGGAAACCAGAATTTTTAAGACATTAAGGCTCTGGTTAAGAGCAGAGAGAAGCCCAGAGTTTCCTGACTCCATGTTGTGTTACACAATCATAGAATCACATAATGGTTTGGGTGAGAAAGGAGAAAAGTGACCCTGAGATTGACTCAGTTGGTCAGACCATGGTGCTAATAACACCAAGATCACAGGTTTGATCTCCACACGGGCCATTCATGTAAGAGTCGGACTTGATGATCCTTACAGGTCCCTTCCAACTCAGAACATTCTATGATTCTGTGAACAGAAGTCTACCAGCCAACCTTTTCTAGTGTAACCCTGGTCTTAAGTGACACTAGAGATGACAATTTCAGACAACCTAGTAGATCAGGCAAGCTTATGTACCTATTTGCCGAAAACTAGTATTGTCCTCTCCTGGTTCCAGCCAGGACAACTAGTTTTTGCAGTAGCCAGGAGGGTGCATCGCTAAGAACCAGTGGTTTTCAATACCACCTCACATCATTTTCTGGAAACACGGGTGGGGGTACATGGAAGCAGTCAGGGATTGTTGGGCTCTGCATGTTATCGTGGTGAGCATTTGCACTTTGTACACTTCGGTCATTAATATTGTCGCTGTTCCTGTTCATTTTCTTATCTCATTGCTGCTTCCAGTAAATTGTTCTTACTGCAGCTCATGATTTTTACCTTTGGTGCCTCCAATTCTCTTCTCCAGAGAGAGGAGGGAGAGGAAGCAGGGAGGGAGCAAGTGGTGTGTAATTTGGAATGGTTTCAGTGGGAACACTAAATTAGGGAATACCGTTCCTAAACCACAACATATCCACATGTGTGTTGTAACTCTCCCTGAGAAAGTTTGCTACCAGGAAGACAACCATCTAGTAGTCCCACAGCCTGTACTTTATCATACTGTTCTGATACACACACCCCTAAATGATGCAAGAATCGTATGAGGATAAAATTGACATTGTCAAAATAATAAAAATAATAATAAAAAACCCCAAACAACTAAGCCCTGCTCCAAGGCCAGTTCTTCAATTTGTGACCTTCTTGGAGCACTATGTGTCAGAGCTGCTAAGAGACAGAGGACGGAGAAAGCACAAAGATAAGAAGTCAAGCTGCAATTTTACCTCTACCTGACAGTCTAATAGCAATAAGACATGAAAAGAGGCCTTGCTCTCCTATCCTCCCCCCTCTCAGCCACGGATTCTCATTATCTCCTTTCTACAGGCTGGAAGCTAAATGGCAGATACTGTTCATGCATACAAATCGAAGTTTTCTCTGGTTTAGCAGGCTTACGGCAGCCAGTTTGGTGTAAACAAACTCATGAAACCTTTTTCTTTTTTAATTGCATTAAGATGCTGGATTAATTTTGCTGCACCACAAAGCCCTGTCTTTGGAGTTACTCTGGGAGCAAGTTGGTCTACAGGACCCAGCAGAGCAAGGGGCAGAATTTCTAGCTCAGGTCACAAAAGCAGACCAGTAGACGCTCAGCACCAAGCTGTGTATGTCTCTAACTATGAAGCACAGAGGCATCCTATCAGCAGTTCCAATTTTACTATAATGACAGGTCACAGCCATCCTGATGCTGATAACTGAATAGATTGTTCCCAGCACAATAAAAATAAGGTACCAAGGATGATTTGCACTATCATTGCTGGTTCTCAAATTCTGGCTTCTCATTTTTCCCTGTTTCCTACTCTAACACCAAAAATGTTAGAGCTATGAAAATCTGGGTTAGTAAATAAAATATTCTATCTGAATTTCTTCAGTGAAATTCTGGTTTTGAATAATTAACTGTTTCCATGACAGAAGCCTAAAAATACTTATTAAGAGTATCACCCCAGCCCATAACATTTTTACCCTCCTCCTTTTGCTTTGGAAAGCACAAAATCTTTGGAAGATTACCTCCCAAGGAAAAAATCGTCCTTAAAAAAAAACCCAAAAGCAAAGCAACCACACACTAAAAAAAAATAAAACCCAAAAAAACCAAAGCGAAAAATGAAGAAACAAACAAAAAACTAAAAACAACCCACAGAAAAAAAAAACAACCCACAGACATTTCACATTTGAATGGAAAGGATTAACAAGTTCTACCGAATAAGACATCCAAAATCCAGAATATAAACCAAGAGTCATGACACTGTGAACTAAACATGTAGAGACCTGATTTAAGCCAAGATATACCTCTTCAGTACTATCCTCTACCCATTCGGGGTCTCTCACACATCATAGTTATCACTGTCTTTATGCCACTGCTACATTTATACTACTATCTTTGTGCTGCCATTTACTAAACGGGCATGAGAATATTTTATCAGTCTTCCTATAGAGATAGTAACCAAAATTGATTATGCTTTTGTTAGTGTAATGATGGTCATAGATTAGGATGGGGCCAAATGGTTGGGACAACTGGGTACATTTAATAGATGTCAGTGCTGGCTAATATGTTTGAAAAGATACCACCCAAAGAAAAGACAAATAAGAAAATCCTAAAGCCTGTTTATGGCAACTAATCCTCATCAAATTACTGCTAATTAATGGTTCAAAATGAGTTAGAACATCCAGATCCCATTTTATTGGGCAACATTATAAGATTCTCTCTTTTTCCCTGATTCATCTGAAGAGAGGACTTAATGAAATTCCTCCCCCTTCTCCAGCCTCTCAAAAAACTCCAGAAAAACCCCAAAAAACAAACCAAAAACCAAGCAAACAAAAACAAAACAAAGAAAAAAATCTAGCATGCAAGGCCTCTGAGATAGGGAGAATAGTTGCAGTCTTGACAAAAAATGAATCACTCTTGGAAACCTAAATAGCAAAAATACATTAAAAACAGTGACTTGTTTATGACTGAGAACTCTGTCTAAAGCAGCACTTTCAGAAAACACCAAAGTAAAGAAAGAAAAGGGAAATAAAATGGTTAAGAAAAAAATCTGGTTCCTGGAGATATTATTACGAGTGCCTAGGGGAAAAATATTACATTTTTTAAAATTAGGTACCATTTTCCAAACAATCTTCTTCTATATCCTGACAGTTTCTTGGTGCAAGATGTGCACTGCCAGAACTATCCTATTTTCCAGGGCTTCTGATGGGAAAAGATATTGTGCTATAATGAATCTAACAATCTTATATCCTCTATTTATAATGGACCTAGAATGCTCCAAAAATAATTGGAGTAGTTTCTTAACTTCAAGTCTTTTACCATTACCAGTGCTTAGCAGCAAAGAGAACTGAACACTTTACTAAGTAATAACATGAAAACTCAAAGAAAAACTTTTCAACACACTGTTGAGTTTTATCAGGCATTGAGTGATTAAAGTTCAGTTCAGACTGGTTAGCTGAGGCAATCTTCTGGACTTATTTATCAGAGGTAGGGGGGGTTAGCCACTATATATAAAAATACTGCATTGAAATAGAGCCTGGTGGAATGCAGAAAGACTGAACTGAGCTAAACAAATCTCACTAAGGGGATCAGAATTTACATGTTTTCCAAATATCACTTGTAGATCAAATCTTTGCTAGGAAATTGGTTAAGACTTATTCTTAACATAATAATTACCTTGATAAGGAAAAACAGATCAGCAACGCTACCCAAAACACTTATGTTGCAATAATACCTAAGCCAGTATTTGTGCATCTTTAACATACAAAACAAAAACAAGTCATCCATCTACCTTAACATTAATTAACCTCTAATTAGCCCTGAATACATATCCATGGTAGATTTCCATTTTGCTGCCTTTCCCATAAGCAGGGTCACCCTCCTCTCCCAAGTTCTGTTCTTCCTTTGAATAAGACTCTTTTGAATGGGGTCTTCATACCATAGACCCTATCTGAGCAATTAAAAAAATCTACTTGAATGTCTTTATTTGCAAGACAGTTAATTTAAGTCTAATGTATTTAAATGTTACATAGAAGCAACACTTTCAGGTCAATTTGTTGGTTTCTTAAACAACCATGGGCATTTCAGGTTTACATTTGTTCAGAGCTCCTGCATAAACAATCTGAAATGGCTGTGATTTTTTGTCACGCTTACCTTCTTTGCTGTGGCTTTATAAAAGCACTGATGAAAGGCTTATTATAAATATATTTAATCTGATTTTTTTTGTCCCTAACAGCTCTAGTAGACAAGATTCTTAACTCCCAACTAGTCTAACTACATTTCTCTGTAGCTATAGCTGCTAAAAGACTGTTCACCTGTACAGGATTTCAACAGATACAATTCACAGAAATAACGTTATGAGTGGACTTAATTTCTAACATCTCTAAAAAAATAAGGGTTTAGGTCAGCCAAGATTTCTGATGGAAACAGGAGGACTCCGCTTTCATACCATTTGTTTATGATTACCTAGTATTTAAAATTCCAGTATCTGTGTATTGATCTATCATTTACTTCAATTCTTGTATGCTTAAAAAAATAAAACAAACAAACAAAAAAACCCCAACCACAGACAGTAAATCCACAAACAAATAAAAACAAAACTCCCACAAATATATAGGAGATCAAGGTTCTGTTTATTCTGACAAAGTAAAAATGTTCCTAAAGAATATTTAGGGGCATTTTTTACATCATGAAAAAAAGACCAAAACCCAAGCCCAAACAAACAATTAAAGGGGTTTTTTTCTGGTTTTTTTTTTGCCTCAGGAGATGCAATTTGTTGTTCCTTTCTGAAATAAAGTACAAGTCCATTGACTGCAACATGAAAATTTCCAAGAACTCATTTGTTCAAGAACACATTTTGGGTGTTTACTAGGTGCTTGAGCTAATGGAAAAATAAGTTTGGAGCAGTGAAATTCGATTTTGCAATTAACGATCTATCATATCTACTCCTTTAAAGATGCTTATGCCTCAGCAGAACTGATATACGTAGGGAAGTAAGGCAATAGAAACACTTCTAATCTGAGGCACAATTCCACTCCAAAGTTTTATAGCAGCCTACATGTTACCCTATTTCTTTCACTAGTAGATATTAAAGTACTTCACAAAAGATACCAGTCCTGTTAACCTCAACTTCCAGGTGGCGAGAGAGATTCATATCGAAATACAGTTTTATCCAACAGGATATGGTTTGGCCCTCCCATACACTAAAGCACTTCCTATACAACCTACCTACGTTGTATTCTTTCTTGTTTTGCTTTCCTAGCTACAGACTTGAGGTCAAATGCACGAATAGAGGTAATACATGCAGGAACTATATGGAAGCCAATTGTAATGCAAATCTGTGGTAAAGTGGAACCTGAGCCTTTAGAAACTGAGTTTTCTAGGTTTTACAGAAATAATATAAAGTTAGCTATCAAGAATATACTAGGAGTTGACAGAAGAATACACATCATCTCCCACATCTCTTACAAAAAAGAAGAAAATCTGATTTTATCTTACCAGAAGTGTCCTCATTCTTCATACTCTGGTGTTGTGTCTAATGCCATGAGGAAATGCACAGCGAGGGTGTCATGTTTGTGCACACCTGTGACAGTACATTGTCAGACAGCCCTCAGGAGATGCCTTTGCATCTTGAGTGCCACAGATGTACAGGCAACAAAACAAAGGGCAACAGATGTTATCATTCAAGGGGTGCACTTATGCAACTGCTTGCAACGTAAGGTTTAACACTCTTGAAAAATGCTTTGGTAGTGACTTGAGGTTAGAGAATTAATTAAACACTATAGAAGGCAATTGCTGAGAGGTGTCTAACAGTTCTTTCTTCTAAAAGTGCATATTACCCTCAGAGAAAGTTTCCAGGCAGACACATCTAAGGTTCTGTTGGGGAAAAAGCTAATGAAGAATGGTCAATAAAAACAAGTTTCTCTTATTAGCCAAAAATTATCTATGTACATCAGCCAGTTCAATTGCCAGTCTTTACAGCCACAACAAATACAAGGTTCTTTGGAAAGGTGGGGATATTAAACAGTGTTTGTGATACTTGTTAAGTATTTCTTGACAAAATACTTCAGTGTGATGATAATTTGTGGTAGAAAACAAAGGCAAACCCCATCCTTACATTAGCTAAAACACACTGTATCTCACCAATTGCAGCTCTGAGAGCCATCAGCTATTCCATTTATTTCAGAAAGGACTGTTAGGAACCTCTGTTGGAAAATGCCTCATTTCATTCAAGTTACTCTGCAAACCAAGTCCCTAATGTTCACAAGCATGAATGAACCCTGATATAGCCCAAGAAAGAACATTTCATTCTCAGGCTATTTTTAAATATAAGTACCTGTCTTCTTTGAAATTCTGTTCTAAGAAGGGAGCAGGAAATTCCTGTGGAAGGGTTAGCACTCTGGTAAACTCATAAAACACTGATGGTTTCTGTGGCTTGCTGAGACCACAGGCACTTTCACATCACCACATCATGACTATGCTATGGTTATTAGCAATCCAAAATTAAAATACGTACTCTGAAAAGGGACCATTTTGCTGTTTCATGCTGTCAAATGAACCTGTAGGTGGGCAATGATATTTCACTGGGGGCTGAAGGTGAATGAAAATGGAATTAAGCTGAATGCTAAATTCAGCAGTATCATAGAAAACCAGGGTCTCTGAAAGCAAAACAGATGAATCTTGCAATGACTAAGTATTGGATTAGCAGCCTGAATGCTTCACCAATTTCATCTTTTTTACCAATATATAAGGAAAGTCTCCCAGCTCAGTTCCTGCCAGTCAAATAG
This sequence comes from Rhagologus leucostigma, assembly GCA_013397725.1. NCBI lineage: Eukaryota > Metazoa > Chordata > Aves > Passeriformes > Rhagologus > Rhagologus leucostigma. The sequence goes on along the minus strand of VZTD01001144.1, from coordinate 339,119 downwards.
GTGCTGAGTAACCAACTCCAGACCAGGCTGGTGGTGTATAGATAGAAATGAAATGGCCTTATTAATATGGCATGCAGATTTCAAGGAATAAAATATTCATTTAAAGTATCCTGTTTTCTCTTTAGCAGAAGGCTACCTAGCTTGCAGTACATGGGTCATCACCCAATTTTACCTTTTCTGTTGCAGCAATAGGAGCGCAATTTGCCTCTGCCACTTCTACTAACCTATCTCCAAATCAGAAATGAATTAACCAACAGAGGTGGAAGGACAGAGTTAGCAGAACCTTCACTAGTCATTTCAGTGAGATTAATTGACAGGGTATTTTAAAACCCATTTTGATAGCAAGACAAGTTGAAACAAGGGACTGTCCTGGCTCTGTTTTATCTGTGCTTGTAAAAGTGTCAGATACCATGTTCTACAGTGAGGAGGGAGGCAGCAGAGCTGAAAATTTGCTCCTTCCCCAAGCACATCAGGGTGGTATATGGAAATCTTCACCCAGACACAGGATGAATAGAAAGGAAGCCATGAAAGCTAAAAGCAGACACATCCCAGCAAATTACTCTCTTACTGAAAGACAGCCACTCCTGGAGAGCACAGGAACAAGATATGTCTGCTGGTACCTGGGCACAGCTCATTCACCTGGGAGCAGAACATGTTTCAGTCTCTTAAGAGGAGGAATGCAATGACTCCCATTTTTGCCAGGTAATGGCTTCCTAGTAGGGAAAAAAAAAAGGGGGTTGTTTCTCGTTATTTTTAAATCCACTCCACTTTTTTTCACTTTTTTTTATAAAAATGTTTTATAGATGAACATGGGAGATGCCTTACAAGAAAGGAGCTGTTTGCAGGGTCATTGCTCTGCTCTTCCTCACCAGAGCTGTTTGCAGAGAAGAGTGGCTGTGAACACTTTTACATGAGCAAGCTGTAAATTTCTATCACACTTTGCCAGACTAGAATTCAGTCTGAGTACACTGTCAAAGGAGGGCTGATGGCAGGCAAGTAATTCATTCTCTATTCCAGGCTGTTTGCTTCAAAAAAGCCCATTTCACAGGATAGTTAACAGATCCTCTCATGATAAGGATGACTGCTCAAAGCACTTAGGCTGATGTTGTTTTAATACCGAATCTATATTGAGGTGGTTGACACAAGTAGTGACATACAAAGTAGCTTACAAGGGTTAGTGGAGTGGAACAAGACATGAAACCTAATATCAACATTCCTCTGTTTCTGAAAGGCCAATGAAATCTCTTGATGCTGTGGGTATTTCTTAAATACACAGCATTATATTTACAGCAAATGTAACTATGCTTGCAGATTAATTTGCTGGGTAAAGATTTCACTTTGAAATTATTCTTTCAATTCTTGTAGCTCTTGCACACCTAACATATTCTCAGTAACATTTATGTGGTATAAGATTATTGCACTTTGTTTCCTTGAGGGAAAACCACCTGAAAAAGGGGAAATAAATCCCTTGATATGACCAGTTTATCGCATGTGTCCCGATTTTATATGTTACGTATTTTTTAATATAATAAATATTTATAATGTAAGTAAATTAAATATTATACAAAGCTTCTAAAGAGAAGATATTTTCAAGCATTAATGATGAAAGTCAAGGAGAGTTCAAACAATTCTCAAACAGAAATTTTTCCTCCTGTTTTCCAAAAGTGCTTTTGACTTGGACTCACATTTTAACTCATCCTGGCTGTTTTCACAACCATTTCTGGAAAATCTCCTCTTTTTCCTGCCCTGAAGGTCCTTTAAACTTCATTTCTGCTTGGGTCCTTTGAATTCTCTTCCAGGCTACTAGGCATCTGAACACAGCAAAACTCCCATAATGTGTGGTTTGTCCTAATTATCAGAAGTCCTGAGTATTGTGATAGTTGATTCATGAGCCTCTTCTTTAACAGAACGAAAAAAAAAATTAGCTGAATTAATTTGGCTTTACATTCTTTCTGCAGCCTTTATTTTCACAAAGATATATACACACAGTTCCATGTCACTCGGTCAGTAGAGAATGAGTCACTTGCTGTTATGCTGCTCACACTTTCACCCTCTACTTGCATTAGCAATTAAAAAGTATTAATTGAGCATATGGATTGCACTGAAGGTCAAGACCTGTTTTAACTCTTACCTAACTATTTGGTATGAGCAACCACTGAATTGTGCCATCATTATGGTATCTGTATGTCTAGTGAAAACATACATTGATTGCTTTCATCAATATTACCTTGTTGCATCAACTGTTGCACTTTCCTGTCACCATGGAAGAGGGACAGTGCAGAAATCCAAAGTGTCAATGGTGGCTACCATGCTTTGGTTAAAGATCATGGAGATAAGTACATCTCAAAATAGTTCTTAGGTTTTGGCAGTTTCCCTGAATTTTGAGAGATCGTTCAAAAAGTGACTCAGCCAATTATTATTTGGGGTCTTTCAAGTATATGGCAGTTTGTCCAAGAACAAATTTCTGAATGTTCCCACATATTTAAAATGCTGTGTTCATAGCCCAGTTAGTTTAGTGTCAGAATTGCATTCTCTCCACATCCTCCACCAAACCCTGTGAACTGAGAACAACAGTTTTAAGTTTCAAATCTGCAAATGCCTCCTGTGATTCTGCCAAAGCAAAAATCTAATTCTGGGCATGGCAATTTGTCAGGGGATACCTGTGTTTGTCAGCCAAGCATTCACACTATTAACCTGTTTGCAATTGCAGTTAACATGTTCATTGAACATACAAACATCAAATCCCTAGCATGCAATTCCCTGAGCAACTGCTGCTCATCCCAGTGATGACCAGTAGTAAGGAGTGAACTCAGATCTGTTGTGGTGAGTTCTGCCAAAAACATCAAGGTGGTTAAAAACAAAGTGGAAGAGGAAGAAAAAAAGAAGGTGTGTGTGGGAAAAATGCTTACACAGTCACAAGAGGGACACATGGTCATGAGAGGTGACCTATATGCAAGTAGATACAACTAGATGCAACTAGATGCAAATTAGTTGGTCTGTCACACTTTGGGAAGGAAAAAAAAAATCTGCATACACACTGCATACTTCTACCTTACACCAGGGTCAAACCAAAACAGATGACAAATGTCAGCACTCACATGAGATATTGAGCAACAACTCTAAAATGCCTAAGAGGCCATGCCTTTTTCCTCCTCCACCTCAGATCAAATGAGCTTACATCCTTACAGGAATCCTGACTGTCAAGTGCCACACTGAAGTTCCACTAGAACGAAGGTAACGGTGCCAGAAGACTGTTGAACAGCTTCCAATACCTACATTCATGAAACTATGAAGACATTCTTACATTCTAAAAAAGTTCATGGCCTCAGTTAAGTTGGAATATAGTTCTCTGCGGCTATCAGTCTGAACTTGTCACAGCTCCTATGGGAACTGAATCACAAAGCATCTGGGGGAAAGCAGAATCCCAAAAAAGCCAGTGAGTCATCCTACAGTGTCCTGTTACTTCAGGGGGTGAGCACTATTCCCAGTACTCATGACAGTGAGCAAGCCTGACTCGTCCACCTGATTTTTTCCAACACTGAACTTGGAAACCTGCAAGAAACGTTACTCATGGTGGTGGGCTTAGGGATTGGTAGAACTGATATAGAAACTGTTGGAGTTTAGGAGCAGCAGTCATCAGAACTACGTAAATCATGCAGTGAATTTATTGTTTAATAATTTTTTATGTTCTCTGGTTAGCTTGGGAAGTCCCCACAGGAACCTAAGGGACCTTCTCCACCTACTGCAAGAGGCTTGATATTAACTTTGTTTTTAATAATTTTTTTAAGTATCCCAATGAACAAAAGTAACAAAACAACACTTCTGTCTGTGTTTCAGGAGTAGCAGTTGACACCGTCATGTTTTCATCTTACATGCTGTATTCCTTCAGAATACATCTGGTTGTCAGACTCTGAACAAATGAAGAAAAATTAAATGAAGAGAAAAAAAAATACTTTTCCTGTAAATAGTAAAGAGCTTTTCCAATAACTCACCATCATAGCACTACTTCCCTCCCTACTGATATTTTGGTACTGACAATGCAGTGCAAATTAAGAGAAGAAAGCCTTTCTGTAGACAGAATCATAGAGTTGGAAGCTCTGAAGCTTCAGCAGGACATTAAAGAAGCTACTCTAAAAAATAAAAAATATATATAACTATAATAGACATTTAAAAGGAATACATTCCCCTTCACAAGTGAAGTCCGCAGAACAATTTAGGAACATTAGCCTTTTGCAACTCCTACTTGCTTTCTGAATTTCTTCTTCAGAGTGGATCTGAGTGACAGAAAACACAAACTGCATGTGACCCCTTTGTACAGGAAAGGAATGTAGAAATTAGCAACAGCAGCAACCAGGCCCCTTTCCTCTACCCACTGAAACAAGTCCCGGCATGACCCTGATGTTGCAAGTTTCTAATTAATACTCAAGAAAAGAAGGCTATATATTCACACCCAATCCAAAATATGAAAATGAAGAAGGTTTTCAGGCTGTGAAGCTAAAATATCAAGCTTCTCACAGCTGGGCTGAGTGGATTTGAGAATCCCTTAGAGTCAACATCAACCATCACTGATGCACAAGCACAGCACAGTTTGAAGAGATTTGTGCTTAATTTGTGATTAAAGGCTTGCAACTCAGAAAGAAGGAGAAAAAGAAATAAAGCTTGTCTGCAGACAAATAGATTCCAGCCTACCTGCTTTTTGTACTTCTGTCCATAACTCTGGTAGCTGGTGCTTTTCTGTGCCGATGAAACTATCATTGAATTGATTGTCTCAGTTGCTAAGGAAACCAAAGGGATGATGCTAATAGATACTATTTATGACACTGGGAACCTTAGAAAACATTTGCCATGAAAAGATGGTGTCACAAGTTAGTTAAAAGCTGCACTGAGTCTTAGCACAGAAAAGAGAACTAGATGGGATTTTTTCCTTTTTGTCTTCTCTCTGACATTTTATTTTTTATCAGATACTTATAGCTTTATTCTTGGTTTGACTGTCAGCACCACTTTATAGTCATTTTTCTAGCTTTATTTCAAAACACAGGAGTTAGCTCAAACACATTCATTCTAATTCTAAGCAGTGGAGTCCAGGATTTTTTTAAAGCATCACACATGATGCAAAATAGGATTTGAGTTTGGGAATGTTCTCCAGAAGACAGAATTTTTGAACCAAAAACACTGGATTTGAGATGCTTCTACCTTTGCTCTTATGAACTGTAAGTTATGGAAGATTTTCATAACAGATGCAGCAGATCTCATAAACCAAACTGTTATGTTACAAATTATTATATTTTCACGAACCCATGTTTATATTTTAAAAAATAATCTCCATTAAAAAGAGACAGACTGTCTAAAAACATTTAAAAAGCAGCAGGGAACTGTAAGTTATTTTTTCTTTTGCCACAAGCTATATGTTCATGGCATGAGTCATGTATCAAAAGCAACCACACAATTCTGAACTTATACCAATGAAGGATCAAGCTCCAGGCATTTATTTATTTACAGAAGGCCCGAGGAGTTATTTCTGCACTGGAGTCACAGATGACCCATAGTCAGACACCTTGTTGCCATGGAAATCTCACATCACCACTCTCTGCCTTGCTCCCATCCAAGATCCTCCTTTGCATCCCTGGTGATCCCTGCTTGTCACAGCTTTCCTGGGTCCCTCATTTTGGGCAGGCAGCAGCTGCTAGCAGGACTGGAGCACATTTAACCTTGTCTGGCACTTCCAGTCATAGGAAGCTCCAAAAAAGTGATTTTTTAGGATTATGATTCTAGACTGAACATCTTCTGCCACCTTACATTCTCATGCACACAGACCTCCAAAATTGTGTCTCATTGCTTAATTAGTGTTACAAAGAAGTAAACAGAGAAACTAGTGCCCTTCTATGCTGGTGAGAGAGTAGGAAGTCCCAGCCAACTAACAAGAATTTGTTCCTGGGGAAAGGAAAGAGAAATAATATCCAATGACTACTCATTCTCATGGGGGAGCCATTCGCTGAGGCAATTCAGTAACAGCTCATAAGGTGCATTCAGAACAGAGCAATAGAAAACCCAAAAAAACCCCACACACCAATCCCCCAAAATGTTGAGAGGCACAGGGAGGCATACACTCCACCTGGGCACACAGTCATAGGATCTCTTGAGTTTGAAGGGATCCATAAGGATCAGAGCCCAACTCCCTGCTCTTTGCACGACTACCTAAAACTAAACCAAATGGCTTTAGATGGTTTTCGCAAAATCTCTGCAGCTGAAAATCTCCGCATAATGGGAAACAATTATTCCTCTTTTTCTTTTTTTTCTGTTGCACCTCTGCTTCTGCTTTAGACTCTCCACTTCAGGATCATACATCTATTTACACATGAAAAGTACTGCTCTCTCCTAACAGAGCAGATAGGAACAAGGGCCTAAAACAAGTTAAATAGCATAGGAATATGAAAATTTATTGGAAGAAGTACAAGACAAGAGTACATTATACTATCCTAACAAATACAGAACATTAAAATCACAGAGAACACTTCCCTCGGCATGACCTGGCTACAGACATTGACCCTTGGTGATATCCGAAAACATTAAAAAAAATAATACTAGTGATTATTCTTCATACAAGTAGACAATTCCATTTTCAGAAAGATACCTCAATTTTACCCAGCCTGTAAGCATTAGAACTGCAACCTATCAAGATAACACCTATTTGAAGAAATTTCAGTATGAGACCATGAGCATCACAGTACAAGTGAAGGGGGAAAAAAAAAAAGTTGTGACATTTCCAAGTCAGCTCTAGGCAAAACCATTTGAAGAAAACACCTTTTCACGACTGCCCAGTGCTGCTATTCACCTTTTAGTCTCCTCTGTGGCCTCAGGAGAGAAAGCTAAAAAAAGCGTTCCTGACACTTTTACAGCTTGTGAAATTTAAATAGCTCTCTCTCTGTTCAAGATTAAAGGATTTTTTTCAGTAGTACTAGTAGTCCCAGCACTGAAAATTAGCCCATTCCAATTAAGGCTTCAACTAGAAGAAATGTCTCCCTTCAGGGAATACATGACATTTTAAATTAAGAAACATTCCAGCTAACAAGCCTATAAATCTTCCCAATTAACTGTATTCTCTACTAGTTTATGAGTCTTCTGTTCAGTTTGACAATCCTAATCTCCCAGAGTGCAGAAAAGGATGAGACCTCTGTGGAAGTTGCTTTCCACTTGTTGTAGTGGAAGGGGATACAGACACCCTCCCTGACTACACTTTTATTTGACAGATCTGAGCCAAACGGCACATCAAAGCTCAGGACTCTTCACTGCTGTCAGGTGAAAAGGTTTTCAGTCAGCCAAAAGCCTCTGTGATGCATTTCTCACTCTCCATAAGGAAGCTCTGTGGCAGCACCACTAGAAACACAGCACCGATTCTCTCACAGGAGCACTTTGCACACCCCTCCATGGATTATTCTTTCACTAATCAAAGCTTTCAGGGAACACAGTCAGGGTTTGTCCTAGGAGGCAGTGTCACACAGTGGTGATTGGGGGTGTCAGGTAAGGTAGGCTGAAGGAGAAAGCAAGTACGTGCACACCTGTCAGCAGCATTAAATGTAACTTTTCTTTCTGTTATAAAGATGGGTTTCTTCCCTTTTTACATGTTAAGAGGGTAGCTGAAAAGAACTTCTAAATAGGAGATATAAAAGAGACATCTGAAAAAGTCACAAACAGGAAGAAACACAAGCCAGGAGCATGGGAAAAAAAAAGAACAGACTATCTGAAGAGATCACTGTGTTTTTTGAAAGACAAATGTCAAAAGCTATCATCCTAAATTGGATGAGGCAAGCTGGGATACTGCCAGGCACACTAAAAACAGAGCCAGCTGAAAGACCATGTTGGCTAACCGAGTGTGATCACGGAATAATGGAATGGTTGAGGTTGGAAGAGACCTCTGGAGATCATCTAGTCCAACCCCCCTGTTAAAGCAGCTTCACATCCAAGTGAGTTTTAAATATCTCCAGAGAAGGAGATTCCACCACCTTTCTGGGCAGCCTGTTTCAGACTCTGTCACTCTCATTGGGAAGTGGGTTTTAGTTTGTGCCCCTTGTCCTGTCACCAGGCACCACTAGAAAGAGCCTGATCCCATCATCTTGAAACCCACCCTTAAGATATTTGCAAGCACTGATAAGATCCCCTTTTGGTCATCTCTTCTCCAGGCAAACCGGCCCAGCTCCCTCAGCCTTTCCTCATAAGAGAGATGTTCCAGTCCCCCATCCATCTTTAAAGCCCTCTGCTGGACCTGCTTCAGTAGTTTCTTCCCTTCCCTGAACTGGAAAGCCCATAACTGGACAAAGAACTCCAGATGTGGCCTCTCTAGGGCTAAGTAGAGGGGCAGGATCACCTCCCTCGTCCTGCTGGCAGTGCTCTTCCTAATGTACACCAGGGTTCCATGTCATGGCACCTAGGGTTGTTCCTCCCTCAGATGCAGGACTCTGCACTTGCCTTTGTTGAACTTGATTTGATTTCTCGCAACCCAGCTTTCTAGCCTGTCCAAGTCTCACTGAATGAGAGCGCAGCACTCTGGTGTGTCAGACATTCCTCCCAGTTTTTCATCATCAGGACCTCTGATCACAACGCTCTGAGCTCTGCCATTCAGCCAGTTCTCAATCCACCTCACTCTCCACTGCCCAGCCCCCATTTCCCGAGCTCATCTATGAGGATGTTACAGGCGACAGTGTGGAAAGCCTTGTTGAAGCCAAGGTAAACAACATCCACTGCTCTCCCCCACCCACCTAGCCAGTCATTCCATCTTAGAATAGAAATACTTCCCCTGGTGAATCCACACTGACTGCTCTTGATAGCCTTTTCCTCTACATGTTTAGAGATGACATCCATAATGAGTTGCTCCATCACCTTTCCTCACCATAATGAAGGTAAGGCTGACTGACCTGTAGTTTCCTGAGTCCTCCTTCTTGCTTTTTGAAGACTGGAGTAACATTGGCTTTTCTCCAGTCCTCAGGCACCTCTTCAGTACTCCCTGACCTTTAAAAGATGATAGAGAGCGGCTTAGCAATAACATCTGCTATTCCCTCAGTGCTCATGGGTGTATCCCACTGGGGCCTATGGATTTGTGGATGTGTCACATTTGGGCCCATAGATTTGTGGTTGTAAGGTCAGCCTAAATGACCTCTAATCTGATTCTCCTCAACAAAGGGAAGGTCTTCCTTTCTTCAGACTTTCTCCCTTCCCTCCAGGGTCTGGGATTCACAAGGGCTGGCCTTAGCAGTAAAGACTGAGGCAAAGAAGGCATTCAGTAACTCTGTCTTCTCTATCTCCTTTGTCGCCAGGGCACTCACCTCATTCAGCAGGAGGTTCTCATTTTACCTAGTCTTCCTTTTGCTACTAACATACTTAAAGGAGCTCTTCTTGTTGTCCTTGACACATCCCTGCATACCCTGACAACATCCCTGTGTTTCTCCTAAGTGGTTTGTCTTTTTTCCACATTTTTTAAACTTCCTTTGCCATGACCTCCTTGCTGAGCCATGCAGGTTTTCTACCCGCTTTGTGCATCCCTGTGAGTAAGGAATCAAGCAATCTTGACCTTGAAGGAAGTGATGCTCTAGTATTAACCAACTCCCTTGGACCCCCCATAATTCAGAGGTGTGTGATGTGGTGCAACTTGAGGCCAATTCCATGGAACAGTGTGCTTTGGAACTAGAAGGTGTTAGCACCTATGCTGGCTCACAACACAGAGAGCAACAGTGCACTGTCCCACAGGCACAACCACAAAAGCACAAACAAAGTATTTCACAGAGACATTTAAAAAGAAAATTTTTCTATGGTAAAAGGAAAACAAAGTCATTTTCCCAAGGCTATTGTCCCAGCCTGAACTACTGGGTAGTGCTGTGGAAAGAAAGAAAAAAAACCCCAACAAAATACACCCTATGTCCTCTGAAAATGCACCATGTGTCACTACCTTCCATAAGGGTAGCATGAAGCAGTTTCTGCAGTGTGGCCTTTGCAAACTAAACAATATTAGTCTACCACAACTGAGAACATCCCTGTGCTCCCAGCTCTAGGGCCACTGCAGTTGATCTCCATTTATGAAAGTAAGACAAAAGCATGCCTTCCCAAGAAGCTCAAGACTGCAAAAAAAAGGCAGGTAGTAAAGGAAGGGAATATTCTGCAATCCTTTTAAGCCACATCCTGAATCCACTGGTCTTAAAACTGTCTGTACATCAGGGTTGCCCATCAGAGCAATCTACGTTTAACAGATCCTGGACAGAAAGTAGAAGAGACAAACACATTAAGATTCCTCCTTTAAAACAAAAAAACAAAACAACCAAAAAACAAACCACAGACAAACAAACGAAAAACCCCAAAACCCAACACCACAACTCAATCCAGTAACAACAGAAATGCACCACCAGGTAAGTGAGTTTGTGTTTACAAAACCTCTAATGCTCAATTAGGTCTGTTTAGCATTGCATTACTTGCTGATTTTAAGGCAGCTTCTTCTGTTGATCACACTGCAGCAACTGCTATTGCTGCCGTGTAAAATTCTGTACAGTGATAGAAGCCTTTCCACATAAGAACCTAAATGAGAGTTTTTGCCTCATTAGTCAGGAAACACTGTCATGCTCTAATTAATTTGTAGGAGGCAGAAAATGGATAACATATGGCTCTACTCTTACAGAATCAAGGAAAAAAAAGAAAACATGTTTACTTGTATTTCCAATACTAAGAGAACATCTCTACACATTTTCCAAGTATTTACTGTCTCTTCCAGAGGCACATACAGCATCTTTTGTAGGTACCATTCATTCTGATGTTGAACACAATGAAATCTCAGACCCCAAGGCAGACCATATGCATGACTCATTAAAACAACTACGGTCATTATAAATCCAAATAGAAAAAAGAACAATTTAGGATAAAGGTTTCTAGTTAATCCCTACCATGATTACAATGCCAAGAATTCTTTTATTAACCAAAAAAACAATGCAAATATTAAGTCATATTTTAGCACACAACGAAGCAAGAAAAACAACATAAGAGATTTAACATTTCTAGCAACAAAAGTCTAGAAACTGCTTTGGGTCAGTGATTCCTAATTTTTGTTAAAGTTTAAGCCCCACTTAAATAAGAACAACAACAACAACAAATTCTAAGCAGCCATTGTCTATGTTAAGTTTTGGGAGTGTAGTTTTCAAAATAGGGAAATTATGGATAGGGAAATCATGAATCTTGCCTGGACAGGAAAATCATGAATCAGAAAGTCTCAGGATAGTTGTTTTGTGGGACACTGCCCAACATCCAGGCTCCAAGGTGTAACATAGGATCCCATTATTCCCCCACCTGACAAGGAAGGAGCCACAATACATTGTGGAAATTATGTGGACCTGCCTAACGGGAAAGGGACACCAGGGGCATGGCACACCTCCTTGTCAATGGTCAAACCAACTGGCAGGTAATTCACTTAAAACCATATCCTTTAAGAAGGTTCTTCTGTTTCCCTCTTGTCAGAGGCCTTTATTACTTACTAAAAGATGTTTCTATAAGCTGCATATGAAGCAATTTGCTTGTAACAAAATTTTCCCACCCCTGAGGTTTTCCTAGCAAGTTCTTCCACCCATTGTGAGTTTCAGAGCCTCACCTAAGCAGAGAGGAAAGTTCCCTTGTGGGAGCTGGAAGAAGGACAGAGCAGCGCTCACCGCAGCAGCCTACTTCTTTTGAAAACATATAAAACTTGGACCATATGATATGTTTACAGTTATTGCTTCCCACAGTAAGTGGCAAATCCCCAGAACTAATCTCCAACCTTAATGTGGAGATGGGGTGAATTGCTAAAAGCGATGGGGCAGAACAGAAGCATCATAGAGGGTTCCCAGTGTTCCAGGACCCAAGAGGCTGGAATTGCTCCCCACATCACAGATCAACGAATAACCGGTGCATTTGTCTACACAGAGCACTGGGCCTTCATCTACTGGTTTTCCAACATGGAGGGAAATACTTACTGCCCCAGCTCTTACTGATCTGCAGATCTAAGCGTCTTGGTCTGAAAAGAAATCATAAAAATGTCACTTTCTCACTCCTTGCACATGCACTCAGACACACACCTGGGCTCTTTTCTCCTTCCACACATTTTTGTGACTCTCGAGGACTGCAGCTTGATCTCAAGACTCATTTTTATACAGGGGACAGTGAGCATATATGACAGGAAAAACAAGAGACAATAAAGCAAGAAAAAGTGAAGTAAAAGCAGCAAACCAAAGAAAAACACTTCACATGAGAAGTCTGTAGTTCTCCTGAAAACAGCCTTGAGATTAACTACCCCATTTTACAGCTCTAAGTATGAGGCTTGCTACAGTAGCACTTCATACCTCTCAAGGCAAAACTGTTCACTTTCCCCAATTTCCCTTAGACTGAAATGTAGCAGAAAATGCATTTGTTGCCCCAATGTGCAGACAGAATGATACTTACTTGTTGAACAGAAAAGAGCACTAAATCATATTATTTCTTGAAAAAACTCAGACAAGTAAAGTAAACACAAATGTTATTTTGATTTGCTTTGGCCCATTAGGATGCCAGTATAAACTTCGCAACCAGAAGAACAGTCTTTTCTCCTCTTTCTTTTTCTCAAAATAAATTAGAGAAAAAGCTGTGACTTGATTTCATCAGGAAAACATTGTACTTGTCCGTACTGACTGGCTCCTACTACTGGAAACTTTAATAAGAGGGGCAGCATGTCAAAAATACTTCTTGTCTTTTGAGAGAAAATAACTAAACAAAAAGATACTACACTGAAGGGAGCAAAAGTTGTTGAGATTTCATATTAAAACCTTAAACTTTCAAATTAAAACAGTATTTATTAAAGCAGACGCGATTCCTTTGGTAGGGAAGATGCACTGATAAGCTGGGGAAATCATTTGGTAATATTCAGAAAGACCTTGGAAAACTACAACTTTGAGTCCCACAAGGTTACTTTTCAGACCACTGCAAATGATTTATTAATTTTTTCCCCCCAATCTTTCGTCAGGCCTTTGGCAGTAGGTCAACTGCCAGTCACGAAAAGGCAGGAGACAGAGTCAAGTGCCCAAGTCCTCACAACAAACAAGGCCCACTTGGTTCACACAACGAGGTTCATAAGGTGCTGGTTGGAAGGAAAATAGGAGTTAGGACACCACTCGGGTTTCTCCATTGTGAACAAAAGCAAGGTGGTTGAAGAGTGAAAATGCATGAGGGTGAAGGATTGCCATCTGCCACCTCTCCCCCACAGAACATAATTTTCAAAATCCTCCCAACATATAGTCTCTGGATCTCATCCCAGCTTTTCCTCATGTATACCACCCACGCTGGCAGGTGCTTCCAGCGTTCTTCACTGGATAGTTCGTGTTCTTCACAGCAACTCAATTCATAGGTGCTCAAGAAGGAAGAATTAACAGTAGGTCTAATTCCTGACACCTCAAAAAAGAGCGAACTGATTTTGAGTCAGGAAACAAGAATGAGGGAAGTGGAAAAGCTAAAGGCAGAAGAGATGCTGGCTATGAAAGACAGGGGCAGTTTGGAACTAAAACTTGCTGACATGCATTTTTGCCCTAGAAAATGAGCGCATCAGAAATCCTAGCCAGTGGCCTCAATGCTCTCAGTAACACCCAATCCCAGGAGGATCACTGGTGCCCAAGGGAATTGCCAAGGTCCAATGCCATAAGGATTTGACACGTTATATCCCAAATACTAGCAGAACTCTGTGAGATTTAAATTATACTGGGAAATAAAAAGTGCACAGCAGCATCAGGATCAAAGGAATGTGCAAAAATATGGATTTTATTTTTTGTGTGTGTGTGGTTGAGTTTTGTTGGGTTTTTGTTTGGTTGGTTTGGTTTTGCAGGGGAGAGCTGGAGGGAAGGGGTTTTTTTTTAATCTTAATTTTATTTCTCAAATGTGCTGTCCACATCTCAGCCAAGACAGCTGCTCACATCAATGAAGCTGCCGGGGTGTTGTAATGCTTCCAAGATGACATGCTCCATGCTTCACTTAAATGTCATTATATATATGGGCAGCATATTCCTAAAGGAGAGAACTGGGGACACACACTCACTCCATATTGTCTACAGAGAACAACATGAGGATTTTTCTATTCCAGCACCGTGAGCTTAAGAGTCACAGCTCCTAGGTGATTAGGGCAACAGCCATAGACTTGCTCTTGGGCTGGAAGCATTATTTCCTCACGCTTTCCATAGTCGCAGCATACATACATTGAATATTTCTGTACTATATGATGCCAGTACAGCTTCACAGCTCTTCCACAGTTACAAGACCTTCCTGACCTCTAACACAATTATAACTGTCACTCCTTTTCTGCCTCCTGCCTTTTTTCCATGATTGTCTTTCACTCAATATGAATTTTCTTCCATCAGTGCCCATGGTAACATCCATAGAATTAGCTCCAGGCTAGACAGTGGCTGTGAACAGCTCCCTAACCATGGAAACCTGCCAACATTTATCACAAATATGAGATGTTCCACAGAAGTAAAGAGCACAACAGCACTTCTTTAACTCTTTTGCACATCCTTGGCACATTGTGGTAGCCAGAGCAATTTGTAAACATGGCAAACTGCCTGTCTTACCTTTTTACATTTATAAGCATAAAGATACACCTTAATGGCATGTTCAAAGATTCTAGGACTATAAATTAAACTAAATAGTTACCTTCACATAAGCCATCAAATAATACAGCGAGTCACATTGCTGTCAAAGATGCTATTGTGATAAAGATGTGCAACACAGTCTGCCTCGTGAGGAAGAATACACAGAAACTGTTTTACACTGGAAAATTTTGAAGATGCATGCAGAACATTTAAAACTTGCAGCAGTTATGAATACAAATTTTGGGTATAAGGGGATTGATTGTATTTTTTTTAGGTAACTTTAGGTATGAAATTGGGATGAAGGATGACACAATCATATTCCATAGAATTAATGTTGATAGCTTGAAATCCTGCAGTGATTTCTTTTAAAACAATCACCAGTTGTCTCCTGGAGTGTCTGTTTACTGAGAACATCAAATAATTAAGTTTACAGTGGTGAATCAGAATGAGTAGCAGACCCAGACTTATTTGGGAAGCAATCAAACTATAATTAGACTAGGAAACATTGAATGCAATAAAACACAGATATGCATGCTGTTAGGAGGTTCCACACAGGGACAGAGAAATATTCAGTATGCAGCAGAGAAGTAGTCTGCCTTGATCTGCATGGAAGTCAAGTCCAGATCTATATGCACTTTAGAGAAAGATGCAAGGAAGTCCAAGCCTGGCTGGTACATGATGCTCAGTTTCTCCTCTCCTTCAATCAGTTTAAGATAGCTTTTGCCTGAGAACACAGAGGTTCACATTCCTAACTAACCTCAGCCACCATTGAACAGCCTTTGCCTTTATGTTATTTTCATTTGAATGCTTTTTACCATTACCTGGAATGCTTGGTCACCTGTAAAAATACTTCTCTTTTCTAAATCCCTGCCAATGTACAGGTTACAAGCCTATGGATGCAGCAAGCTTTGTACAAAAGCTTTTATCACAGAGACTTGCTAATGGCTGTGTTCTAACATTTCTACATTCAAGACTGCTTACCAGAACAAGGTGATTACCATAGCTGACAATATCACTGATAATTAGGAGGCTTTATTTTTGGCTCCCCAAAATGTGCAAGATCAAACACGTTTTGTATAATCCAAGGTATGAATTTAAACTGGTATACCAAAGCAGTGTAAAACTTGTGCACACACCTACAACAGTATTTTCCCATCAGTCTTTCACATAGGGTTGGGTGGATCTACCTAATCTATGTAATCACTCATATGGTTTTGGTTTGGAATGGTTTTGGTTGGAAAGGACCAAAGGACCTTAACATTCATCTAGTTCCAACCTCCCTGCCATGGTTCACTAGACCAGGTTGCTCAATGCCCCCCATCCAGCCTGGCTTTGAACAATTCCAGGGATGGGGCATCCATAACCTCTAAGGGCAATCTGGCCCACAGCAAAGAATTTCTTCCCAAAATCTAATCTAAATCCACCCTCTTTCAGTTTGAAGCTATTCTCCCTTTCATGTCCTATCACTACACATCCTTGTAAAAAGTTCCTCTCCAGCTCTCTCGTAGGTCCATTTTAGGTACTGGAAAGCTACAATAAGGTCACCTCACAGCTGAGCAACCCCAAATCCCTCAGCTTGGTCTTCACAGGAAAGGTACTTCAGTCCTCCGATCATTTTCTTGGCCCTCCTCTGGACTTGCTCCAACAGGACCATATCCTTACACTGGGGGCCTGAGACCTGAATGCTGTACTCTGGGTAGAATCCATAAGAGTGGAGTTGCAGTTGGTTTTCTGGGCTGTGAGTGCACATTGCTGCCGCATGTTGAGCTTCTTGTCCCCGAACATGCCCAAGTCCTTCTCCTCAGGGCTGCTCTCAATCCATTCATTGCCCAGCCTTTATTTGTGCTTGGGATTGCCCCGACTGAAGTGGAGGACCTTGCACTTGGTTTTGTTGAACTTCATGAGGCTTGCATGGGCCCACCTTTCAGGCCTGTCAAGGTCCCTCTGGACGGCATCCCTGCCCTCCAGCATGTCAACTGCACCACACAGCTTGGTGTCATCAACAAGCTTGCTGCAGGTGTGTTCATTCCTACTGTTCATACTGCCAACAAGGATGTTACACAGCACTGGTCTCCACACACTCTTGAGGAATGCCACTTGGCACCAGCCTGGAGCCATTCACCACAGCCCTTTGAGCACAGCCATCCAGCCAATTCCTTATACACTGAGCGGTCCATCCATCTGTGTTGATTTTGCACAGCCTGGTTTTTGGTAACAGGGCAGCCACAGAGGTGGCTTCTGTGAGAAGCTGCTGGAAGCTTCCACCACGTCCAGCAGAGCCAATCCTTGATGGCCCTGAAGATGGACATGCTGCTGGCCAAAACTGGGCCAATTAGAGATGATGGTAACACCTCTGTGACAATATATTTAAGAAGAAAATCAAAACAAAGGGGGGTGCAGTTTTAATTCCAGCTAGAGAAGAGGAGAAAGTCAGAACATGTGAGGGAAACAACATGGAGACACCAAGGTCAGTGAAGAAAGAGGGGGAGAAGGTGCTCCAGGAGCTGGAGCCGAGATTGGTGCTCTGCAGGCCATGGTGAAGACCATGGTGAAGCAGGCTGTCCCCCTGCAGCCCATGAGGTCCACAAGGGATGCAGAGATCCACCCGCAGCCTGTGGGGGAGGGGCCCGCGCCAGAGCGGGTAGATGCCTGGAGGAGGTTGTGATCCAGTGGAAGACCCAGTAGAGAGAGGGGGCCCTTGCTTCCAGGCTGGAGCAGCCTGTCCTTGAAGAACTGTACACTGTGCAAGAGTGACCCATGCCGCAGCAGTTTTGGGAGGACTTCTGCTTGTGAGAGTGGAGCCACGCTGGAGAAGTTTGTGAAGAACTGTCTCCTGTGGGGAGGGACCCCACAGTCTCACAGGGGAAGGACTTCTCTCCCTGAGCAATGGAAGAAGATCTCAGGTGACAAACTGACCAAAAACGCCATACCCTGTCTCCCTGCGTTATTAGGACATGTAACTTCTGAGCAGGGTGTAAAAAGCTCCAACACAGCACCGCAGAAAGGTAGTCTGTTCACTTCCAGGCCAATACACAAGCAGAGTTTATCCTGACAGTGAAATGACAGAGAGGGCTTCAGTAGCAGAGCAGTGGTTTCACTTGTATTATTTTCAGTCCTGTGACAGTCAGTCATTCTTTACACTCTGGTAAATTCACAGGACTATTACCAATATGTGCTTGGTCAGCAATTCAATATTCTCAGCTGTTTTCCTTCAAGTCATTCCTAACAGCCTCTGACTCACCAAGGAGAACTAAATATAACTTCTTCTTCATTCACTGCTGCTACAGCTGTGAGAGGAAAGCAAGTAGAGGAAGAGCACAGGGGTCCTAACCACACCACCGCCTCAACTCGCAAGCTTCACATAAACCACACTGGTTTCCTCCAAATGCTCAGTGAGATGGACACCACCATCTTAGAAACAGTTGTAGAATTTGTAGTGTCAAGGTAACTGCAAAAAGTGATATGTCTGTAGTATCTAGCACTTCATTAATTATTGTCTGGGTAATGCAGCGGAACCTTTTTACACAGCTTAATGTTACTGCAGCATTTTGCTTGAAGTGCATAAAGACTCAAAGAACATGAAATCTCTTTAGCAGTTTGTGGGGGGTAATATCCAAGTACAATTTAAAAGCTATAATTAAAATCTCAATTTCATGCTTTTCCAAGAATCTAGCCTCTTATGATTTTACAGAACAAAACCTAGCAGTCAGACAAGCGAGATTTTCACTAAGTAACAGAACCAGAATATCACGACAAAAATTAATTTTGTATTCTACAAATTCCAAGAACAGAAAGCAGCAATAAAGAAAAACAGAGTGTCACTATAGGGCTTGAAGGAGAAGGCCTTATGATTACATTTTTCAAAGCTAGCAATGAAATTGAAAATTATCCTAGTGCATTAAGTATCTCAAAAAGATATAGAAGCAGCACTGTTCTCTCTGGTTTCTGTAAAACCAACATCCTTGGAATAAGATGCAGTAGTTATGGAAAATTCCTCCTGAGCATTCTTTCTCAAAAGCAGCTGGGAATTCAGGATAACTCCTAAAATTATTTATACATTTATATATAACATATATATAAGCAAACACAAACTCAGTAGCAGTTTTAACCATCTGGACTGGGATTTTATGCATTACTTTCTGTAAACCAAGTAAATTACACGTTCTTGATATATTGTGCAGCCTGCAGCCTCCCCTTTCATCAGGTTTAGGCTGCATGCATTTGTTTTAAATTTAGAAAGTGGTTCACTTAACCTTGAACTTAAGGAGCAGCTATCATGTGGATAATTGATTTTGGTTACTTTCTTATTAGTTTTTTCTGTGAATACAGCAGGAGCATGTGTCCCTTTGACTTTCAAAACACAAAATTCCAAGTTAACAGGAAAGGACAGAAACACAAAAGGTGTTAACACCTTTTCCATTAAAAGCCTCTTCGATAGAAAGTGTCAGGGATTGAGGCTGGCTCGGGTACGCACAAGACTGATTAATCACCAAGAACAGAGAGGCTACCAGCCAAATGACTTTGATGGAGGATGTGCACACTCCAACAGTGCAGTTGAGCTGTGCTGCAAACTACTGGGGATGGAGACAGCATGGTTTATGCTGCAGAAAGTGAGAGTATTGCTATATGAGAAATCTTAAACCCAGCCTCAAGCAGTTCAGACTAAGCTGTGGCTACCTTCACTGCCACATCCATCACTTCATTTTTGGCATCTTTTATCCTAAAGGCATCCTAGATGTAAACACCTGCATGCCCACAAAAGCCTTACATTTCCTTTGCTGAGGAAAACTGCAGTCTCATTTTACTTTTAAAGTTTGTCTCAAAATCCTCTTCCCAGTGATCAAGGTCATGCACTGCCAGATTCCAGTGCTTAAATTTTCAAAAGGGCATAGTTCTGTATCCACTTGCACTTAGTAAAATTCACATCTTTCTTCTACTGCCTGAGAAGTGGGAAGCCAGTTCCTTAAAGCACATAAAGCAAGAAAGGAAGCATGGCTTTTGAGGGGACTGATATCACATACCCTCATATCCATATAGCCTTCTGTCAATGGATGCATTCAAGGCCTGCTTCCATATTTCACTTATGTTGTTTCAAGTGTCTCACAGATAAGGACCAGAGCAAGGTACAATTCCCTGTTCCACAGGGGCTCAATGTGCAAGAGGTCATGGAGTGCTGGCAGAATGTCGTCCATCCTTCTCCACGTCCAGTGAGCACTAAAAGCACCACAGTAAAGCTGTGTGCAACTTAATTTCTTACACTAGAGGTTTCTGAGCTCAAAATCAAAAGCCTACAGATTTGTAGGTCTCATTCCTGTATCACAAAGCCATTCACCCTGTGTTGGAAATAATTAGTCTTCTGATGCAGAGCAGCTGAGAGGGTTGGGAAGTTTTACATAGAAGGGCTGAGCAAGTTGTATGCAGGTACTGAAATGCAGTGGGTCTGTGGTATTAAGAGGGCATTAGTGATGTTCATAATAGCCCTTACTGAGAATAGGGAAAAAACAAAAAAAGGAAGCAAAAGCCCCAAGCTTTAAATATCAACACACTCGAATACCAACTCAAGAAAATCTTTGCTGTGAGCAGAGAAACTCTCTTACTGCAGGACACACATTTCTAAAAGCTGACTAACCAAAAGAGCAGGATAATAATCTTAAAGCAAACCAGGTATTTTCAAAACTAGTCCAGTCTGAACAGGAACAGAAAGTCCTTGACAGTTCTGCTAAAATCCACTCTAAGAAGCAATAAGAAACTATTTTCAGAAGGCATCTATGAGGTATAAGAATCAAAAAATCTTAACTTTTATACATTCCATGGTTCAGACATCAATTTATTCTACTATGTGGGACTGAGAACCTCGAATCAGACATTTAGGCACCTGTGCCACAGGAAGGACAGTGTCTGAGGAGACAGAGGTGGATCTCAAGGGGCTAGAACAGCCTGTTGAGATATTCAGCATTTTATGAATTCCATTTTCAGAAAACAAAGGAACAATTTATGCTCAAATTCAGGGCTCTTCAGTCATTGTTCTAAAGCCTTGGAAGGCCTCATACTCAGATTTCTCAGGGGTATTTCAAGCATTTAAATCCCATTATCATGTATGAGCTTTCACAGATCAGCAGCTCAGCATGTAATTCAGGGGATTTTCAAACACGCCTTCCTCCCAATAGCTCCCGTGTGAGTTAGTAATGAAAAAAAAAAAATGTAGGACAGGACTAATTATAGAATACAACCTGACAGAGGTGGTCTAGCTGAAAGATTTTCTTTGGAATAATAATTTTAAGAACAACTATATTTAACTGTATACCTGAATTCAGTTAAAAAATAGTCCCTATTACTCAAGACAAACTCTTGCTGTGCACTTATGTCCTGTTCTCTGCAGTCTTAGCAGGTAGCTGATTTTCCCTGTTTTTGTAGCAGTCTTGAAATCTTATGCCCCAACTTCAGTTACTGCTTTAAACAGAGCACAATACCTCCATGCTTCCCTTGCAGGGCATATTTAAGCTTTAGTTTTACTACCTCTGAATCTCCAGCACACTCACTCTGGATATTTCCAGACTAATCATAAGAATTCAGCAGTGCCCCAACATTGCCAAGAGGAATATTATCTTGTATATGACTGTACTGTGCAGAAGCTTTGGAATGGCATCTTCCCTGTGAAAGAGCATCATACTGATGATTAGTTATGGTTTTGTCTGGGTTAGCTCTTTTCCAGGTCTGCTATTTCCATTTCCCCTTCAGTTTTATTCAACCATTTTAAACATCAGGCCTCAAACTTACCATTTTCCTGTTCTCTGAGATGACTCCCATCCTTATAATCTCTAATAACAGAGATAATTCTTTTATAATCTTTGTGAGGTAGCTGCTAATGGTACCAGACCTGCTTTGACTCACCCTTTGACCACTCCAGCATGAAAATATTCCAGTTTGAAGGAACTTGATTTGGCATTTTGAAAAAAGCCCTTGAAGAAACAGTGCTTAGAACAGAGTAGATGCCCCATTGCAGTCCCAAGGTGTGACTGCAGTCACAGAGATGCACTCAAGCCAGACACAACCCTGGTTATCCGGCTCAGTTTCCAAGTTCTTGACAAGCCACCACATTCTTACCAAGGCTTATCGGCACCTGCTTCACGGCTTGGAAACTAGGTCCTAAGTGACCATGGCTACACATTCTTCCTGATGTACAATCACTACAATATTTAGCTCCCAGATCTTCCAGCAGGTATCTCCCAAACCATTGGAAATGGGAACTTCCACATTGGCCCAGGTGAGACCTGTAGTCATGACTGAACAACACAAATCATAAGATGGGCACTAAGCCACAGGGTGAATATTCTTCTTATATATTCTTCTTTCACATCTAGGGGAGAAAAAGGTTAACGCAACACAGTATAGTTTTGTTTCAAAAGAAAACTATATTTATTGCATGCTAATAAGAATAGTAAATGGGTATGCCTGTAAACGTATCAGCCCATGTCAAAAATTAAAGTGCGCAGAACCTAAGAGCAGACAGCAGAGACAGAGGAAAGCAATGAGAAATGCCCTGTTGTGACCTCATTACCTGAGGAAGGTGTTAATGCCTAACAAAAGATATCTCTGTAGTAAACCACTGAGCTCTTAAAATGCAATTAAAACTTCACAGTGGCCTGGACTAGATAATTTTTAACTTCAATACTTCCAGGACTCAGGCAGAATCTTGGTGCAATTAAGCAATTTATTTTTCAATTAGCAATGAATTTAGCAAACACAAGAGACAGAAGAAAATATGAAAGTGTGGGTTTTTAAAAAGTGAGACAATTGAGGAGTACACAACATGGTAAGTTATGTTCAGGTCTACTAAGTCAAACTAGGATCCATTTGCAAGCATCTTTTAAGGAGGGAAAGGTGACCCCCTCTGTATAACTGGTGAAGAAATCAAATATGCAAAGGCCTCAGGAGACAAACCATCCTCCCACTTCATACAGCCAACACTTCATCAAACAAAACAGTGTTGGAGCCCTTCAAGGCTCCTTCCAACACATTCTGACCATGAGGGCTATTTTCTCCAGCCATAGCTGATTGATAAGTTCCTCTAGGCTCAGAGCTGAGAGAAAGTCAATTTCCTTCTGATTCAGACAGAAGATGTGGATATGAACATGGAAACAGCAGAAGGGGGATGTCACTGAACAAACAGCTCTGGAGAATGAACCTGGAACTTCATTACCATCCCCTCACAGCCATGCCTCTAATAGTGATCCAGCAAGGGCACACATATGAACACCCTCTCATGACACTGCTTTTTGTCACGCTGACCCCATTTTGACTCATGTCACCCACAATTTAAGGACATAGCCACAGAGCATGCTTCTCATATGCAGTATGGATAGTGGGGAGAAATGGGCGTAGATACGCATGTGGCCCTACAGACAAAAGCCAAGCCAGGCCAGGCCAAGTTGCCCTCAAGACCACACAGTAAAGGACCTGGACCGTCTTATTTACTGCTAGACATGTACCTGAAAAAGATTTGGGTTGGAAGGCACCTTACACTACCTCATAGAACTACTAGGAACTGCAGAGACAATTGCTTCTGTTACTAAGAGATGCCAAGTACTATAAAAATTATCACAGTTTCCTTGGTCTAAAAAAAGCCTAACGTCCTTTTATTTTTGACATGGATGAGTCAGCAGATAGGAAAGGCACTAGAGGACACAGCAAGAAGAAAATCTGATCAAGGCTTCCTCTCTTACAGAGATCACATTGCTTGTGATGAGCCACATCAGTCAAACAGCACTGCCCATCACCAGCCCTTCCTTATAAGGTTCCCGGAGTGTTCCAACAGTGAGGAAAGGAGTCTTTTGTTTGGTACGAGATGAGATGACTTCCACAAACTTTCTGATGTGGTTAAGACTACTTGGGGTACCCAGCTGGAACAAGAAAAAAGTGACCAAATAAGTAGCTGTCTGTACTGTCACACACATTTTTTGGTAGGTCTCACACTAAATGCATATTCTCTGGATCATTTTGAATTTTCCTTAGCAAAAGTTTCCTAGGCAGGCATTCCAGAAAAGATACTTAATGCTACACACACTGGTCAGTATCGACACTGTTCTGAAAAATCTGTTAAACTACAGGTCTTTTCTAACTTTTGGCTGTATTTCAGTTCTGGCAGATGTAACAATCCCATAGTAGTCCAAGCCAATCCCTGGCCTGCCATGTTTTTCTGAAACAATACTCAGGGTCCAGTCACCTCGAATCATAAGCCTCTCTGCAAGATGAAGGGTATTGCTATGCAATTCACATTTCAGAGAATTTCTGGCTTTATGGCCACAGGTCCCAGAAGATGAGATTCATCTCAATTCTACTACCTTCAAGCAGAGCTATATCAATTTACTCCAAAGAGGGATATGATACAAGTGAGTACTTTTGGACTCATCCCTGATGAAACAGCCATGAAAAAATTTTGTTTTTAAGAGTTAGCTACAAAGATTCTAGGATTAGGACATCATTGTATTGGTAACTTGTTGGGTATTCTTACACATTTCTCCTTAAAAACACCAAGCTGAAATTACCTTCACTAACATTTGAGAGCAATTTTCGTGTAATGACTTATACAATGTAGGCAGTTTCCTCTTTTGCAAGGCATCTCCATACCCAGGAAAAGAAATGCTCTTATGAAAATAAGACTGTGGCCACCAGACCCTAAACCATGTCTTGCGGAACCGTTTTTTGAACATAAATATCAGATAAATTGTGTAAGTCATAGTGTAAAGTGAACCTCATTTGTAAGTACACTCCAAATACTTTGCAAACTGCTGTGTCTCACTAGAATGCAGCAACAGGTTTGAATGGAAGCGTGGATTACCAAAATTTACTGTAACATTCAGTGTCAGTATTAAGCAGACTACGATCAGATTTTAGGAACACAATTTAATAAGCCTGTGTAATGCTGAACATAAATCATGCCATCTATAATAACCGTCACCTCAGATGACCTTGATAAAGCTACCAGCCATTTTCCACTCCTTAAGTCATTTCCTGGACTAAGAACATAAAAATCTTGAGTTATTTCCATGGATTTCAAAACTATTTGAACCTTCAGTTTTGGACATTGTTTTCCCTATCTTCAAGATAACATTTATCCATTTCCATAAAGCTGTACAGTTACTAACATGTAATGATAAATCACTACAGTATACAATCAGGTAACATAACAAATGATAGATTGATTCAGGCCTCCAAATCCATGGATATCAAACCACTTAGTCCTATTTCTATCACTGTCTCTATTCATTTCCAGTTTCATCTCACTCAAAATACACCAGACAATCAGTCAGGTTTCAATGTCAAGCACCTCAGATTCTTTTTTCCCCCACAGGCTTAGAGCATAGCACCCAGTATCTCTTGCAAAACACCT
Organism: Rhagologus leucostigma; assembly: GCA_013397725.1. Classification (NCBI taxonomy): domain Eukaryota; kingdom Metazoa; phylum Chordata; class Aves; order Passeriformes; genus Rhagologus; species Rhagologus leucostigma. The sequence goes on along the minus strand of VZTD01001144.1, from coordinate 314,117 downwards.
TTAAGGCTTGTTAAGTAAGCATACAGTCCAACAGGTAACATGTTCTAGGTAGAGAAGATACCAGAAGTATATAAATATCTGGTCCAATTAAACAAAAACTGATAGCCAACTCCAATTTGGCTTAGCAGTAATGGAATTCAGTAGAGGTGTTTCCTAATTTACCTCATAGTTTCCAAGATCAGGATCACAGAGAAACATGCAAAAATTATAACAAAAGAATGCCCCCACATTACTAAAGCAGATACATGTAAAAAAGAGCAAGTTCTTTGCTGACCTCTCTATATCACATTTTTGCTCATCAATAAAAGCACAGCACGAACATAATTAACATATGAGAGGAATAAGAGTCAAAACAATCTGCATCTCAAGAGCAAAAATCCTAGCAGCAGCAGATGGAGGCAGCAGTAAACATTAAAGATGCTGGCAAGACCCAGTTCTCTCCTCTGGAAGGAATATTTATTCAGAGTTGAGCATATGAACATAATGGTCAACTTACAACGAAAGTATATTCTCTCGAGGGGGACCACTGTCAAGTGCACAAACTCAGTGCAGCAGTACTTTCTAACCAACTCACACAACCAGCAGATGAGCTTCCTTCCTTTCAGCACTCTCAGGGACTAAGCTTGCTCCCATAAGTAACTTTACGTTTGTTTAGCACCATGCAATTTAAGCCAAGGCTTGAGAAGTTCATACACACCAAGGAACAGAAAGAGCTGCTACCAACAGTCTTACACTCATCAGCTTGCAAGTCTACAACCCTCCTACTGACCTTACCATAAAAGAAGTTGAGCTTCTCATCCCTTTATAGGCCAGGCAACACATGTGAGCGATCATCATTATAGAGCACTCCTGAAGCTGGGTTTAAATAGGGTAATAGATTAAATACCTATTAACTGGAAGTCAAAGGCCACAAGAGTATTCATCATGCATTCAGGAGCCCCTTGAGCCATGGTGGCAGTAGTTTTTAACTGAGTTTTCAGTTGAGGCAACTCCTCTTTTGTGATTTGTAATGAAGAAACAAATAGTCTTCTTTTGAAATGCTAATTCATTATGTAGTGTAAGATTAATCAAACAAACAAAAAAACCCAACAAAAACCCACAAACAAACAAAACCCCCACAAAACCCTAAAATGAATCAAAAAGACCTCCACAACCACCAAAACCCTGCTTAAACCCTGTGGTTAAAGGAAGGATCTGAAGAAATTATCTAACCTCTCTGCCAAAGAAAGTCTGGAATGCCTTCTCACTCCACTTAATCTCTGTGTAGCAATTCTAAATGCATTGTAGTAAACTCCCTCAGTACAACACGTACAAGAGGCATTTGAAAATGTCCCTGGCCTAAAGCTTGAAGGAGTCTGAGATTGAGGAGTGTTACAAGGCTATTCTTCCTCATAACTGAATTGGAATTGCATTTAGATGCCATTACTACAACACTCAGGAAGAAAGTCCAATTTCTTGGCAAAACACTTTCATCATCTCCACCTATACAATTAAGGTTCAAAGAGAAGTTTCATTCCACACAGCCACCTAAGCTAAGGAAGCACTTAAGGCTGAGTCAGTGGTGAGATGTAAACTCTGTTGTCATTGTGGGGAATTTTGCCATTGACTCCAGTGGAACTACACTATTGCCCAAGAGGTAATAAGAGGTGTTACCATCTCTTAAAGTAAAACTGAAAAGCATAAAAGTGTCTTCTTGTCTTCTGCGTAATTCAGAATACACAATAATAATAATAATACTATTTCAGACAGCTTCTGAATGAAGCCTGCTATTTCTTGTGGACTCAGGCATCTTCCAAAAAGACTGCCAATCTTGATTATGAAATTGGACAGAGAAGAATCTAGCAAACTCCTAGGGAAATTGCTAAAACAATCAGTTAGCCTTACGGTTAGAACCATGTTCCTCATTTCTAGCCTGCATTAGCACTGCATTAATTTTGAGCACCTTTATCACAATACATTATTTTCTCTAAAATTACAGTTATTTACTACCAGAAATTGCCTCTACTACAACAGCCACAGTGTTGATTATAGCAATGAAAATGCTATAAACCAGCTAAAAAGTCTCCCTTATTAAAGCCATAGTCTATTCAATGTAATTAAACAGATTATGACCAAGATGCACCCTAACAACAGCAAAACCAAGAATTTAATCACTGGAATAAGTAACCCAGAAAGTCATTACCCCCACCATAGCTGGAGAAACAAAGGGCTTTTGGGGTTTCATTACAAAACACAAACATTTAATTTTGGAATGACACAAAATGAGAGGTTTTACTTCATTTGAGACTAATACATTTCTTTGTATTACCTTTCCTCTCTCTGTCTTGGTCCATTTATTAAACAAAACCAAACCAAACTATTTTTAATGGAAGAATCAAAGGATTAAGTTTCAAACAAGAAATATTTTAACATTTCAATTGTTACTTGAAATATTTGATTTTAAGTAGTGCTTTAACAAAATGCTTTTTTCAAAATCTTTCTGTTCTCCTTCCATGTTTTGTTTTCTCCACTGAACCAAATAAAAAGATATTTCCTTTCTCCAACCTTCCAGAAACATTTTTTCTTCAGTGAATTTACAATCTGTCAAAATAAAATTATGTCCTCCTTTGTAGAATAGGTCAAAATCATTCCAAAAGTTGGAGAACAGAATTACTGCCCTTGGTTACGAGAGATGTTGAATAGCCAAGTATAATGGTATCTTTCAGCTTTGAAATTGATAACCTAGGCAAAAAGAATCAGAGAACATTCTTTGAATGCTGGATATATCAATCATGAATGGAAGATCCTACTTTTTCCACTGCTAGCTGTAGAGCATTCAAATTGCACTCAAAACCCCTAATAAAAAGCCACAGCTGGTGACCCAGTCCAAGTTCCAGGCTATGTCAGTACCACCAGACCATGTCAGTGACATCATGATCATCGTACCATCAAGTAAAAAATCACTGGGACATAATTCGCTGTGGAATATGAATTGGTAAAAAAAAACCAAACAAAAATAAACAAACAACCCCCAAAATAAACAAACAAAACCAATCAAAACCACATTAATTTCCTCAGATTAAAAAAAAAAAGGCACTCAAATGTATTATTTAGATAACTACATCTCATTGATTTAAAAGGGCTTAGCTCTCTTAAATGAGATATCATTGCCTGGATAATTAGATCCCAATGCAGTTTTGAAGATTTGTCCCTTAATCTTCAGTATTTTCAGCACAAAACACCCAGAATGATCAGCTGTCCTGAGCTGTTAAACAAGGGAATAGAATGAAAAAGTGACTTAATGCCCAGTTAAAAATTCCTTCTTCAGAGAATATAGTATCATGTAACACCAAGCAAGCAAACAGAAGAAAAGAGACAGTGAAACATATTTTGTTACGGTGCTGTGTGCTATTTCCTCATGAAGTCTGCACACAACCATTATGAGGTCAAGGATCCTGGAGAGAAAAGGAGCTCTGCTGAATTAGCTCTACCAACTGCAGAGCACCATGCCCACAGTGAAACATGGTCATAGAAATCAAAAGGGTTTTAAAACCCTGTAGGGCATAAGCAGAAGATTTGTATCAACCAATCTGTCCTTGTTACATATTCACAAATGCAGCAATGCTTTAAATGTCCCACATGGAAGCCTGAGGATGATGTCAAAAGGATGATACTGACACTGGAACCCTGCTGGCTTATACATCAAAGAGATTACAGGTGTCCATGAGAGTGGAACTGGTCTGCCTACGATTGTCATCTGTTTACTTTTGAACGTCATCAGTGAGACTATTTTCAGTTCAGAAATATTAGTGTTCTCTTGAATGGTCTCTTGAGGGTACCTGCCTGTAGTCCCATGCCCTCTGAAAGTGCATCAGGATCAAAGGTGGAATGAAATTTTTATTGGACTGGCTACAAAGAAGATAACATTTTCCTTGTGTCTCTATTCAAACACCTCAGATAGATCTGATATGCTTATTTTCTCATAACTTAAAACAAAAATAAACAAACTCATAATTTTCTTATTTTCTCATATGAATCGTAGGAACAATCAGCGTATGCTCTCCTCCATAAATATATAGTCGTTCCAAAAGCTGAGATGGCACTTATCCTTCTCACTGCTCTCTGGGAAGTAATTGTTTGGAGAGACTTTTATTGCTAAAATCTAGCAGTGTTTTCTGAAGAAGAAATATGGACTAAAAGACAATCAATGACAGCCTGGCAATTGATGCTTGGTATAATGGCTAATTACATTACAAAAACACTGCGGCTGCACTGTTTCAGAGAACAAAAACAAAGAACTCCTTGAACTAGAAGATGCCTTTGCACAGAGGTCTTCACAGCATCCTCCAGACAATGTTGTTCCTGCCTGATAGCAGCCACTCTCAGACACTGCCAGTATACATGGGCAACAGCACCATCACAGTGCTGTCCTTCCCATCTTCGGTCTTATAATCAATGTATGTCTTTTAAAACTGTGTTTATGTTGATTATGCTGTACTGGTGTACTACCTTCACTCTGCCCTGTTGTTAAGATTTGTATTACACATAATGATACAGAAGAGCCCAACCACAGAGTATTTGCATCATAAACTTAAAATGGCTGCTTTATAAAAGCCAACCAGTTTATCAAAAGATGATAGGAAGCAGTATAATGACTTCTGGAATAGAGATCAGACAGATAAAATATTAAGACTCCAGATTTTGAGAGCAGTTATTAATGTCGTCCTCATGACTCTCAGCATTCACAGCACAGCTCAAGTTTTCAGTTGCTCCCATTTCCATGTGGGCACCAAAGCACAGAAGAACTTGGTACATTGCATATGAAGCAACTTTAGCAACCTCACCTCTGGGAACAGAATGCACAGGGACACGGGAGTTAACAAAAGACCCTTTGCTTCAAACATTTTTCCTCACAGGCACACAGGAATACAGCAGAGAGAGAAACTCACCTGATGTGGCCTAACCCACTCAAACACAGTAACTCACACACGTGGCATGTACAGCTCACCCTGCCCAGAAACTCAGCCCCTGGCTGGCTGTCCCACCGGGAGCAGAGCACTATGGAAAGTCTTCCCTTGGCAGGGGTGCTCTACACTTGGACATACCTTACACCACACCTCCTCATGAAGAAATGGAATTTCCTAGAATGATTCTGAACAGTTTCCCCTCACCTGCCCTTGGTTTTGAATTCTTCTTCCCCTAAGAAACAAAATTTTAAAAATTAACCCAAGCTCCCAGGCACTGATCTTCATAGGCAGTGTATTTTAAAACAACACAGCCGTCTAGCGGTAGTAGTAGCTGCTGCTGCAAAGAAAATACTCTGCTGCACACATTTGCTGTCCAACACTTGACACTTCTAGAAAATGGTGGGTTTGATATTTTGCTGTTTCATTTGGGTCTAAATTAAGGCTTTTTGCCTCTAAACCATGTAGACACACTGCACTTGCAAAGCTTATTTGGAAACAACTAGGCCTAAGAGCAAGAAAGTTTCTTACTGAAAACTGGAAACACAAACACGATGAATGGAGGCAGTCTCTGAGTGAAGATGGGTCACTGAAATACTTCTAATTCCAACTGCCTATTCCTCTTTGCTCAGCATCCCCTCACAGGCAAATGTTCACTGACTCATGTGAGCTCCCTGTCACATCTTCAATCACTTGTGTATGTCCATTTTGGATTACACAGCTCCTAAATATTTCCTAGCATTGTGATCTTCGAATTCACCAGTAGCAACAGGAATGAAAAAGAGAACTAACAATTCCTAGCCCATATATTTTCAAGGTAAGATAGAAAAAAAAGCACCTAGATTTATGATTTTGATTGTCAAGAAAGCATCTTCTGTACTTCTGGCTCAGGGGACAAGAACAAATCTATATCCAAAGATGGCGATGGCAGAATATGACAAATTATGACAATTAATCATTTTTGCTAGCTAGAACACTTTGAACAAAGCACTGGGAAATACAGCAATGTCTGACAAACAAGTAGCCAAGCACTAATTTCTGGACAATAGCAACAGACAAATCACCTCATATAAAACAGGAATGCAGCAGCTGGCAGCATGTCTAGAGCCTGAAAAAGACACCTCTTTGATTCATATACCATGCACTGCATCAGAAGTTTTGAAAAATAAAATACTCTTTGTAATACACCTCCCAACTCTAGAACAGCACTACAGACCTAAACTGATCTCTGCCTTTTTGCCCCATTCCTTCCCAGCATTTCTGGCCCCTTAAGATCACCTCCTTAATGGCAGGACAGCTCCTTGAGGAGACTCCAAGCCAGAAGAAGGGCAGACAGCTTCTAGTTATCAGCCCTGCTCCTTGTGGATCTGTGTCAACTGCAGATTTTCCAGAAGTGGAAGTGTTATGGGCCTTGCTCTACAGATGAAGGTGTGCCAGTCATTAGGAAGGTAAGGACAGGCGACTGTGTCAATAATGTCATTACAGCAGAACTATTCAGGCCACAGCTTTCCACAACATGTGAAACAGAAGAACAGCCTCTGGAATCTTGACATCACCATTAAGCAAATACGAACAGACATCTGCAACTCACTGAACTGGAGTCTCATACCAATTTCTGCATTTTGCTACAGGAGAAATGTGTTTTACAGAAGCTGTAATTTCTCCAATCCAGCACAGGCTCCTGCAAGCTACCTAAACTGTGTTCATCAAATCAGCTGATAAAATCACTTCAACTCTCAGTAAGAGAGAAGCTTTAAACTCTATGGCAACAAACACCACCACCTACAGAAGTTCTTGACAGGATTTTTTCCTCAGCATGCTCACTACTGTCCATTATAAACCTTTAGAACAGCAGAAGGAAGATAAATAAAGCACTAGACTTGGGTTTCCTTTCCACCAGGGGAAAAAACCAAACGAGTATCTACAGCTCAAGGTAGAATATTGCACTTCCTCTCCATGCCACTACCAGCTGAAGCCCTCATGATAAACACAGTCTAAATTTTTTGAAAGCTGATAACTGAGGAAAGACCTACATTTGGAAATTCCTTCATATAACAGCAGCTCAAACCCTGAGTCCCACCATGACCTGTAGGTCCTGCTGTTCTTAAACATCTTTGCACTGATGTTACCTATTTCAAGACTAAACAGGACATTTACACTCTTCTGTTCAATGTTTCTCATAACCAAACTTAGCTGCACTTCAAGAACAGCTCTGATCTCAGGCTGAGTTTCAAGTTTTCCTAATGTGCTAAAAGTGCACTAAAATCAGCTTATGATATCACCAATGGTTAACCTTCAGGGTTGTTAATTTGGAGTTCACAGATCAATTTTTGCATTACTGCAAATGTTCCCATTGCTAAAACATTAATTTGTCTTGGTTAGCTGAGCATGTAACTTCTGTGTCAGGAAACAAAACTGGACCAACACAGGTATTTAATGTTCTTTTTATTTATCGCTTTTGTCAATAGGTAAGTAAGTAAAGGAAGCTTTGTAAACAGAGGGAGGACTGATCATGGAGATTTATTGCTTTTTTCTGTAGAAGACATCTTCCTGATCTGAGATAAAGCACCAATCTGTTTTAACTGCTATACTACGTGTAAATCTGGTGTTAGCTTTACAGGACAATTAATCACACAATCTCTTTTAAGACTGATAGCCCATCTGGCTTTTCATTTGTCACCCCACTGTATTTTCCTGTTTTTTTCACAAATAGTTGTCAGTGTATTACATGCTAGCTGCTGTGGGCTGGGGTATGCTTATTATACTCACTGAACAGCATACTGCTGTGAAGTAGCACTGCTCAGGTCAGGGGAACACTTTTGGCATTACTCATTGCCTGAAACAAGAAAGGCGTAACAGTTTTGGAAGGACAAGATGAAATGCACTGAAACCAGCATTTCTTCCTCCAAATCTAATCCCTTAGTTGCTCTTTTTTTAATAGCTATTTTTATGATTCTTAGTTTGCAACTACCCAAACTCACTGTCGTCATCAAATGCAGGTTTTTTTCCAAAGAAGCTTGGGCTGTTAATGAAACCATTACTCTCACCTTCTTCTTTACATACTATAGTGATTTAAGCACTTTAAAAATACCTTGTTTTTCCTTTGGCTAATACTGCCTCATTTTGCTTTAATACACTTCTACTTTTTCTGCATGCAACAACACCCCATTTCTGTGCATATTTCAGTGCACCATACGGATTTGAGTCTTTAGAACTACTGCCCTTTGCATTCTCATCATTTTTTCAGAGGACTTATATATTTCCTCTTCATGGGGTACACTTTAGCATCTCCAGCTCTTGGTGCCTTGTCATGCTAACTCTTTCCTCAGCAGCTTCCTTAGAACCCCAAACTTGCTTTCTTGAAATCTTTTCCCACTGAGCAACCAACCTGTTGCTATCAGACGCCAAGCCTGGCCCTGAGCCTCACCCTGTCTCCCTGAGGAGCCTCTCTCGGTCTCCTGCTGACCGACCCATTTCCCCAGCCCCCAGATCTCAGTGCCTTGTCCTTCGCAGGACACTTTCTGTCACGTCTACCCACTCGGCTGGACAGATAGCACAGCACTGGGTCCCTGCGGTTTTCGATGCTGACTAAAAGGGGAAGGTGGTGTGGTGGGCGCGATCACAGGCCTCTGCGCTTACACCAGGGAGGAGACCGCGGTGACC